>CAHIKZ030002063.1:0-492388 GCA_903632075.3 Acanthosepion pharaonis | reverse complement strand
TAACATTACATTATTATTACATAATTATAGTGAAATCATTAATGTTTTTTGTGAAAAGCATTTTTTTTTTGGTTGTATATTAATTTAAAATATTCCTTTTTACAGACTTTATTTTTGAAATGGAATAAGATCATTCTGAATTTCAGAATTTTGCTATTGCCCATCAAAATGACTGGAAGAAAGCCATCTAAAAACAACAATGGAAAAGAGAGGTAACAAAGTGTAAACGAAATAGCTCCAGTTTGTTCAACTTAGGAAACTTAGCATTGCAGCCAAAATATTCTAAAATACTTGGACCTCATCAACAGATCCATTGTGTTGTACCCTCCTCCAGTATAGGAACAATCGAGGTACTCCTATTTTGTCCCATGGTTGGGGGGGCTCAGGGTTTAACTCCATTTCAGGGCAGGGTGCCAAATTGCAAACAGATACAGTAAATTCCTTCCACCTGGATATATTATGTTGGCATATGTTGGATTACTCTCAATGAGTTTGACTTGGTCCACATAAGGATTGGTTTTACTGTTTCTTACAAACCTTTTTAATAGTATAGGATCTGGTGACCTTAGCCAGGATAGCAGTGAATTTCCATGTGATGAGTGGTGCAGGAATGCAAAGATGCATTCATGAGGAGTGGCATTTGTTGAGGTACACAGCAACCATCTTATGGAGTGTAACACTTTAGGAAGCACCAATTCCCAGTACTTTTCAGGTATGTTACATGACTTAATGGCTAGATGAATCACCTTCTATATAATGCCATTAAATCGTTCAACGTGTGTGTTCCTAGTTGAGTAGCATTAAGTGGTTTTATTTGTTTAGCCCTTTTTTGGGAGAGAGAGAGTTTCTCAGTTCCTCGGACATGAAGGATGCCCCTCTCTCCGAGTGTAGATAGTCATTCTGGCGATATAGACTTGGACAGATCTAGGAATTTAATTACTGATGTTGTGTGCATGTTTGGATATGCGAAGATGAATGGAAATCGCGAATATTCATCAATTACTACAAGTAAATGTGTTATGCATAACAGAAGGCATGGGTCCCTTAAGGCAATACTTAGTCGTTTCATGGGTTTGATCGCTTTGATAAAACTTCCTTCTGGTGGATGATAGAAATTAGGTTTGATTTCTGCACAGACTTTGCCAGAAGTGCACAATTTTTTTTTACCTCCACCCTAGAAAAAGGGAAATTTTTTTTTTTTTTTGCTCTAACAAAATGCAGGAGTTGAGTAATTCCTGGGTGGCATAGTCTATTATGAATGTCATTGAAAGCTGAAATGGTAATGGCTGAGCAAGTGTAAGCTCGGCTAAATATATCAAGAACCACATTCTCCTTGCTATGACAATACTTCATAGTGTGGTCAAATACTGCAAGTGAATCTTGGCATTTTTCATTTTGGTACACCTTTTGTTGTTAAATATGAAGGCCACCGATCTTTGGTCAGTAACTAGGATGAATTGTTTTTGTGATAGTGGTTCCGCTTGTGAACCACCTCAATAATTGCCATTGCCTCCTTCTGTATGATATTTTAATTCGCTCCCCTGTAGTGTTTTTGCCATGAATGCTACTGAGCATCCACTTTGGTTGAGGATGGCAGAAATGGCGACATCTGACACATCGTACTCAACCTCGAAAGGTAAGCTTTCATCTACCAGTTGTAGTGCGGCCTCCCTTAGTTTTTTTTTTTTTTTTTTTTTAGTTGATTGAAAGTTTCAAGTGACCTCTTCTCAAGTGGGAATTATTTAGTTTCTATTCAATGCTGAATTAGAAAATTCATTTGCACATTTCACATATGTGAACATGCCCAGTACCCTTTTAATGATTTCAAGTTTTCTGATGGAGGTAGCTCTCTTAAGGGATGAAATCTTTCTGGGTTGGGTTTAATAACTCCACCACCAACACAGTATCCCAACACATGATAGATGATTTAGCCTTCATTATAGCCTCCAGGAATGTTTTTTATGTTTTGGTCACGTTCTGTGTGCATGCACCCAGCAATTATGATATTGTCAATGTAAAGGAATTGCACCATGTAGGTTTTCTTTCTTTATTATTTTGTCAATATCTCTCTGGAATGAGCTGGTCTTATTTTTGAACATAAATGGAATTCTACAAAACTGAAACAAATGACCATTCACCTCAAGCATCCGGTTCTGTGTATCAGTTTATCATCTGTAATTTACACACATTCTTCTTTTTTCTTTTTTTTTTATATGACTGTGGTTTGAGCCCTTCACTAGCTGGGCTTGCCATGTTGAAATGCTTTCTTCAATTACACCTTCCAAAAGCAAGCTCTGAAATTCTTTAGTAATGAAGGCCTGATCTTCCTTAATAAAGTGCCTTAACTTGGTGGCAATGGACTTACAGTTCAGTGATAAATTAAGAAATAGTAAAAGTTCTTCTATCTCTGCCATGTTTAATGCACAGAATTAATGAGCATTGTCCAGAGTTAATTTGGGCAGGGACCCACCATATTTGAATGTTACCCTCTGATGCTGACCCCAAAAGTCCTGGACCAGTATCAAATCAGAACACAGATCCTTCAAAACATCCTGTGGTACATAAGTAAGCGTGGTCAGTATATGAAGACCGGCCACTGTTGCTAATGAATTTGGGGAAGGTTTGGATTGACATACATGAGCATAATGTCCTTGCTTTGAGCATTTTTTACAAGTAGTTTTTCAAGTAGGACAGTGGTCCTACAAATGATAGGGAAATCTGCAGAAAAAGGATTTATGTTTTGCTTATAGGTCATGGCTACTGCTGGTCCATACTCCTATGTTTATTCTCACATATCTTTGTGGGCTCTGGGTCAACTATTGTTGCCATTTGAGCTTCTGAAGTAGCATACAAGTTATTATTCCATTGGGCTAAGTCCAATGCAGAAGCTTTATAAGTTGTTTGTAGGTTCAGAGTCTTATTTTCCAGGAGACACTGCCATATGGGATGCAAACTTATGCCTGTAATGAAGGCACCTTGTATAGCTTCATTATCACATTCTTCAGCAGTATGGTCTCTGAAGTTGCTGTTTTCCTCAGCTTTTCCAACTCCCTGAAAAACTTGTCCAATGACTTTCCCAATTTCTGTCGTTTCGTAGCCAACGAGTGTCTTGTGAAAACCTCATTAGGTGTTTCAACAAATAAATTATCCAATTTTTGTATAGCCATGTTGAAATCTGTACATCCTTCTATATATTTGAACATGCTGAACCAAAAAGTTTTGAAGTTTCTAAACTGAACTGGAGTGCCAAAAAAAAGTAATGCTCAGAATATATAGGTCACACATCAGATCAAAACTTGACTATGGATGCGTTATTTAAAGTGCCACATGTAATTTGTATCTTTTAAAAACTAAAAACCATATAAAATCAAGGCCTGAGATTAAGTCTCGGAGCCTTCCGGACTTCACTCATGTCAAGTTTCTATATAGATCCCAATGAACCACCTATATCTCTGAGATGGGAAAAATTATCCCTTCAATATGCACTAAAACTACAATCTAATCTATTTTGGTACATCAAAAAACAAACCTCAATATATCCACTTCTATAGTTATAAGCCAACAGTCATCTCTTCATCTGGACTCCGAATCAAAGAAGCACTAGAACTAATAAACAAAAATCTTGATAATGTAACACCAGTCACAATAAATAAGGTACCTCTATGGTTAAACTCTAGACCTTACATTGATACATAAAAAAAGATACAATCAACAAAAGCATATACAAAGAATTAAGAGACAAGCACCATTACTGTAAACTATTCTACACAGACAGATCAAAAATCCTAGATAGAACAGGTACAGCAGCCACAAACAGACAAATTCACAAACTAAACCAGGCTACCAAATAATGTATCTATCTATACAGCTGAACTACAAGCCATAAAAATGGTACTTAAAATGATAGAAAATTCAAAAGATTGGAAATTTATAATATTCTCAGACTCTCTATCTAGTTTTACAGCAATTAAAAAAAAAAAAAAAAAAAAATGGCACAACCCGATCCCAAACAATAAACTATATGAATATCAGCCGACAATAAGGAGAATATAGCCATTAGTTGATCACAGACAAGACATCATGCTCAACAAAATAAGAATTGGACACACACACACCTGATACACACACATGCAGATGCTACACCTCACTGCGATCAATTTCTCAGTCAAACATATCTTGATAGAATGTAAGAAGCCCAAAAAATACATAGCAACTATTACCAATCTCAGAATCTTAACATGCTCTTCAAAAATGTACCTACTGCCCAAATAATAGGATATCTGAAAAATAAAATACTTCCCACTTCTATAAAAAAAAATAAAGCTTGCATTTTGAACCATACAAATTATGTTTTGAAATACTCTCAAAATATATAACTTGTGATATTTTGAAAACAATTTTAAAACCTTACAACCACTTGAAATGTTTTAAAACCTTCCTGAATAAAAATCCAGTTCCAGCATTAAATGACCCACAGGGGTTGATATGCTGGTAAAATGAATAAACAATCAATTGAACACGCTGGAACTCGTACAGTTCAAGAGGGCCTGGTACTTGGGAATTCTTTCCTTGTAATCATCAAAATAGTTCAACAGGATAGTTCACCAATGGCAATAATCTCTGGCAGCTGTTGGTGAACAGGGATCAATATCTAAGTGCTTTGGTTTTCATGCCATTTCCATGTTTGTTTTTGTATTCTAAATAAATTGTATGCCTAAATAAATTGTGATGAGTGTTGCACCGGCCTCTAACACAAGGGAATTACACCGGTTCTCACTACATATAGTGCCAGTAATACCTACCCAGTGTAAGCAGCGACTGTACTACAACTGCCTAGCTGAGTAGTACCCGTTTCCTACCTGTGTTTCTGTGATGTTGAATACACTTGTTCTTTAAACCAACTTCGACTTGATTTCCTTATGTTTACTATTGTGCCACGACACAACAGATTGGCGACGTCGGAATTGAAACGATATCACTGCAGACAATCACCTAAAGTGATTGAAATACAAGGATTCGCAAGATTTTTACGGCAAAACACCTTCGTCATTTCGAACAGATATGTGGATACGCAAGGATTAATATCAAATTAATTACTACAATAGTAATTTGGCGACATAAAAAAAAAAAAAAATTAGAAACAACCAAAAATTTGCTACCAAAAGTCTACAGCGTGAGAAAAAAAAAGGTTCATTGTTTTTGTTTCTTTACAAGAAACCAGAGTTTTTTTTTTGTCACGTAAGATTTTTTTTTTTCTCTTCAAAGTTAAATGATTTGTCGAGTGAAAAAAATATATTCGCGTAAGTCATTTTAAGCTTAACAAAGACTGTTAAAAATTGAGTCATATTTGTGCAAAACCAAAAATGTGTATTAGTTGAGCAAACTAATTTTAGTAAGCAAGCCTTGGGAAAACTGATTTGTTTAATACAAGTGTAAACTGTATGGTGCATAAATTGAATTCATACCATGGACGCAGAATTAAGTCTCTTCTTCAATTGTTCAAATTTCAAACAGAACAAAGTCTCACATTGCAAAAAGCAACAACTTCAACGACAACTTGAAAGTGAGGAGAAATTTAAAAAAGCGTTGTTGGAACAACAAAAACGCGTCAAACAAATCTTTATGAAAACACAGGAGGAACAGAGGAAACTTCTGGAGGCAACACAGTTAACGAATGCAAGCGAGAATCATAGCGCATTCTCCCAGACGGCTGTGTAGAACGCTATTGAAAGTTTCAATTATAATCCAGAAGACGATGTCACGCTTGCTCATTTCTATAGAAGATATGGGAGGATATTTTTGTATCGGATTATGTACATGGACAGATGCTAAAAAAGTTTCTGCTAAGAAAATTTAGAACTGCGAGCATATAAAGTTCGTGAAAAAAGACACTGGTCTTTTTTCACGAACTTTATATGCTCGGCAGTTCCCAATTTTCTTAGCAACTGTCTCTTGAGAGTTTTAGTAACTGTCTCTTGAAAGTTCAACTCACTGAACTTTCAAGAGACAGTTACTCTACAAAAACTTCTCTTTTCCACAGGAGATATAAGTGTATGAATGTCACTAGAAGAGAGAGAAGATGATTACACTACTTATGCAAGTATTGTAAACAAGCATTGACGACTTTAAACTGGAGGAATTATCATCAGATAATTTTAAATGTTTAATATTTGTGCAAGGGCTGGTTTTAGGTAAAGACGCTGAGATCGGGCGTCAAAGTTTTAAATAAACTCAAAAATGAGCCGAATTTAAAACTACAAAGCTTAGCGGAAGACTGTGAACGGTTTGTTGCGTTGAAACAGGACATTCGTGACATAGAGGAAAGCGGAGGTCGCACATTAAAAAGGTCCATCAGTAGAAAAATTTAACTTCAAAAAAATAACCAGAGGAAAAAAAACAGGGAAAAGATCCACCTGGACCGTGTTGGAGGTGTGGAGATAAACATTGGTACAATGAGTGTCCCTACAAATTCAAACAATGTGACAACTGCTACCAGAAGGGGCATAAGGCATCACATTGTAGGAAAAAATCTGGTAGAAAGAAGACATCCATTAAACTAACGAAAATTGAACCTGAGGAACGAAATATCTGGAAATTTGTACAGGTCAAAATGTTTAACAAGAAAGTAAGACTACAGCTTGATAGTGGGTCTGATATTTCCATCATTAATATACAGACATGGAAGAAGCTTGGGAGACCCACTATGATTAAATCACGTAAAACGGCGAGAAGTATCAGTGGTGAAAAAATCACCTTTGAAGGAGAATTATTGACGAATATTTCTTTTCAGAATAAGACCGAAAAAGCGAAAAATTTAGACTATGGGATCTGCCTTTAAGCTCTTTTTGTCAAAATGTTGAGGATTCAAATGTGGAGGCAGAAAAACTTAAGAGAGAGTTAAGAGAATTTTCCAGACGTATTTACAGGCGGTCTTGGAAGGTGTACAAAAGCGGTAGCAAAATTTGAAGTCAAAGAAAATGAACAGCCCATGTTCAAAAAGAAAAGAAAGGTTCCATACGCTGCTATAGAACAAATAGACGGTGAATTAGAAAGACTCGAAAACATGGGTGTCCTCGAAAAAATTGATCACAATGAGTGGGCTACGCCAACAGTTTACATTAAAAAGAAGAGCAAGGAGATTAGGGGTTTGTGCCGATTTCTCAACAGGTTTAAACAATGCATTAAAGGATCACCATTATCCCCTTCCGAGCCCTGAAGAAATATTTGCGAAACTGAGTGGAGGGAAATATTTTTCTAAAATCGACCTCAGTGACGCATATTTACAAATCCCAGTCGATCAGGAGTGTTCAAAGCTGCTATGCATCAATACCCATAAGGGATTATACAAGTTTAACAGACTTCCTTTTTGGTCAAAGTCGCCCCTGCGATTTTTCAGCAAACAATGGACATGATGTTAAGGGCTGACTTAGCAGTAGGGTACCTGGACGA
Organism: Acanthosepion pharaonis; assembly: GCA_903632075.3. Classification (NCBI taxonomy): domain Eukaryota; kingdom Metazoa; phylum Mollusca; class Cephalopoda; order Sepiida; family Sepiidae; genus Acanthosepion; species Acanthosepion pharaonis. Next base: position 484,939 of record CAHIKZ030002063.1, on the reverse strand, counting down.
TGTGTTAATGAACAGCGCTAGCAAAGAACAACACAAAGCTCATGTAAACCAAGAATTCAAAAGGATCCAGGATTATGGATTTAAACTGAAACAGGAAAAATGTACTTTTTCATGGAAAAAATAAAATACTTGGGGCAAATTATCGATTAACATGGAAGAAGGTCGGATCCAGATAGATCGAAAAGCAATAAGGGACATGCCTGCTCCAGAAAATATTATGCCTCTACAAAGTTTCTTAGGGTTGGCGAATTATTACAATGTATTCGTGCAAATATGCATAAACTAAGATCACCCTTAAATGAATTGTTATGGAAGGACCAAAATGGGTCTGGACGCAAGAGTGCGAAGAAGCATTTCAGGAAATTAAAGATATATTAACGTCTGACTTGTTTCTGGCACATTATAATCCCAAGCGTGATATTATAGTTGCAAAGCGATGCCAGTGCCTATGGCATAGGAGCATGCATACTACACAAAATGGATGATGGAAAATAAAACCCATAGCCCATGCATCCCGCTCACTTTTACCAGCCGAAAAGAACTATTCGCAAATTGAGAAAGAAGCGCTAAGCATTATATTCGCAGTAAAGAAATTTCATCGTTTCTTGCACAGTAGACAATTTCTGTTAAAAACAGATCACAAACCTTTACTAACGATTTTTGGATCTAAAAGGGACTACCACAACATATGGCTTAATAGACTCCAAAGATGGGGTACCATTCTTCTGAATTATAATTTTCAAATGGAGTATGTACCATCTAAAAACTTGGTCATGCAGATGGCTTATCAAGGTTAATACCTACACACAGAACCATTGGAGGATATGGTAATAGCAGCCATTCAAGCGGAAGTTGAAGTAAAAAATACTTTGTGACACGATAAGAGAACTTCCAGTAACGCTTGATGAGATTAAGAGTAAGGCAGAGGTGGACGAATTTATTATAAGCACGAAAGAAAAAATCAACAGTAACCAACTGGATGAGGAAATTTATTCAATTTGTGATAACATCCTGTTATATAGCAACAGGGTCATAATTCCTACGACATTACAGAAAAGAATGCTCAAGGAATTCCATGTAGGACATCCAGGCATACCAAGAATGAAAAGCCTTATGCACTCTTTCGTTTTCTGGCCAAACATGGATAAGGATATCAAGAAAAAAAGTCAGGGAGTGTAGAGGATGCGATTAGCTATGAAAGCTCCTCCGACTCAATTCGGATCGTGGGCAAAACCGACCGACCTTGGTCGAGAATTCACTTGGATTTTGCTGACCGTTAGATGGTTTCTACTATCTCATTGTTATAGACAGTCTAAGTGGGGCGGAAGTACTGAAATGCAAGAACCCCATATCCGAGTCAGCTATTAACTTCCTGTATGAACTATTCGCTAGGTTTGAGTTGTAGACTGCATTGTTACAGACAATGGAACGCAATTCACGCTTCACCGAATTTAAAACATCTCTCTTGAGGATTATCTAATCGAGCATGTAACCATTCCACCATACCATCCAAGAAGCAATGGGCAAGCGGAGAGATTCGTGGATACATTCAAGAGAGCCCTGAGAAAGGCTAGTGGATCACCGACGGATAAGTCAATCCAACAGTTCCTACAAGTTTACAGGGTCACTCCGAATGCAAACGTCGAAGACACCTGCTGAGGTCATGTTCGGATGCAAGGTTAGATCAATTTTCCACAAGTTGTTACCAAACCAGGATAGGCCAAACCTCAAAAACCAATAACAAAAAAAAACGGTATAAAGTTGGCGAAAGAGTTTTCTACAAGATGCATAGAAATAATAGGACCTTTTGGGAGTCCGCACTATTGAGAAACAAATAGGCAACATGGTCTATATGATTAAGGGACCAGATTTACGTGCACAAACGTCACACTAACCAAATCTGGAAAAGATATCGAACAGTGAGGTGACCAGATCGCCGAGGAGGACATCATGGACACAGTGTTTGATACTTTTCAGGTGCCCATACCAGAGACAGCTCCTGAGAATAGGAGGTCAGAAAGAAACGGAAATCAACGGTTGATTAGGTGAACCCAAAACAAAAACGTTATTAATTCCCAGACGGGATATTTTCAAAGGGGGGTGTTGCACCGCCCTAAACACAAGGGAATTACACCGGTTCTCACTATATATAGTGCCAGTAATGCCTACCGGTGTAAGCAGCGACAGTACTACAACTGCCTAGCTGAGCAGTACCCGTTTCCTACATGTGTATCTGTGATGTTGAATACACTTGTTCTTTAAACCAACTTCAACTTGATTTCCTTATTTTTACTATTGTGCCACGACACAACAATAAGTAAAACAAAACACAACAGAAGTAAAAGTACTAGGCTTTATTTAGCTAAATGAAACTTGGCTACAAAATAAAAGGGAGGTAATTCACAGCTTATATAGCCCACATGGATGAGTCTATTGTTTGTACAACACAAGCATAAGATACCACAAACACATATTTCTCTAATAGGATTTTTCAAATTTTTCAGGCCAATAGATGAAAATTAAATGCACTGTTTAATAAATAAGTGGAGCATCTACTCAAATAACTAAATCCACTTTTAAGTAATTAAAATATGTCAAATTAATAAATGTAAAATCCATTCCTTCATTCATATATATATATATATATATATATATATATATATATATCATTGCGAATTGTTTGTTCATTATACATGATCAAACTATTTCATGTATAACCCTCAAATTGGAGAGGTTTCCAGACACATGCTTTTTCACTTTTCTCTTGAAAAGGACAAATTCTTAAACCTTGAATTGTGTAAATTCTTTCCTGTGTCATAATAAAGGTGCCATTGTGATTTCTTTTGCGGGCTGTTCATTGATCATATCTACTTAATAACAAATTCTGCTTCATTTGGAAACGTTTAAATATCAAATCCTTCAATCCTTTTAACATTCCATGCAAATCAGAAACACACTTTGTACTCTTTCTTCAAATTTCCAGTTTCAAGATGCTTATTGATGATTTAAATCCTTTTTCATGCCAGAAGATAAGATTGAATTTCAGAAATGTCCTAAAGCCGTTTTTTTCTCTACTTTAGTTTTATCAACCACTGGGAAACAAACTGTAACTTGTTTCCAGTTCCTAATTTAAAAAAAAAAAATCAGTTATTTATCTTGATCTTGGTCTTGCACAGATGCTTTTTTAAAGGTCCTTAAACCTTTATGTAAGGAACATATTATTAGATGGCTAAATGCTTTAAAATCTAAAATCAGGACATTATTTTACACAAACTCTTTTTTAAGATGTACTTCATAATATATAAACAAAACACACACTTAAATTAAGGATGAGACAAACTAAATCTGCTTAACCAATGGGAAAATTACTACTAAACAATAGAAAAAGGATTGAAAAATGATTGTTGTACAATTATTAAAAAAGAAAAATGTTTATTGCACCTGAAGTTGAATGAACTTGGGTCATGGTTCCTTATAGAGAGTCCAGTGTTTGCCTACTATAACATTCAAAACTTTACCTGGTGCCCAAAATCAGCCTACCATATTGCAGATAGTTGTATATGTAGGGGAACTCTAGATACCTTTACTGTTTGGTGCACATTTTCTAATTTATTTGCACTTTACAAGACAGTGAAGAATGTGGTGTTAGAAATTATTTTGATACTACACCCATTCCTTACCACTGCATATCCATTCCTCCACAGGCACACATACAAATACCATCACCCTTTGGCTGCATGCCTGGAAATGTGTATTTCTGACAAACCCTCCTCAGACAGAAATCTTCAAGGTTTACATCTTTCTGTACCTCTATTCTACCTTAGTAGACCTGTTTGACTGTAATCAGGTTAGGTAGACAGTAACAGCAGAAGAATGAAGCTTTGAAAACTCCTTTTGAATGAGTCAGGTAAAAGTAATTCATTAGGCACTGATATGACAACCGTAACTTACTCTGCTCTTACTACTACTACTTATTACTACTAGTACTATATACTATTTCTGCTTTTGTAATACCTGGTCTTGTTGATATACTGAAAAAAGATACAGTAACTTAAAACCCTTACAAATTTCAAGTTACAAAATAAACTCCATTATTTTAGATCATTCAATTGTAGAAATAAACAAAACATTGTACATTGCAATAGATGCAACAAAAAAAGAACTCTCAAAAAAGCTACCTTTTGTTAAACCCAAAAGAAAAAGCTAAAGTAATTCTTGATAGATGCTATGAGAATATTTGTCAGGCTTTGTAGCACTCCAAGGATCTTAGGCTTTTTTATATATAACCTAATGATCAGAACCTAAACTTTTTTTTATTTATTTTTTTGCTTTAATCTTGCCTGTCATTTATTTCTATTTTACAAGTCTCTCACTTTGACATGTACACACATTTTAGGGGAAAAAAATTATGACAAAGTGGAAAAAGATTTTGTCACATTTCATCCTTTAGGAATTCAGTCAGACTAAAGTGATTATGTTGATGTGACTACACATGTGCATAAAGAAAAGGGGCATACTGAGAATTAATTTTTTTTTCTTTTAAATATGTTTTAGGTATATAGTCTAGGCAAATTCATCTAGTTTCTTTTTTTTGTTTATATTTCCATCACTTTTGTTATTAAATATCCCACATTGTGATCATAGAAGACCTAAGAAATGCAAAATGTTGTAAGAAACTGGACGTAAATTTATGTTGAATGATCTAACAATTAAAGCATTTTCTATACATTTTTCTCTTGGTAAATTGCTTTCTCTTTTAATTAAACCAGCATTTTTTTTTTTTTTTTTAAATCAAAATTATGGTCAATCTTATTACACTGATCAACTAATGCATTTAGTGTATTGTTTTGTAAAAGATCCCTTCAGTTTTGTAGTCATGTAATCTTTTATTTAAATTCCTTAAGATTTTCCCTGTGTATTCCTTGTGAGGAAAAAAAAAAATGTATATTTATTAATAATATATAAACTATAGCTCTTGTTATTATATACCAAGCACTATTTTATTAACACCAGCACTCTGTGAACTAACTAATATATATATATATATATATATATAAACTATTTGGTTGTATGTACTGTAGTTTTAGAGATTAAAAAAACAGAATCTTTTTAAATGTTGACATTTTTCTGATATATAGGCTTAATATTAATGTAGCTTCGTTGACCTGGGAATGAGAGAACATTAATTTGGGACAACTGGTTGGGTTTTTGGCTATCCCAATATGACCTCGGATTTCAGTGTTGCATTTTCCATCCTCTGTGTAGAAAAACATCCCAGATATTTAAACTTTTGTACTTGTTTGATTTTAGTATCTCCAATTTGCAATTCACACTTTGGGCTCATCCTTTTGCTAACAACCATGCATTCTGCTTTCTTGCAGTTAATGTTTAATTCTTTCTTCTCACTTTTCTTCACTATCTTAGGCTTTTGTAGGAGTTTTTGTAGTTTTCTTTCTGTGTCTGCTATCAACATTGTGTCATTCGCATATCATATTGCCTACGTCCTGAAAAAGGTTAGGGTTTTGGGACAATGCCAAGGTAATACAGAAATTTTTATTTCAAAATCTATTACATTTATTCTAAAAATAACAAATTCTTTAAAATAAAAATTCTTTCTCACCAATAGTGGCAGACTTTTACTGCATGGTGCACACACACACACACAAAATAAGACTTAAGTGTTTCTTTTTAAACTAGTGAATTAAACCTGAATGAAGGTTGAAGAATTTAAATATTTGTATTATTTATCTCTAAATGTGAAAAACATTATGATCTAATTGTAAGAACCAGTTTTGCTTTTAATGAACAAATATATTTTTTATATTGCATTAACAAACATGTTTGTTATCTTTTCTGCTTATCATAAACTAAAATGAAAATACAATGGAGAGTTTAAAAATTAATAAACAATGGAAAATTTTGCCAATGTGAAACAGTTAATTGTAAATGAACATTTTTTGATAGTCTTTAAAAATTTGGCTGGAATGTACTAATATTCTTTATATAAAAAAACCAATGGATAGGGAACAATTCTTAAATTAAAGTTATTCTGAGTATGAAAATCAATAAGAACTATTTCTGTGTAAAATTAATCATGTTAATTTAACCAAAATGTTTAAATAAAAAAAAAAGATGTTTTTTTTTTTTTTTTTTTTAATAAAAAATTACAGTAATTAGTAGTCTTTTTGTATTTATTCATTTTTATAACTTTAATATTTTAGCTTTTTTATTTGTTTCTTAAACATTTTAATGGTATTTTTGATTATACTACTGACAAGTTGTTTTTCATGATGGTTCTAGGATCATGGTGATAAGTTAATTTGGGGCCATGCCTGTGATAGATACCAAAATACTGTGTTTTTTATTTTTGTTTTTTAAACCTTAATGAACAAATAATTGTAAAATAAAAAAAATTGAATTTTAATTAGTGTCTTTTACTTTGGAAACAAAGAAAAAATGATCAGAAAAGAGATACTGTAAAAGCTTTGTTGACAAAGGTAGAATGAGAACAACCAACCACCTTATCTTGCAACTTTCTTAGAGAAAACACTTCATAATAAGCTTTAGGTTTCTATCAATAAAATGCATTTCAGGAATATAAAAAGTCATTAGTAAGGATAAATTTTTCTGTGTTAATAATTATAGTCATGTTCAGAATTATCAGCAGCAGATGGCATGAAATCAGTTGAATTAACTCAGAAAATGAATAGAAAATTAGGAAATTAATCAAGTTTACACCAAATTGTCTTTTATTCATTATAGAACAGATATCTTGTAAGGGAAATCTGATGTACATGGTACAATCAATAAATTGTTGTCTAAATTACACAAAAATGAAAATAACACTGACATCTTATTTTAACAGATATATTTACCAAAATTACACAAAAATATCTTGAGTAAATTTATTCAATAAAATTACCATTTGCTTCAACCACAGCCTTCAGATGACTTCAGAAGCTCCTGCAACTTTTCTGGGCAGTCCCCTTGTTTAAGTTTGTGAATGCTGCCATAATTCTTCATCTTCGATGTTGCAAGGGATTTTGTTGGTCTCTTGCTCAACTGTTCCCCACACACAATAATCAAGGGGGCTGCAGTCTGGGGAGTTATGTGGCTGGGTTCTCTTGCTTGTGTGGCATGGTGCAGAGTCTTGTGCTGCTCTGGGTCAAGAGGGTGGTTGCTGGAAGACTATCTCCTCAAGGCACTTGATGTAGGCCTCCGTGTTGAGTTTGAGGCCCTCACCAACAAATTCAGGAGTTCTTTTCTTAGAACAATCAGTGAGTTTTTCAAGCTGTCATACCTTCATAATCACCATTAGACTCATCCAACTCTTTTTGAATCCTCTGCACTGTCCTCAGATTGGTACCCAAACACTCTGAAATGTTCGTATTGGAGCTTCTGGCATGAATGCCAAGCAGTACAGCATGTCGTTTCCAAATTTCTCACAGAGTGAATTGCATCATAGTGTTCTTCTTTTTCTTACAGATGGTGCTTAACTGATCCTACTATATTGTGCAGTTGACAAAATCAAAAATGAACAGTGTGCATGTGCAAAATTAAAAAATATAAAATGGCAAATATTTACCCATCACACTCTATCTATAATTTAAAAATAATTTGAGTTGCTTTCAATAAACCTTTTACCTTAAAATTGAAAACATTATCCTTGATGTGATTTTTTGTAGTAGTATGTATAGGAGTAAAGTTTATTAACTATTTGTACCTTACTCTTAAATCTTCATGACAGCATTCATTTCTTTTTATTCACTATAATGAAGCAGTTTTGAAACTGTTTAGTAGTTTGTTAACTGTTTATGAACACCACATTCTGTAAGCAACTAGGCGAAGCACTAATTTGGAATTTTTTTTTACTGTTTCACTCACTTGAACTTTGACTTTGTGAAGATTGGATTGTGGCCTTTTATAACAGTCTTTATTAGAAAACAAATTAGTAGGTGTCAATATCAAGAAATATGTGGACATTGAGATCAACATCTGGCGGCAACCATTTCTTTGTCCAGTTTGTTGATTTATGTAGAAATTTCCATTGGTCAAATTAAGAAAACTAGGTATAATAAATATGGCTATAACATGGCAGGCCAATTATATCGATACCCCTAAGAAATGTCTTTTCCCTTGAAAATTAAAAGGCTATAATAAGATAATGTGCACTTACTCTGTGGCAGTTATAACAGACTGGCTAGCCTTAATTAAACATTTAACAATAATTGATTGAAATATTTTCCTCCTAAATGTCATTTAAGTTGGCTTGCAAATGTCTGATGTCAAATCAATTTAATCAATGGTTAATGATGAAAAAGTACAAAATTCAGTTAAAAGCTACATGTTGGGTTATGGACTTATTGATCCTCTCTCAAAACAATTGTTTTCTCTTTATCTTTCTTATTCTGTTTCTAAACAAAGACCATTTCAATATAACTGCTATAAATATAAATTAAAAAATTATTGGTTAGATTTAAAAAAAAAAAAAAAAAATTGTCACTTGGTAAATATAGGCAGATATTAACAAGAGAAACCTTATTTGGAATTATTTTGAAGCTATCATAATAACTAAGTCTTATTTTTAAAATTTATAATCTGCCAGTTTAACAAAGTATCCCCAGCCTCAATCAATAATTGAGTAGTATGAAACATTTAGGATATTGTTGAAAATGTTTCTGCTTATTTTCTATATACATTCTCACCAACATGTCATTTATTAAAATAAAAGTAGTAGTTTTCTTTATAACTCGTTTAAATAGATCTAAAACAAGTCAGTAGATAAGGAAGTCTTATTTAAACTACAGATCTATCCAATATAAATAAACTGGATAAGATTGTTAAAATTGTATTTTCTCTCAGCTTATGCGAGTATTTTTATCTTAAAGATGGCTAAAGGAAGTCTCTAAGTTTGCAAGCAAATGCTAGAATAAAAGTAGGAGTGATGTTCAATGTTGGTATGGTTGTTGGCTTCTCTATTTCTCAGTTTATTTATGTTCCTTTTAAGCATGTTGGTACTTCAGGAAATAATCTGAGGATTCAAGCAAATCAGCTTTGGGTCTTCATAATTAGGATTGTTTTTCTCTTTTAATTATGGAGAAAATATTAAATTTCTTGGAATTTAGATTGGTAACTGGCATAGATTTATTTTCTGCCAGCAAAAGGATGCTTAGTGGGAGTATTTTAAGAATTGTGATGGATACTTTGTATATACAGGTAGTATAATGGATATTGGTACAGAAAGTGGAATTGGTGAGCCTAGTTCAAATTCCAGGCTAGTCTGCTGCATTTATTTTTGTACAAATGTTCTAGTGAAAGGCATGATTCCATCTCTTCTCCCACAAGCTATGGATTTAAATAGCAGGGTAGATTGGACTCTCTAGCCTTAGATGGAAACCATTCAAAGATAAACTCTCAATTCCAAACTGAGAAGAAGCCAATGGAAAATCACTTCACTACCTTCCATGGGAATTGACAGATAATAAATAAACAAAATCTAAAGAATTATGATCAGTAATTATTGACATTTATTAAAAATTCTACTGATGAATATGTATTGAATTCACTAAAAGCAAAAATCATGCTTACTAAAAGAAAATGAATCTGGTTTAAAACAATATAAATAAATCACTAAATGTGCCAGATTCTCATGTGCTTTGAAACTCTGAAGAATAAATATTAGGTCAGAAGAGACCATAAGAATGTTGTTTATTCAAACTGTACCTTCATCTTTTGAACAGAATTTCAAGACATGTTGATTGGCAAATCTAAATTCACCACCAGGCAATGCTTGTAGATTTTAGCTTATGTATTTAAACAGAAAAAACACAACTAAACATAAGTAAACACATGTTTTTCTTTGTATGGTATCCACTCTTATCAATTTCCCTTTTCTTCTTGGCTTTCCTCTCCTTTTTGTCCTTCTACCAAACCTTCACCTTCATCTGATATTAAACTTAATTCCACCCTAATTTCTATATTTGGTTTGTTAACCCCAGGGTCCCTTCAAATCCCAGCTGACCCACACCATTTTTGGAGATTATGATTTCCTTAACTTGTTTATTCACTTGCCAATGTGCATCCTTCCCTTTGCTCTATCCTGCTATCTGCATTAACCCTCCCACACGCACCACATACACCCTTTTTTCTACTCTGCCTTAATACAGGCTCATAATTGTTTGTCTTTTGGCTCCAAACACTACCTCCATCATTCTCCATGCCTTAATTAGACATTCTTTTTTCTCTTTTCCATTTTTTTTCTTTCTTTTCACTCTTTCTTTTTCCCTTTCTTTTTTTCTTTCTTTTTATATCAACTTTCTTTCTATCCCTTTTCCTTTCTGTTTCTTATCCTGAAACTGATCCTTGAAGTTAATGGAGTCCTGCATGCTTTGTGATTGGTAAAGAATGTTGCTAGTTTTCCTGTCTACCACACTGTTTCTCAAAGAAAAGTACCAAGTTAGGGGAATTAGAAAAGACACAGAAGTAATTGACTTTAAGGAACATCATTGAAATGCTTCGAGAATTTGCATATATGTATATAAGTGTGTTTTTAGGGACAGTTATTTTTTTCCATCTTTTGTTAGATTCTTTGCTCATAAATACTTAATTATCAGCCCAAAGAAAGCATTAAAGTAAATTTATCCAAGTAATAACCTTGTTCCATTATTATTCATTGTTCACAACTTAGATATAGAACTTTGCTGTAAATATCAAACCTTTCCATAGTATCACTTAAATTACTTGCTGATTAATATGACATGCAAAGAAAACTGTAAGTGATTAATTATAGGAAATTAATTATTTGTATCTAAAATTAATTTCTTGGTAAAAGAAAGGTTTCTGTGCAAGGTACACTCATCATTCTTAGATAAGGTAGTGTCAGAAATTGAAGTATTTTTTTTTAACTGGTATCTTTTTCATTGCTTTTGTATTTTTAACTGGTCTGCTTTCTAACCTTCATTGAGTATGCATTGTATTTGGAGACTTTCAAGGGATTTTTGATGATAACTCATCTTTTTAACTTTGTAATAACCTAATCTGTTTATTTAAGTAAACAAACATAACATTTAAATACAAATAAATATGTTACTTAAACTTCTTGTCATATAATATCAACCCAGTTGATATAATATTTGGTTTGTTTTACTGAACAAAACTAAATCTTAAAATATGTGGTTCCATTTGAAAATCCTGTGAATGTCATACAGAAGTGAATACTAAAGAACACATCAACTAGAAGTTTGATGCTAAAAGCAATCTAGTTAAGGATATTAATCTAGTAAGTGATCAAGTCATGCATATATAGCTGTGTGTGTGAAAGTAAATTACAATACACATAAAAAAATTAGTAGGAATTGACCTCCTTATGCTTTGAAGTTGGGACCAAAAACTAATGCAGATGGTTCATGTTAAAGGGTTAAGGATATTGAAGTTATGTCCAAATTTATAATTGAACTGAATTCAAGATAATGAGATTACCTATAGTCAACCTGTTTTAAGAAATATCAGTAATATGTAAAGAAGCAGGTAATGTGGCCATCTTATTTCAATTGATTAATTATTCTTTTGATATTTAATTTTCTCTGAGAATTTCCTGTTAAAGAATTTGTATGAATTCTTTTTTTTTTTTTGTTTTTTTTTTTTACTGTCATCTTGTCTAATGGAGTAAGAATAGATTTAATATATGTCACTAGAGCATTCATTGATTGTTGGTGCAAAAGAATATAAATAAAGTATATATATATATATATATATATATATATATATATATATATATATATATATAAATAAAAAATAAATAGAATAGTTGTCTTACATTGAAATTAAAACTGCCAAATAATGTAAATTATTGATTCTTTTGACAGCTTTTCTGTTTTATTTTCTAAATTCCACTTTAGATTACTTTTATGTACAAAACACTACAAAATCCTGACCACAATAAATATCAATGCATAAATAAAAAAATCTTGCATGTTCCTTCATAAAAGGTTTAGTAAGATTTTGTAGTATTTTGTAAAATCAATTAAAAATGTAAGTAATTTTTTGATAACTAGTTTTAAATAATTTAGAACCAGTTATAAACTACTGTATTTGATGGCATATAAGATGCATGGGCGTATAAGACCTACCCCAATTTCAGCAGGGCAAAGCAAGAAAAATTAGTAAAATTAGTAAACCTACATATGGCATTTAAGACGAAGTGGAATTTTAAGATATTTTTAGTAAAAAAAAAAAAAGAAAAAAAGTGCACTTCATATGCCGTCAAATACAGTAATTTGCCTATATTTTTGTGATATTTAGAATTTACTAAGTAACACATATGTAAGTAAGGACATAAATTTGGTAACAAAAAAAGGGAATTTTTAAATAGTAAAATTAAAGTAATTTTTTAATGTATTAAAATAAAGATTTTACTTTAAATCATTTTAAAGAGAACAGATTAGGAAATATGAATTAAAAATACTGTATTATAGAAAGTTAATGTTGTTTTGAAATGTTTTTCCAGCCAGGAAAAAGTAAAATAAGAAAAGTCTATTTTCTGTTTAGAAAATTTTCAGTTTTTAATATTTAAATTCACCAAACCTTTGCAAAATAGATTTAAGATGAAACAAAAAATGTATCAACTTATTGGATTTTTTTTTTTTTTTTTTCAAATTAAAACTAAATCAGTAAAATTAAAATATTATTACTGTGTAGGAAAAATTCTTAAACTGATTTTTAAAATTTAAATATTATTTTGTTCAATTTTTCATGCATTTCAGATTCATAAATTAATTTCTCTTAAGATATTTATTTAATGATTTAATCTTATGATTGGATGACTTAACTGACACTTGACTTGGTATATAGACCATGACTTGAATAAAATCTGTTAAAAAATATTTGTTCTCTGTTAAATAAGCTCTATAAAATATGAGGGATATCTGAAATGTAAGATACAAACACTTACTAATCCAAATTGTTAATAACTGCACAAATAAAACATTGTGCATATGTTATCCTACTTTTTCCATCAAGATTGATACACTTGTCCCATTGATGAAAGTGTATAACTACTAGTGATGGACGATGCCAATATTATTTCAATACAATTTCTGATACTGTTCTAAATTTCCAATTCTGATATGATTCCCAATTCCAATACCTACAATGATTAAAATTCATTATTTTCAGGCCCTACAATTGGCTTGGGAAACAATGAACAAAGTACATTTATTAATAAAATATTTAATAGAAAAATGAATACATAAGCTTATGAAATAAAGTTAGATATCCTTTTCATTTAAGAAATTGGGTAAAACAATAAAGAACACAGTTTCTTTACCTGAATCACTTAAGTTTGCTACAGTTGACATCATCATCAGAAATCTTAAAAAACTTCCAAACTACACTTTTCTGCTTGGCATTGGATCCACTTGACATAATTGGGGTCTGAAAATAATAAACATCAGTTAAAAATTTGAATTTTTCTGTTTTGGATTAAATGAAAATTACTTACAATATAATACATGTTACTTATAATACATTCCCTTTTGATAGCACAGGTACACTTGTATTTTGATAAAATACAAGGAGTACCTATAATCCTGCAGGACGGTGAATAAAAAATAAATGCAATTTGTTTACAAACTTTTAATAAGAATTAAATATGAATTATCAAAAGTGTCTTTAATCTTATCTAAAAAAAACAGTTTTACTGTCTAAAATAAATTTCTCACAACTAAAAAAATTTAATAATTTCTAAAGATTCAGGAAATGTTTTATTTTTGTTAAAAGAAAAAGAGTAAAAATGCAACAACAAAGTAAAAACATGTCCCTTGAATTTTTTTTTTTTTTTGTTTTTTTAAAAAAAATTTTATTTTTTTCCTTAAAGAGATATAAGCATACTTTACAATAAATTAAAAAAAAAAAAAATAATAGCAAATTGAAATTTAAATAACACTTTCCGAATCCTCTGCACTGTCAACACTTAAATACTCTGAAATGTCTGTATTGGAGCTTCTGGCATGAATGCCAAGCAGTACTGCATGCCGTTTACCGAATTTCTGGCGGGGTGAATTGCATCATGATGCTCTTTTTCTCACAGATGGTGCCCAACTGACTTTACTATACTGTGTTTTTGATTTTGTCAACTGCAATGTGCTTTGCTTGAAATATAAAATAGCAACAATTTACACATCGCAGCCTGGTATGTATAGTTTGTCTGGGCAATCTTCAAATCTGCTCACACCTCTACTCACTCTGTATTGCAAAGTTATTGGCTAAAGACCTAAGTTCAAATCAATTGTGCATCTTGCATGCATGTATGTATGTATAATGCTTTATTTTATTTTTTGATATACTTTCTTCAGTTGTAAACTGTTCATATTTGAAATAAAGTTTATTAGATTTATGTTAATGATTATTGTTTATTTATTCTCGTCATGATGTGGTTGTAGGTAGCATAGTAGTAATTTTTTCTGTCTGTATTTGGAAGTGAAGTCTTTAAATAAAAGACCTCATAATCTATAACCTAATAAACTTCAAATACCAAACTTCAGAAGCAAAGAAAATATACCAAAATAAATAATTAAAATAGGTATAAATATAATATAAATAATTAAAATAAGCAAACTTAAAGTTAGTGTTGATAAATCTGTGCTTTTTATATCTACAAATCCTCTATCCCTGATACTGAACACTCTCCCCCACCACCTAGATATATCAAATTTTAAACAATGGCCAAATATATATACACACACACACACACATATATATATATATATATATATATATATATATATATATATGTATATATATATTTTGAACTTGCTATTTAAAATTTGAGGGGTTGCAGAAAAATTTTTTTTTTTTTATTTTTTTTTTTTTTTTTTTGTTGAATCCCTTTTTGGTAGAGCCAATAACTTTTCAACAATCTCTCATTAACTACAAAAAAAAATGATTATATAAATGTGTAATATTTATAACCTGAGAGAAAAGAACTTTGAAAAATGTGTGTAGATAATATTTAATAAATATGAATTTTATTAACGTTTTTATATTAATTCACAAGATCCTGAATAGAAAATAATTCTCTTGGGTTATTTATGAGAATTCATACATACAAACAGATATAAAGACAATAGAATAAATATTCATCTGATTATGGACTGAATGAAAAAATATAAAGTCTAGGTTCATGACTGAAAGGACTCTTCCTTGCTAGTTTTGTCAAAGGCAAATACATGACACTGTGTTCAAACTAAAATTCAAAGGATTTCTCATAATTTTTGATATATAGTTTATCTTCTGTAGTAATTTTATTGCAATTTACATATATACAAGGGCTACTGAAACATTCTCAGCCTTTCCCCCTTCCCAAAATCTAACCAAATGACCTAACATCAGAATTTTTTTTTTTTTTAATGATTACAAGATTGGACTAAGAACTTTTCAGCATCTCCTCATAAAGCAAATTAAAAATCTGTTAAATTTAAGTTTGAACAGGGGTTTCTGTTTTTCTGTTTAGCAAATCTCTGAATCCTACCTGGTCAGCATCCCTGAATTCAAGAAGGGCAGAAACTGATGGTTTTAAAATTTGATGAATTATCAAGAGACAGAGCTATTTATTATTTCAGTTGATTAAAGAGGTTTGGATTGGAAAGATATTTTTTTTTAACATGTGTGTGTGTTATTAGGCCAGCAGGGTTATAGAGAAAAACAGAGGTAAGTGTGTGTTAAAGATAAATTGCTGAATTAACATTACATTAAATATTTTTGGGTGAGAAAATACAAACAATGGACTAAACACTAGCAATAAGAAAGATCTCATCCATTCAAATCTTAATCTTTTTGTGTTTTTATTTTTTGTCAATTGTTTGTTAATATTATCAGACTTTGTTAGTTTTTCCTCTTAGTGTGTGAATTTCAGAACTGTGCAGATGCAGCCTCTGCCCATTCTACAATATATTGTGTGAAAACAGTTCTCAGCACATTTTGTTTTAAACTCTGTTTAAAAACCGTTTTTCACTGAAAACTTTGGCACACACCTAATATTTCTTCTTTTTAGTTGTAGACATACCATATTTGAGTTGTGGATAAAACTTTAAGTATAGGAAATATATCCTGCCTTATTTCCAACATTCTTCATGTAGATCTTATTTTTATAGCTTATATTCAACATCCATCAACCTTTTTGCTAAAAAGGTACTATGAACAATGGGAACCCTTTAGAATTATATATATATATATATATATATATATATATATATATAGTGACAGAGACTAAATGTGGGTATTCTGGTAACTGTAGATTGATGTTGTTTGGAATTTTTTGCTGTTAGATAATACAGGGGAAAGTCAACATAGCAAAACTACTCAAATCAAGTGTTGAAAATTACTTGCACAATTTTGGTTAGATTTGATGTCGTAAAAGCTAGTGTTCATGCACAAAATGTAATGCTGCTGTATATATGGTAAGATTGAAGGATCAACTCATGGAAAAGAAAATGAATAAATTAAACAAATACTGCTACCAATTAGACCAATTGAATGCAGCACTCAATTAAAAGTATCTGTTTAAAATTCGTTCAGAGAAATATTCCCTTAGGCAACCATAAATTGTTTCTGCTTAATTGGGATGTTTTCCTTCATCCTTTGTATTCTGCACATATTCAGATTATTTCAGATTCTTATTAATTCTAGTCTTTAGGCAATTTTATTAACAGAAGAAAAAAAGATTAAATTCCCTGGAAGTTGCAGTCTTCCAGGGAAGATCATTTGGTTTATAAATTAAAAATAAGTCAACTTTTTTTTATATTTTGATTTAAAAAAAAAAAAAAAAAAAAATAAGTTTGTCTTATTTTTACTTTATAAACTAAATGATCTGTTTCAATGATAAAATATTTTTAGGATTTTTCACTTACAATTAAGTCATAAAATAGATTCCAACTTTTAATAGTAGTATTAAACATTAAGTACTGCTTTGTGTCAATTCAGCTGAACTGTCAAAACTATAGAATAACGGTCTCTGTGTAGCTTCTATGACATAGCTTCTTCAATTAATGTGATTAAAAAGTAAAATAAATTAAAGATTTCTCCTGTTTCTTCAAAAATAGAGCATTCCTATGAAACATAGTTTATATGGCAATTTTTTTTTGAGAATTCCCAGATCTAAAAAATAAACTGCATGAGATTTTCACCATGATTGACAGTACTGCACCAATTGTAGCAAAATATTACTGTAATTTAGGTTTAAGTCAAGTTTCAGAATGTTTTTGAATGTCCTTCAAAGAAATTGTTCATATTTGTGAGGTTAAGCAACCAAAATGTTTTGGCTGTTGCATTCTGCAGTCTTCTTTGGCTATATATTACATCCAGTAATCTGGGAATTTTGAACAGGAACTGTCTAGAATATATTTCTTTTTGCTACATCCTTCCCCAACTATTATCAACTATAACATGAAATAATACTTTTACAGATACATAATGTAGTTTTGTTTTGTAGTAAACACCTACTATATATGTAGGTAAATAATATATACTATTTTTATAGCGTGTATTGAATTCTTATTTCCCTACCCCCCCCACACACACACACACTATATATATATATATATATATATATATATATAATATCCCCTGCAGCTGTGGCAGAATACAAAATCAGTCACCTCTAACAAATAAGTATCTCTAATAAGTGAAATCATGAAATAGCAAATCATATATGGAAAAGGAACCCACCTACCTTTTTTATATTTATTTTTTTTTTTAAGCCAGTAATATAAATAAACACTTTCTGCATAAGATTTAAAGTTTCAAAATTCTGTAAATTTAATCACACTCTCTAGAATCAAATGTTCAGTCTCTGATCTAAGCTGCATGAGTAGTGCTGAACAAAGATAGTCAATATGAGGAGAAAAAAAATATCATTTATGAATTCAAACTCTCTAGAAAAGCTGGCGCCTGTGTCTTATGGACACTTTTGGATGAAATAAAGTTTTCTTTAATATTCCCAGAAAATTACTGGGTGTAACTGACACATGAGGTTTCTGAGAAGAGTACACCAGTCCAAACATGATTTAAAAAAAAAAAAAAAAAAAAAAAAGTCGGGATACTGCTCAAAATAATCATTGTATAGTAACAATATGAATATTTCAAAATTGTCACTTTATTTCTTCAGGTGTCTTATGAAATACTTCTTCATTTTTTCTATCTTCAGTGAAAAAAATGCATGCCTTAGACTAATCAGCAAGTGACTTGCTTTTCATAAAACACTGAGATGAAAAAAAAACATTTGACCAACAGAAAAATGTTTGCTTTAAATTAACAAAAGTAGAGTAACTTGAATGTGAGATTTTAAAAAATAGTTACAAGTATACAGAATGACAACAGAAAAATAAAATAAAAAAAGCTACAAAAAATCAGTTTTCATTTACTGTTTAGCAATATTTTTCATAAGATGTAACTAATTCTTCATAGCATTCCTATAAACTTTTTTTGTAAACATCATTATACTCTTCAGATCTCTAAGAATTTGAGAATCACTTCATCATAAATTTTCAACATGATTTTAAGCAAGTGATTGACTCATTCACTATAATACTGTGTTTCTTACAAACCATTCCCAATTCATTTTAGATAATTGTTTGATTTAAAAATCTATCCTTCTCTTTAATTGCTGCATTGAAGAGAACAAGTGATCCTTCTCCATATGATGGTTCCTTCACTCAAATGAATTGTTCCAATCCTATTTGAGGCAAAACATCCCGAGATCATTATATTTCCACTTGTCATTTTTGAAGACAATGTGTTCATTGACTCATAGTTGCTGCCATGTTTTTTTGTACATAACTGAATTGTGGTTAGATTTTTCTTTAGTTTTTTTTTTTTTTTCTTTTAGTTTCATTTGTTTAAAAAATGCTTTAAATATTGATGTAAAAAAACACTTCCTTGTACTTCTTAATCATTTAAAATATTTTGTTATGATTGATCATTAAAATTATTTTCGCAACCAATGTGTGAGTTTTAAATCTTTATGAAAATCCTTTTGATGAGTTATTAGACTTTGACTTTCTTTTGTATATGTGTGCCTGTGTAAGTATTTTATATGAAGCACATCATGGGGAAAAGAATCAAGGAAAGTTTCTGAAAGTCTTAGTTTTTTCTGGGGGGGGTGTTCACTTAACAGTTGACCAAATTGTACTGTTAAAGATATTTAAATTCTTAGCATTCTTTTCAATATATTTAAAAAAAAAAAAAAATGTGTAACAATGGTATTACATGGGTAACACCAAAAATTTTCTTAAAAGGAGGATACCATGATGAATAAAGTCACAAACTTGATAAAAACAAAGTTTCATTATCAGAATGTTGTTATTAAGAGGAAAAACCAAAGTATTTTTTGATTATTTTATTAAATGTTTTAATCCTTTCTAGCAAGTTTGAAATTTTGGTTAATGATCTTGTTTTTCTTGCATCAGTAGATGGCCAAAGATTAGTATTGGAAATTTTAACACCTTTTTGGGCGTTAGAAACACATTGTTTTAGAAATTCTTGAAAAAATAAAATAATTGTCGAATTTTAATGAAATTTCAAGTTTGTTTTTTGTTTTTTTTGTTTTTTTTTTTGTTTTTTGTTTTTTTGTTTTGTTTTTTTTTTTGTTTTTTTTTTAAATCTTAATAAAAAAAATTTTTTTATATATCTGTTACCCCTTGATTACTTTATTTTATAAAATTTTGATGAATTAAAATTTCAGCTTCATCATATTTATATTAGTTATAAGCAGGATTCCTTGGAGAATTTAAATCATCAATTTGTTTGTTAAACAGAAACACCATTTACTAAAAATCTGCTCTGAATTGTAAAATAAAAATGCAATAAAACTATGACATTATTTAGATTTTAATTGCTTTTATAAATAAGATATATTAAGGACACTTAAGAAAAACATTTTTCAATGAATAAGGAATTTTTAGAAGAACTGTTTTTATTTTTTTAAATTTTAATTAGAAAAATTTAAGTTTTAAATCTTTTAAAATTCTGTATTAATTTCAGCTTCTTAGTTTTCATTTAATATTAATGTCATCTATATTTACTAACTATAAATAGAAAAGTTTAGTACAAATCATCAAAAACCATTTATTTTTAAAAACAATTTTCAATTATTTTTGTATGTGTATAAACGTGCAGATTTTTGTAAGTACAGATGACCATACACAACATTATCAAAAAATAAGAACAATAACTATAGTAAATTTGAAGTTAGAAAGTATCTAAAATTCAATAAAACATTAGATTACAGAGAATCTTTTCCTAACTTTTTAAGATTACTAAATACTTTCGTATTTTCTTCCATTATGTTTTACAGATAAAGTCAACATAGAACATTATATCTGTCATCAGCCTGTCAATACATCAGGTTAAAAAAATGCATTTCTGTGATATTTTAAACTTAAAGTAAATAATATTTGTTTCAAATAACATTAATTATATTGTAAATTAGATAATATTCCTCAAATAAAGTTTCAGCAAAGTATATTTTATTTTGGAAGATTTTTTAATAAAGAGAATTGTGATGAAAGACTACCTAAAAATAGGTTGCTAATCAGCTAATTTAGCAAAAATAAAACTCCTTCCAGTTAATTTAAATTAGCTTTTGAAATACAGAAATATTAAATTTTACTTATCAAGGTGCATGTATGGAGGAAGCAAGGTAAAAATTTTGCATGGCAAAGCATTGCAGTGAAACAACGACACTGTAAATGCATTCTGACTTGTATAATTTTACTACCTTCTTTATTCCATCAAATTCCTATTTATCTCTCTCTTTTCATTTTTATTCCTGTAATTTTCAATTTAATTTCCTCTGCTTCTTTTTACCACTCCCTTGCGTCTTGTGAAATATACCTTCTCTCTTCTCTTTATTCACCTGTCCTTTTATTTCATTTTCTACTGTCCTTATTTCTTTTTAAAATTCATTCTTAGCTCCAACTCTTATCATATCCCTTTATAGCTTCCCTTCTCACACCCATTCTGCATTTATTCATATTTCCCTCTTTCTCTCTGATTACCAAATCTCTTTCTATAGTTTCTCCTCTCCCCTTTTATCTTATGTCAAAGATCATGGGAAAGTCAATTTTGTTCATTGAAACTGATTTTTTTTTTTTTTTTTTTTTTTTTCAGTCAATGATTGATTTACACAAATGAATATATTCTGATGTTTTTGTTAACAATTTTCTTTTTTGTTATCTAATCAAATTTAATTGCAAATATTGTAAAAGCTCTTTGCCATTTCTGTTCTTTTTTTTTCTCATTTTTTTACAAACATGAAACAACAATGAACTTCTACATGCAACTAGAATTTATTAGCTATGTAGATATCAATTTATTTGTATCTCAAGGTTACTGTGAATTTTTCATGTGCATGGCTTTGTGGTGAGAAGAATAATTTTATTTCTTTTCCAGCAACAAATCCTAGTAATTTATTGGAATCTCTCCATATCAAGTTGACAGCTGTAATACAAGTGCTAAAATTTTTTAGATATGCCATATTGATATACTAGAGTGGCTATTCAAGGAAAAGGCTTTGGTTTTGTTTGACATCAGTAATCTTTATTCCAAGAAGAGGTTGTGTACTGTTTTTATGGTATTTAGCCTTCAATCCAGCACTAAAACATGAGCATAGGTAGTAGATATTTTTAAACATATATCTGCACTTAAAAGCTTTGATACAAAAATAAACAGCCATTCACTTGTATTTGTTTACTTGTGTGTGTGTGTGTGTGTGTGTGTATATATCTTTACACTGTAAAGATATCTACAGCTGATACATATACACAAATGAACATAAGCATTTAAGTCTACAAAGATTCCTGGCATTGCCAAGCTTAAAATAACATTCAAGATCATCATTAATTTTATATGACTTTGTAATAGGTGACTATTATGTTCAAGTAAATCAAAAATATAAAAATGAATGAAAGTAAAAATCTAATGTCAAAGGAAACTTTTCTTTTTTTAGACAAGGTGTATGTGTTTTTCTTCAAACTAAATTCCTCATCTTTGTTGTTTTCTTTTTTTCCATAAATTTTAGGCCATATACTCTCATCTTCAAGAATATTGCTGAATCTCTCTCTCACTCACACACACACACAATGTTAATGTTTTATGGACCCTGTCCTTTCTTAACTTCCAAACTGGACTCATTACCACTCTGTGAACTTAATTTGTTAATACATCCATGGGGTAGTAAGCGTTCTGTTTCTTGATTGCTTGCTTGTGTTATAAAAGGTTGATGAGGCCCTAGTCTAGTGAGATGTAGCAAATCAGTACATTCTCTTTTGCCCATATTGTATTTTAATATATGTTCTCTTTGGAATATCAATCTGAGGGACACCACATGAGCTGTTTGCAATTCCTTGCATGTCATACAAAGAATTGAATTATACAAACTGTTTTCTTTGACCACTCTGTTTTTTTTTTTTCCACTATAAAATTTACCAGAACTGATTTAACTGCAGTTTAAATGTTTATTATTTTATCTCAAATATTTTCATGCACCTGGTTTCACCCTAAATTATACCTTGTCTTGATAATTATTAAGATCAATATAATATTTTCAATTGGTGACTTTAGTTTCAAGGCAAGCCCACTTAGGCAAGAAAGAAGACAGGTACATGAACTGCTACAATTCAACTTTAGCTTGATTTTTTTATTTCCTAATTGCATGATTCAAAGGTTACTAGCAGCTGTCATCTTGGTTTAGCTCAAATAGATTTCTTTTATTATTTTTATCATTTGCTTATCAGATTAATTCAATCATTGCTTCTATATGAATATACCATACCTTTTTATGATACAATTTTTTTTTTTTTATGGGTAGGCTTAAATGCTGTTTCCTTCAAACAAAATGGCTTCTCTTACCTTTTCTCTTTCTTGTCCCAAATGCCGATCATTCTCTTCTGCAAATTGTTGCTGGCAGATCATTTTTAGGTTTCGGTATTTCAGAAGTTTGGAGAATGATATATTGCAACATTTTGCTTCTTGTTAACACAAACTGGAATTGTCCAAGAGATTCTAATTACAAAATTCAATAGCATGATATTCTCTTCTGGTCTAAAGGTTCTGGGTTCAACTGCAACTATCCCACCACCTATGCTGCTACATAAAAATTATATCAGAATGATTAAAACATTCAAGAAATCATATTTCATATCCTAAAATCAAATGGCTCAAAATTCATGTATTTGACTATGACCAAGTGATCAATTTTGAGAGTTTTTTTTTATCTAGATTTCCTAAGAAACAGTGCCAAACTTGTTAGGTAGTATTCAGCCTGTGGTCTTATTTTCATTATTTTGAAAAATTAATTCTTTAGGTAGACACATCAATTGGTTTGTGTCTGTCAACTCCTCAATTCTAATAAGGGGAATGTGTGGTCAGGTAGTCCAAATATTAATGAGTTTTCTCATAGTTATTACCAAGTTCAAATCCAACAGTCTTCAAATTCTGGCATCATTTAGTGAATAAAATAAATTTACTAATTATTTATTTATTTATTTTGCACCTTATATTTTCTCTAGATATATGAAATAAAACTTTTATGTTATAGGCAAAATGATAGTCTACCATGGGTATTCTTGATAGTTTACACAGTCAAGCCTCTTTAGGGATAAGCCAGCCTTCATATTTGTGTGTTTTTTAAAGCAGTGTTTTTCAGAATGTTATTCTTTTCCATTTACCTTTAGAAAAATTTTTTTTCTCTTGTGATTCAAAAGATTTTTTTGTCTGTAAATCTAAGAATGGATAACTAGAGTATGTCTTTCCTCTTTATTTTTTATAGTCATGCATTCCTTGTAAATATTTTAAAATTTTGAAGATAGATGCTATATGACCTAAGAAATGGTTCTCATATGGTAATGTTCCTTGTGTTTAAGGATTTCTAAGATTATACTGTAAGCTCCCCTCCTGGCCTATCATTATTGTTTGCTTGAGGAAAACGTTCATATTTTCTCATTGAGAAAACTGAAAATGAGCAAAAAATACTGATGGTAGATGTTCTATACTATTGTTAATTTTGATGAGACTCTCTCATGAATTGAAGTCTCTCTCTCTTTCTCTATTTTTATGTCTGAGAAAATCTGTTGACCTTTATTGCTTGTAAGATAGTTTCCCTTTAAGAAACAGCTTATTGATTTCATTTAAATTTCTTTTATTTTGATTAGTAATAAAGCTTACCAATATGGTACTTTCAGTTTACTGTATTATTTATTGTTGCTTACTAACAAATGCCATCAATGATAGAATAGTTAAACGAATAATACACTTATAAAATTTATCATTATAATCCTTTTTTTTACAAAACAGTGTTTTTAGGCTTATATATGTTTCCACAATTGTTACAGGTTCTGATTAACATTCTTGTCTTTATTTTCTTTCTATATCAGTAGTGAACTGAATTTGATTCATTTATTGATTGATTTGACGTTTCATAAATCAGAGGGGGGGGAATAATACTTTCATATTTTGATGATCAAAATTTTATTTTAAAAATTTTTTTCTAAAATCATGTAAGGTTTTATCTGTCAAATAAAACAGGCAACTTTATAATGCTCTATTTATTTTAACCCATTAATGTCCACTGTTGCATTTTTGGAACAGAGGACATTAATTGGTAGAAGCCTAATTTTTTTCTGCTACAGCTTTTTCATAAGAAAAACTTAAACATCAGCAACATATTTTTTGAGAATCAAATAGTATTATATCACAAAGGGTTAATGTGAAAGAAAAAGCTACCATAAGAAATTCAAATCCATCTCTTAAATCTATCCAAGGAAGTGCTTACTAAAAAACTCATATGAAATCAAGCTGAATACATCCAGGAAAATATTTGACACCTCAACTCTGTTGCTGCTAACAATCTGCTCTTGCTTGGAAAACTGTTAACAAGATCAATAGCAGAAAATCAACAAACAAATCCATTTTAAAGGCTAATAGTTAGGCTGAAAGGCTGTATAAATGACAACTTTTAAAATCTTTTGGGAAATGTACCTGAAATTTTAGATACTAAGGTTGAGCAAATGATTAGACATCCTCTTGACATTAAACCTAGCCTAGAAACTTTACATATGCAGAACTTGAAACAGAATTCCAACAATATTCTACTCCAACTCTGTAACATCACATATAATGGAGAAGTGATAGAAAGATGGACAGAAGGCTGCATACTTCTTTTCCCAAAGAAAGGAGATCTAGGATTCACAAAAAACTATAGAGGAATCACGCTCACCTCCATTGAAGGAAAAATTTACAACTCAATGCTTCTCAACAGAATACAACCAGAAGTAGAAAAGGTGCTAAAAAAAAAAATCAAAATGGCTTTCGAAAAAAAATAGATCAACCATTGGACAGATACTGACTGTTCAGTGGATTATTGAGGGCATCAGGGCAAAGAATCTACAGGCCACTTTACTTTTTGTAGATTTTTCTAAAGAAATAGAGAAGATCCTTCTGGCTCATGGCAACACCTTGTGTGAGTAACTGCTATAATGATGCCATACAAAAATACCAAATCTTTGCTTAGATCCTGAGATAGAGACATTAACTTTGACATCAAAGCAGGAGTCCTCTAGAGTGACACCCTTGCACCTTTTCTCTTTATCACCCTTGACTATGTATTAAGACCTTACCTCGACAAACATCATCATTTAGGTTTTATTTTCTCACCAAGTTTCTCAAATTGATATCCTTCAAAAAAATTGGCAGATATTGACTATGCAGAATCACTGCAAACACTACTACTAATGTCACAGTACTCCTACCTCATCTAGAAAATGCTATCAATAATGTCAATGCCTCTAAAACTGAATCCATAGGCTTCAACCAGCAAAACTCAATACAAACTCTCTCAGGTGGATCAATAAAATCTGTCAAATCTTTTACACACCTAGTAAGCAAGATAAATTCTCATGAAAAGGATGTGAAAATTCACCTAGCTAAAGCCTGGGCCACCTTGAATAAGATGAATGTAATCTGGAAATCTGATCTACCAGACAACCTCAAGCCACTGCAGAAGCATTGTTAATGTATCATGCCACTGCTTGGACAATAGCTAAAACGCTATAGTCTAAGCTTGATGAAACCTACACTTAGATACTGAGTTATACTTAACATCTCCTGGAGACAACATCCAATTAAATCAAAGCTCTATGGACCTATCCTTGATATTTCTACAATTTTATGTGAATGCAAAATGCTCTTTGCAGGATACTGCTGATGAGCAAAACAAGAACTTGTAAGCGATCAGGTCTGGACCCTGAGCCATTGACTAGCTCTGTTATGACACAGAATTCCTCTCTAATGACCTTCCAACCTTGATGCTGGACTGTGATGGTTGATTTGATAGACTCATGAATGTCCAAGCTAATTTGACTGAATAAAGAAACCTATAATTCAGTTAGATGATTTTAATACCAAATTTTACAGTGGGCATTAATGGGTGAATTATCAAATTACTCCAAGCCTAAAATCGTATAAATAATAATAACAAAATAAAAAGAGCTTCAATTATATATCAGTAATTAAGCATTTTAGAGTTGTTTTATTTAAATAATCTGTATTCTATTTTATTAATTGAATGGAAAATTTAAATTTGAACACTTGAAGATTAAAATTTAAAAATATTTAGAATTAATAAATAGTATATAGATGTTACATGTTAAAAAGCTTATTTCACACTGTATTTTTTATTTTTAATATATTTTAGTATGTAGCAAACAGTGACAATAAATAAAGGTTAATTTTTTTAAAATTATGCAGAATTACCACACTATCATTTATAGATTAAAAGTATTCATGCTTAAAATCCCACTTTTAATTCTTCTTAAATAATATAAAATTTACTATTTAAAATATCATTTAAAGTTCTTTCATCTATGAAATTCAAATGCTAAAAATGTTAACTCTGTATAATTTTATTTTTGTAATTTGAACATTGGTATTGATTTATTTAAATGTTCAAATATCATTTTAACATTTACTTAAATGTCATGTTTCTGCTTTAAATCAAATTATGGCCCAAACATTCATTAATTCTCTTACTCTACTTATATATATCAATATAAAGCATAGTAAAATTATGAGCAGATGAATTTTTTGAAGCTTTTTTTTTTTTTTTAAATTTAAATAAAATTTCTGCTTCCAATGGAGATTTTTGTAAATTATAAAAATAGGTTCTTATTACCTACAAATTGTTATGTGATATCCCTGAGTATATAACTCATTATTTTTATAACTTGTAGGATTTACTGTTTTAAAATATAAAATTATAATTATGAAGAAATACAAGTAACCTTGCCATACTGTATTTCTTTATAATTATAAATAGTAAATATTATTAGAACAAATCTGCAATATTAATTCTGACCTACATATGTTTCTTTAATAATGTAGACATTGGCTTCTTTTGTTTAAAATTATGAAATGTGACATTTAATTCTATTTAATTATTAGTTATCATTTATTTTTTCCAATTTTCCTGTTTAGTACAATCTTTTATCAGGTCTTTTAAGGAATGTTTTTCTTAAGAATGTTATTGAGAATATTACATTGAGAGATTTTTGAGTATGTAAGCATTGATAATGAGTACAAACTTTTGTATCTAATTGAATGAGTTTTTTAAAATATAATACTATTCTTTTTTTACTAATTTTTACTACTTCTATTATTATTACAATGGTGGTTATGTTTACATTCTTGCAATTTCTGTTTTCATTATATATAAATTTATGTTTCCCTTATAAATTTTGTCAAATTCTTTGGCTGAGATATTTTTATCAGACAGGATGGCCATGTCTATGTGATAGCCTCTATGCTTTTGAAATTCATCATTATTATTATTATTTGTGTAGGTTATTTTTCCTGCTTTGTATCCTGTAGAACCGGGTCCAAACTATGGTCATTAGGCCCTATACAAGAATTGTCATTTAATTGATAGCACTTTTCTTAGCCCTACTAAGAACATTCCATATACTATCTTTTGGGCAACTTGTATGTTGTGTTACTTGGGACACTGTTAGTAAAATTGTTCATTCCTTTTCTCACAAGGCCCAGAGCTCCAATTACTATTTGTAGTCTTGGTCTTTATTCCTACATCCTGTTAATCTCCAGGTCTTTGTATTTGGACAATTTCTCAATTTTTATGAAGATGTTTCTCTCAGATGGCACTGCTATGCCAATAAGTATACACTTTACTAGTTACATTGTTATTTTGGGTAACTGTGTCTGGTTGGTGCTCATACCATCTGTTTTCAATTTTGTGCTTCTTGTATATTTTCCAGTGCTCATATGTTACTACCTTGTTATGTCTGTGGGTACACTCATTTTTTGCCAGTTCTGGACATCCTGAGCATAATATGGTCAAAAGTTTCATCATATTTTCCACAGATCCTGCATTCAGGTTAGTTCCATCCTTGATTATGTGACTGTGATAGGATCTGGTTGCAAGGCTTCCATCCTGAGCTGCACTAATTAGGCCTTCTGTCTCGGGTTTTCAGCCCGGTGCTCCTCAGTCACTGATGTGTTTTCTATATCTGCTTCTTTCATTCTTTTTATGTATTTGCCATGCAATGCCTTGTCATTCCAGTTTCTTTTGTAACTGTTGAAGCTTAAATAAGCATGGAATAATACAACACAAAATGTACGTTAACAAAATGTATTGAAACAAAGAATAGGTACACAATATTTACAGTTAGTTTGGTATATTCTTGGGAAGACTGTTCCTGCATAATGGGTTGACTAAATCGCAGTCGGGCAGAGTCTCTGGATTCAATCTCTTAATCTCTACTATCTTCCCCGTCTTCCGGTACCAACCCATATTTATATGGTCGGTAGTCCGCTTATGTAAATTAGGTGTATCATACACAACACCCTCCTCCCAAGCCTTGGAATCCCTTTTGGATTTCAAACTGGCTTCCTATATGGGTTGATGATTATGGCTATTTCTTTGTAGATCCATTTGCCTAATTTTAATATTTTTTTTAGTTTTTGGATTCACGTTCAATGGGTCCGCTCAACTTCCGTTTCCTACCGGATCTTCTTGGTTCAGGTGTATTCTGTGGAGGTTCTACCTGAAACATATCATACATTATATCAATGGGATCTTCGTCCTCATCCGTATACACTCTTCTTGCTCTATACCGTAATTTTTTTAAGTTGGTTTTGGTGCCTTTTATAAGTATTCTTCGCCCTTTAATTATGTAAATCAGGTCACCGATTCTCTTGTCCACTATGCCTCGTTCCCAGAACTCAACGTTGTTTTTATAGCACTTGAAAAACACCTTCTCTCCGGGAGTGTATCTTTTTCTCGCTGTATACATGGTATTTTTTACTGTATTTTTTCCTGGCAAAAGCTTGTCAAACACTGACTTAACTTTCCTAGCGAACATTAGTTCAGCTGGTGCCATGTTTGAATGTGTTCTCTGGTTTGGCGTGATTCTGTATACTTGTAAGAATTGCTGAAGCGCCTTTTCCGTTGGAACTCCTGAGGCTTTCTTCAGAGCTCGTTTTTAAAGTATCGACAAATCTTTCTCTGAGTCCATTAGACCTCGGATGATACGGAGGCGTCGTTATGTGGTTAATTTGATATAACTCACAAAATTCCTTAAATTCTTCAGAAGTGAATTGTGTACCATTGTCACTCACAATACACTCTGGCACACCGAACCGTGCAAATAGTTCATGCAAAAAAGTTGTTGTGGTATTGGACGTAGGCTTTTTACAGCGTAGTACTTCCGCCATTTTGTAAAACTATCTACCACTATTAAGTAGTAAAAAATCTTCTACTGGACCAGCGAAATCAATGTGTAATCTTGTCCACGGATGATCCGTCTTGGGCCATGGTTTGTGTACTATAGGTGGTGCCTTAGCTGCTAACGCACACCCCTTACATCGATGAACCATGTTTTCGATATCCACATCCATTCCTTTCCAATACACAAAGCTTCGCATTAAGCTTTTTGTTCTATTAATACCCGGGTGACCCATATGAAAGTCCCAAGTATTCTTTTTCTGCAACTTTTTTATTATTACTACTCTCTCACCATATAATAAAACTCCATCACCTATTGAAAAAAATCTCCTGCACTTTTTTGGTCATTTGCTACCATTTTGCTTTTTAATTTCTAAATGAAATCATCGCTTTCAGCTTCTTTTTTAATTTCATTTAGCGTAACCGGTAGCTCTCTTACAATGTTGTTTACCATGCTTTTCACCTCATAATCTGCTCTGATATTTGCAATAATTGATTCTTCGAATCTTTCTTCTTGCCTTGGTACTAGTCTTGATAGACTATCCGCATGAATTATCTTTTTTGGATGATAGGTGCTTTATGTGAAAATCATAATTGAGAAGAATGGTTCCCCATCTTAACAGACGATTTGCTGTATAAACGGGTAACCCTTTCTTTTGAACCAAAAATGGTGATCAGTGGTTTATGATCCGTTTCAAGGATAAAATGTCTGCCGTGGATGTACCTGTGAAATTTTTGTATGGCAAAAATGATACTCAGTGCCTCTTTTTCTATCTGAGAGTAACTTCTTTCTCCTGGGAGCAAAGTTCTCAAGCGTGTGCAATTGGTTTTCTAGAACCATCTGGCATTATGTGTTGAATACACGCCCTATCCCGTATGAACTAGCGTCACTTGCCACTACAATATCCAGTTTTGGATTGTAATGGGTTAAAAAGAGGTCGGACGTAAGCATTTTCTTTTATTTCATCAAAGGCTTTCTGACATTCTACCGTCCATTCCCATGCCTTGTCTTTTTTTAGCAGTTCATTCAACGGAGCTCTTAAATTGTACATTCCTTTAATGAACGCTTGATAATAATTTGCAAGCCCTAGAAAACTTTGTAGCATCGCCACATTAGTGGGCGTCGGCATGTCTCTAATCGCAATGGACCTTTCCGGATCTGGACATCTGCCATTTTTGTTGATTATGTGCCCTAAATACTTAATTTCCTCCAAACCAAATTCGCACTTTGACTCTTTTTGACTTTAAATCCAAAGTCCTGAATTTTTTAAATACTTGATTGAGATGCTCTCGATGTTCGTCTTTACCGATTCGCTCCTTACTATGATGTCGTCTAAGTAAGCGCACGCAAAAGTCTAAATCATTCAGCATGACGTCCATAGCTTGTTGAAAAATGGCAGGTGCCACTTTAATACCAAAAGGAAGCCTGTTGTACTTGAATAACCCTCTATGCGTGTTTATCCCTAGTAACTTCGAACATTCCTCTTCGACGGGAATTTGGAGATAGGCATCTGATAAGTCAATTTTTGAAAATATAACTCCACCATTTAGCTTGTTAAAAATCTCCTCCGGACTCGGTAACGGGTAATGGTAGTCCTTAATTACCGAAGTTCAACCCTGTCGAAAAATCAACGCAGACTCTGACTTGGTTTGATTTCTTTTTTATGCACACAATCGGGCGCAGCCCATGAATTAGATTCTACTTTCAAATAATTCCCATTTTTTCCAACCTATCAAGTTCTTCGTTAATTTTCTCTACACTTGCGAAAGGCACAGTACGTTTTTTTTAAAATTGGCATAGTATTTTCCTTTAATTCGAATTTGGCTTCAAACTTGTTACATCTTCCAAGACCAGGTGTGAAAGTTTCCGGAAACTTTTTTTTTAATTCCTCAATAATGTCCTGTCTTGTTTATGATTACTTTCTACTTTTCTGCAGAAAGAGTTTAACGGTTTATCCCACAATTCAATGTTTCAATAAAATCTGTACCCATCAAGTTTTCTCCATTTTTCAGAATGAAAACTTTTATTTTTTTAACTATCCTGTTCAATTTCATAGGAAGTACAACCTCGCCTTCTTAATTTAATTTCCTTTCCAGTCACTGTTCGAGCGCGTTTCGTTGACTTCATTATTGTAGGCCTTTTAAAAATTTTCCATGTTTTATAGTTCATTATTGTTAAATCTGAACCCGAATCGAGTTGAAATTTGATATTCTTTTTAAATATTTCAGTCGTCACATACTTCCTCAAATCTCTATCTGATTTGATATTTGAATTTGTTTGTCTAATTCGCTATTGACTTTTTTTCGTTTTACAACACGACCCTTTGTGACCATTCTTGTGGCACACGAAAACATTTTTTATTTCTATATGGGCAATTTAACTCCCAGTGTCTTCCGTTGCACCGTCTACAATTAAATGGCGGAACCATTTTTTTTCCCTCCTCATTTTTTCCATTTAATTTTTCTTGTTTATTTTTAAAATACGCCGAATTTTTAATCCAATTTTTTTTTCTGATGGGTAATTTGACTGTTTCTTCACTTTTTTTAATATAAGCAATACCAGCTTCTTCAATTTTTTGAGACTTTTCTTTAAACTTACGGCCCGCTGACACTCCTCTGCTAACTTTTGCAGGGTAAGGTTTTGTTCAGATTCGAGTTTAGACAAAACTCTACGTCTTATTTCGCACTTTTACTGGATACCAGTCCTTGAGCAAAAATTAAACACTTGAATTCTTCAACCGTAATCTCTGCCAATCTGAAATTGTCACAATGTCTATTCACTATAGATGCATAAGTTAAGTAATCCTGATCGTCGGATTTAGCGACATTCATGCAAAGCGACATATTTGCTCCAAACAACTCCTTTAGCAATTTCACTGTTTCCGAGAATTCCAATTCATTTGTTCTTCTCGGTAGAATAAAATCTACAAATTTGCTATGTTCTGCTGTACCTAGCTTTCTTAGTAATAGACTGACTTTTCTTGAATTCGACCAGTTTTCACAGTCTGTGTGGAAAATATCTTCATATCGTTTAAAGTACGCTTCAAACGTTTTTCCTTCGTCTGGCACATAGTTGAAAGTTTCCAACGAATTAAATATGATGTTATTAGAATATGAAGAGTTACTTTCATTTACCTGAACGTTGTTTAATTTCTCCAATGTTAACTTTTGAATTTCCAAAACCTTGACATACATTTCTTCCTGTTCCCTTTGACGTTGCTGACTCAACTCCTCTTGCCTTTCTTGATAATTCTGCTGTGCTAATTGTTGTTCTCTTTAATAAGGCAACCTGTTCACTTTGTTGTTGCAGACTCAACTGCTGGGATTTGAATAATTCAGCTTGACTCAACTGCTGGGCTTTAAACAATTCAGCTATGACTTTGGATAATTCCTCCATTTTTAACTGATAGTGTTCATGCAACAAAGAATATACTTTTAAATTGTGTATCCACGAATATACTATAAGCAGACAAAACAAAATTGAAACAACATACGCCTTTTTTTTAATTTTATGTCTTGCTTTATAAAATATTGTTGAGTTGAGCAACCAAACAAACAAAAAAATAACAAATTTTTTTTTTTTTTTTTACAAGTTCGCTTACCTTTCAAAGTCGACACGTGGTATTTGTGCTCCTTTTAATTCCATGCATTTTTTTTTTTTTTTTTAGTCGGCCAGCATTTTTTTTTTTTTTTTTTTTAGTCGGCCAGCATTTTTTTTTTTTTTTCGTTATTTGTTTACGCCTTCCAGATTTTTCTGAGTGTACGTTCCTTTAAGCTTAGTCGTCCTTTAACTAGTTTTAACTGTCCAAACTTCAGAATACTTTTCCGTTCCATTAGATGTTCGACTTTTAATTAATGATTTTTTTTTTTTTTCCAGCCTGGGTTCTTCCACTTGTCCCAATTATTGAAGGCTATCAATTATTAATTTTTTTTTTTTTTCGAAACGTAAAGTTCTTTATACCTCGTCGCCATTGTTGAAGCTTAAATAAGCATGGAATAATACAACACAAAATGTACGTTAACAAAATGTATTGAAACAAAGAATAGGTACACAATATTTACAGTTAGTTTGGTATATTCTTGGGAAGACTGTTCCTGCATAATGGGTTGACTAAATCGCAGTCGGGCAGAGTCTCTGGATTCAATCTCTTAATCTCTACTATCTTCCCCGTCTTCCGGTACCAACCCATATTTATATGGTCGGTAGTCCGCTTATGTAAATTAGGTGTATCATACACAACAGTAACCTCATTTGGCCAAGTTGTTTTACTTTCTGTTTTACTCATTTGGTTTAGATGGTATTCACTTTGTCTTTTTTGTTGGTAGAATTTCAAGTGTTTTAAGCTGTTTCTTGAAGAGTGAAGCTTTGTTGGTGGAGTGGACTTGGTGTTTTACTATTTGTGTGGTAGGCTTCGAATCCGACTGTTATAGTTTTTAGAGTTAGTTCAAGTTGGATTAGACCTTGGCCCCCTAAAGCTTTTGGTACATACAGCCTATCAACATCTGATTTCAGTTGGTGCATCTTCATTTGGGTAAGCATTTTTCTGGTCTTGACATCCAATCTTTTGATGTCATTCAACTTCCATTTAGTAATGTTGAAGCTGTAGGTTACTACAGGTATAACTAAGGTGTAGAAAGCCTTCATTTTATTGGCCCAATTTAATTCCCTTTCTAGTATCAAATATACTCTACTATAATATTCTTCAGATCTTTTTCTTCATAATTGAATGTTGTATGTCTTCTTGGTTATGTATGTTGTTGGTAGGCAGGTGATGGGCCTATAGTTCTTCAGGTTCTGCACCTCTTCTGTTTTTGGGACTAGGTATGTTACTCCTCACATGAGCATATATTTTTCTGGGTTTATGATTATATCATTGTATGCCTGTGCAAGGTCTTAATAATGATAATAATAATATCATCATCAAGTTTGTTGGTTTGTAATATAGTAGAGTCCCACTGGAATGTAACATTATCATTTTTGACTGCTGGTGGCTTGTGTTCATAGCATTTACTACATGGAAAATGATTATGCTGGTATATTCTCCAATACTACCCTGTCATGTCTATATTTAAACTAATTTGAGAGTGAGGATCAAGCACCAAGATATAAGATGATCAATAGTTTCCTCGGAATTTCTTTGATCTGTCTCCTTCATTAAAGTTTGTACAACCACTTTGAGGTTTGAGGTTTGTCAATATCAAAGAGCATTCATAATTGGCCATCTCAGGGCTTTAATTCCTATTTGGTTTTCAGGTTATTTAGGCCTTTATTTTTTTACATTTTGTTTTACTTTTGGCATTGCACAAATAACTGATAAGTTGTGTATTATTTATTTCATTTGATTGTTGTAAAGGAAATAAGATCATGCAAAAGTTTTGGGCCAGCTACATAAAATGATTATACACTTTTTTTATTTTAAAAAAATTTATAGATTGTTTATTAGTATACTTTCATCAATATTGTCTGTGAACCTTGATAATTGGAAAACAAGTTGTTGCATCTTTGTAGGTGTTGTGTAAGATACACAGGCCATGCAAAACTTTTGGGCCAATGAAAGATCTGAAATGATAAAGTTACAATAATATGCAAATTTCTAAGTAAGAATTGTTCCATCTTATTAACATCAGTGCAAGGTGTAAGTCATTGTAGATGAACATTAGCTTACTTTTTTTTTTTTACACTAAATTTGTGGCTAAAATTTATGCTAAAACAAAGATGTAGATTGTGACCTTAAATGGAAAGATGTCTCAATAAGAGATAGCCAGATGGGAATTCAAACCATCCAAATGAAATTTGCTACTACTGGAAGTAAATGCAATGAAAACTGAAAGACCACAAAAGTTAGACAAGAGAGATGAAAGAAATATTGTGAGTCTTGGTAAGCAATCCAAAATTAACAACCAGACTAATGAGTGAATTTACTTGATAAATTATTATCAGAGTAATTACGAAATTGAAAAAAAAAAACAATTTGAATGGGCATATAACTGTAAAAAAAATAGATAAATAAAAAAAAAAAATCATCATTAACCAAAAAACATCAGAATAGTAGGTTGAAAAGGGCAAGTGGAGTGTCTATTCTTTATCACTTGAGTTGCCCATGGGCTTCTTTACCAGAAGAGGTGGGTTTCTGATTGTGAAAGCCTAGGAGCAAGAGGAATGGGGGTTACAATATGTTATCTCTTTATTGCTACTTGTTATATAGTAAGTTCCCTTATGAATAAATGAAGGCCTGTAGATTTGAAAATAAAGCAAAGGTGCATTATGAAACTTTTTGCTTTTTCTTTATCTATTGTTTCTTTTATTGACCCATATAATCGAGGTTGTAACCTGCCTTTGACAGGTGTACATTTAAAAGCAGTAGATTGTGTAGAAGCATCTAAAATGAACGTAAAAATAAAATAGATAAAATATAGATAAAAGTATAGTTGAAACAGATGAGTGTCATGGACAAATGACTTGACATGAAAATTGGTGTAATCTCAAACATTTTAAAGTGCAATCATTTTTTTTATTTTTTTTCCTTAAAATAAGTTAATGCAAAATGTGAACCCTGTTGTGCATTACTATATAAAAATATTACAAATATTGGTAAAAAAAGTGCAATTGTCTCTGGTTATTATGATGAATAGAAACATATTTTTTTTCTAATCTACATAATGATTCTGATGATTTGGTTGTCACCAACTGATATGAAACTAGCAAGAAGAGATTACAAGCAATGTTTATTTGTTATCGTTATATGTTAACATTATCCAAAAATGATCACATAAGCTAATTTGGTTTGGTCCATAGAAATTATTTCAACCCAAAAAGTTTGGTTTATTAGCTAAGAATAAAGTTACTGAAATTCCAAGGTTTGGACACCCTGCATCTGCCACCACTGAAGAAGACATTGATCGTGTTCACCACATGGTGATGGATGACAAACAGTTGACTATAAATCAAATAGCCAATGCTGTTATCATATCCCATGAGAGTTGAGAATATTCTGCAGAATGAATTTGGCATTACGAAGCTTTCTGCTCGGCAGGTACCTCTTCTGACACCTGATCAAAAGTACAGCAGGATGATTACATCACAGGAAAATCTGATATTGTTTGAAGCAGATCCAGGTGGTTTCCTAGAATATTTCTTAACTCAGGATGGTTGTTGGGTTCATCACTTTGAGCCAGCGACAATCCATGTAGTGGAAACATCCCTCCTTACCTGCTCTAAGTTGTTTCATCTGCAGGGAAAGTTTTTGGGGATGCAAAAGGCATTGTGTTTATTGACTATCTTCAAAAGTGCTACACCAACAATGGAGAGTACTATGCCAAATTGATGAGATCTTTATAAAAGGCTATCAAGACCAAGCTCCCAGGAAAACCAACAAACAGCGTCTTGTTTCATCAGGACAGTACTCTAGCACACAAGTCCTTGGTTTCAATGGCTGCTGTGACTTTGAACTGGTTGATCACCCTTTCTATTTTCCTGATTTGGTCCCATCTGACTATCATCTGTTCCCCAACATGAAAAAACACTTGGCTGTTGACTTTTTTGGATAACAGGATGAAACTTTCTTTACCAATTGGATCCAAGCACTGCAATCCTGATGGAAGACGTGCATGGACCACAAAAGGGACTATGTTGAAAAATAAACTTCATCTGGTCACATTCCATGATAGTATCTTGGTCAGTCTATGAACTTTTCAGCTAACCCTCGTATTTCTTTTTAATCTTGAATAAATTGAAACCATCATATTCAGTATGTTACAATTTTATTTTCTCTCAATGTGTATATGGTTCATATACAAATGTTTGTATGGACAAATATATTTTTTCTTCCTGTTTTTCTCTCTTTATATAATGTTGTTGAATATAAAATAATTATGAAAAAGATATAGATTATAGAGCTTCACTACAAAATCAATCCTAGATATCCTAAATATCAATCCTAAATATACCAACACCTATACATTATCGGACTGGGGGAGGTTAATATTAGGCTTGAACCCTAGATGGCCATCCACCTAAGCAATACTTTTTCTTTGGGTGGGGGCTAGGGTCATTACCTGCACTTGAGGTGTCCACAAAAGGAGAAGTACAAAAGGAGCTTAAACAATTTTTAAACAACTTCCAAGTCCCACATTAAATTCAACCTTGTGTCATATTCTGTCTGATGTGGGTATGAAATTAAATACCACCTTTATATTATCATCATCATTATCTTTATATCTTAAGAAACTTTCTGTCTGAATTTCTTGTATGAGGAGTTATCTTTATTTACATTACTTTTGGACTAATGCCCTCATCTTTGTTATTATTTAGTTTGGACTGTAGGCTATACTGAATATTCCCAACTTAGTGTATATTTTACATACACATTCATTCTCTCTGCAAAATTAAAGATTATTCATCAATGGTGCAGAGTTAGGTGAGAAAGCAAGAAGAAATGTCCAACAAAAACAATGACTTCAATCACTGGGAAATAAACAGAACATATTGACCATTAACTCCCAACCATTTTCATTCCTTCATTTTATATTTAGCTCTTTCAATAATTACCAGTTCTATATTCATTCTCATTTGAGTTGAAAGTTACACCATTGTTATTCACAAATAGTGCATGAAGAATATTTGTGCTACATGATTAAAATGAAAATTAAAATTCTCTCTTAGTATCATCTTTATTATTTTTAGTTAGTCTCTCTATGGAATTGTCCAATAAAGATGAATGTTGATCCTGAGTGAGACTTTAATCTGGTTATCTTATAGCAGTCTGGGGTTTATACAACAGATTAATTGATCTGACACAAAATAATAATAATAAAAATGTTTAAGACAAAAATAAGAGTTCATTGCTCACTGAAAGGATATATGGTTTGTATACATTCAAAAGTAGAGAGAGTTTAAAATACTTAACTTTCTTGGATTGTTGAAAGAAAATTCTTTGAAGTACCGTGTTCTGGTTAGAAGCCAATAATATAATTGGCGAGTAATTTAATGCTAGTCATGAGGAACTGAAACAAAATCTTTCACATGACTTCAGACACATTTATTGATTTTTCTCTTCATTTATATCAAAATGAATTTCGCATAGGCTTGCTACTTTCTTTTCTTCTCCTTGGCTCACAGGCTAATTTCTGTTAAGGTTTTTATTGGTCAAAAAAAAAAAAAGGTTCATATAAGCTCACAAATTTCTTTCTTCCTTCTTCTCGGCTCACCAGTTAATTTCTGTGAAAGGCAAAAAATCTCATATAGGTTCACAAATTTCTTTCTCCCTTCCTCAGTTTTCCGAATTTGAAGGGAGTGAGAAGTTATTTCACAATTCATTTTTATGTGATTTTCAAACAGAAAATGCATATTTATCAACATGTTTTTAACAGATCTAGTTGATGACATCTATTATTCAAAGCACAACAACATGAATTAAGTACTGTTCCATGTTGAAAATTCATGTCAATGCTGTGTATCCTTTGGTTAGTTTTATTTGTATTCATATAGATTCATTTTTCTGGGCTTTCCCAAAAACAGAAACATTGAACTCTAAGTCCTGTTTAGGATATGCACTATTTAGAGTTTAATGTTTTTGTTACTGTATTATATATAGGCATTATAGGTATATTAAACAGGGTATGGCAAAAATACTTCCGACAAGACAGTATTTCTGGGGGTTATATGTGGGAAGTATTTTTGCTGCAACCTGTATACAGTTGTTACTATATTACGGATCCAATATTTATTTTTTCCACGTGTGATCAATTTGCTAATGCACTTAACCCAACATTTCTCCATGAATCATATAGATAGGATCAAAATTCAGTTAATTCTGTTAGGCATTGATCCATCCTTATAAACCAGTTCTTTTAAATAACTTTCATATACTTTTTATTTACTTATAAAATTGCTGTGCTAGTCATTTATCATATTTATTAACAAAATTTGTTTCCTAATAATGATTTGTTTAAAAAGTTCTTAGCCTGAGCACTTCCCAAAATATCAGTATTTTTTTTATTTTTTTTTTTTATTAAAGAGCATTTTGGTTGATCTGAGAATTTTTAAGCACCTCCTCATATAATACCTTTCTTTTTGTCATTTATTTAAGATCAAAGTATAATATCTGTTGAGTTCAGTAGAAAGAAAGGCATAAAATGAGTTTTTCATTGTTACATTGTTCACAGCTCGGCTACTTATCTTAAAATATATTTAAGTTAAAGGTATTTAAAATATTTTAATATAAGCCCTTCATTTTTTTATTTTTGTTAATGTTTAACTGTTCTTAAATATAAACAAAGCAAACCACAATTGATAAAATTAAACATAAATGAAAAACAGAGGACAATGAGCTTAAAAATAGATGATATTTTTGCTCAAATGTACTTAAATTTAGCAACATACTAGAGACAAATAAAGCAAAAACTTTTTTTTTAAATTTCCAATACTTACCATTTGCAAAGAGAAATCTACTTTCATATTTGATTCTTAGAAATGTTGATTTAAATCATAACCAAGCCATTTTTCCTCTCAGTGATGGTTATTTAAATCTTTACCAAGTTAATCTGATGACACTTGGCTATCTTGTATCTAGTAATAATATTAGGTAACAAATATCACTGAATCAGTCTTTCCAAATATACCCTTTTCTTCATTTTCAACTCTATAGATTGCTTTTCTCTCTCCTTTTTCCAATCATATATTTTTCCTTTCCTTCCATCATCCACTATTCTCACTAACATAAGACCACACCTAAAATTTGTCAACTCTGCGTTAATGCCATGGTTGGAAGACTCTAACAAATTTTGTACTTGAAACTCACAAAGTCCTCTCATCACATGCCTTCTTACCCTATGACTAAAATTGTTTATTTCCTATATTCAAAATTCAGCTACATAATATTGAGAGAGAGGAAGAAAAACAGAGACAATATGAATGTATGTGTTCATGTGTGCGTATGAAGTGAAAATATGGTTTTACAGAAAGCTGTTCCCTCCCATATAACACACATATAACCATATTATTACAGCTTATAAGTATACATAAAAATTATAAATTATAATAATTTTATTTATAAGCACATATGTACTCACAAATTGTTTGCATGGATAAAACAATTTTAAATAATGAATGACAATGTTTTTTTGCGGGGAGGGGGTTCTGTGAATATTTCATTAAAAATGAGTTTCCAATACCCCCCCACCCCGAATCAAAAGACACTTGCTAAATGTATTCTGCTGTGCTATTGTCAGGATCATCTATAACTGGCTCAACTCAGTTGTCTTGTTTGATTTTAAAATCATAATGGCATTTGCCAATAATTCTGTGCTGTTCATGTATGGACATGAAATTAAAGAGGAGATGATGATGATCATCATCATCATCATCCATGTTGAAAAATGGATTTTAGTGTTTTAAAAATTATTCAATGTTACATCATTTCAAGAGGACAGATTATGAAATATGTTAAAAAAAATAGATTCCTTGCTAGATTATATACAAGTTAGTGCTGAAAATCCCTTAGACTAACCTGTTGACCAAAATCAGCATTTCAATAACACTACTGACTTGGGAAGTATGTTGAACCAATAACTTTTCTGTAATCCCTCCTAGAACTGAAATTATGATGATAAAAATGTTTTTGGTCACTAATCATTTTTTTTTTAATTCAATTTATTGGGTTTTTTTTTAAAAAGTTTTTTAACAAATTAAGTATAGGACAAAAAAGAAATTAAACATTGAATAGGCTGTACCAGAGGCAATTTCACCCATCGCCACAAATTGCTAGGAAACCATAACATCAATGTGAAAACTAGTCATGTTCTTAAATAAACTTGGCATATCAACTTTTATATGGATGTCATGTATGGTGTCAAACCTGTTCAGAAATATCTAAACTTTCAGCTGTATGCAACCACTTCTAAAGATCAATAGTGAAAAAATGTTTTGAGTGAGTAAAACCTGATGGTCTAGGCAAACATCATCCTTCATTGAACATTGTGGACTGGCACTAGAGAATCATAAAGAACTGTACCAAATAACAGAAACCACATTACTTGAGGACTACCAACAGCAGCAGCAACTAAAATGGATAGCACATGTAACTCTACATTCCACACTACTTCAAATAAAAGGAAATTCCCATCGATGCTGGAAAGAGCAATAACATCTACTGGACTTGAAAAAACTTCTTAAAAATTGTTTTGAGAGAAAGATTTTATAAATTTCAACTGAAAAGAATACTGGTTGCTCATTCAATGAATGCCAAATGTTTCCTTGTAGGGAAATGGCTAATATTACCATTACCAATACACACAAAACCTTATAAAAACATAAGCTAAATATTCAACTTAAATAATTTGCTTTTATTTTAAAAATTGATATTGAATCATTAACTGTCACGGTTAATTGTAAATTATTTTAAAATTTAAGCATAAATTGATTGGTTCATTTTACTTTCAATCTGTAAAAATGTTAATTTTCTTGATTCCAAGACCTTGTTTACTTAATGGCTATGATAGTTGGAGTTGACATTTCTCTTTCCTTATGTCAACTATAACTGAAGGGAAATAGATACATGGTTCATTGTCAGTTGAAGTATCACTTTTTTTTCTATTTTTAACATGCATAAAACGTTTTTTATTTTCATTTTCATAATATATGAATCTTAAATTCATTGAAATTATTATAAGAAATCAATATTAATAAGTTTGAAAAAGATTTCTCATTTCATTTTTTTTGGGGGGGGGAGTATTTTCAAATTTTCATTTTTCCCCTTGTGAAAAATAATGAAGCTGATATTAATTAAGAAAACTGGTCTGTTTGATGGTGATTTCTACGCCATGATGAATTTCAAAGGAATATATGTGGGTGTTGTCTGAATGACATTATCTGGGTCTGTGAAACAGTTACCAGTTAACTTCAACAAAGTAACATTACCCTTCCTTACCCACTGTTAGTATTTTAGATAATAAGTAACATTTTTAGTCCCCTTTTCTTAGAGACTCCTATATAACATGTCTCTTCTTAAATCTTTTATTTGTAAAATTGGTGAAATATCTACAAATCTCTGCAAAATCATAGGCAGCTTCCCTTGAAATATTTGTATTGATGTGCAAACAAAAAAAAATTGATTGTTTAAATTTAATTTTTTCTATTCATAATGTATGAATCATATCAAATACGTTGCTTGTTTTGACAAAAATTGAATTAAACATGTTACTAAAATTTGCTCAAGAAAATAATTTTAATCTATGACTAATTGCTTCTCTCTCTTTTCCACATCTCTCTTCCTCCCTTCTTGATCAATTCTGATGGCGTTTGCCAACAGAATATTTTCTTAGTCTTCACACTTCGCCTGTCGCCATCTCCTTTTCCACTGCCGGGCTGAATGTCTACCTAATAGGAAGCAGCTGTTTGCTGTCCTGGAGTGTGGGAAAGTTCTAACTTAGTTGACTTGTTGCTGCCACAAAATTGTGACTGCTGCTGCTACTGTCGTTTTTCAAGTGTGGTAGTGGTTAACTTGTTACAACTGAAGTCCCCTCTTTATAACAACAAAAAAAATATGCCTTGTCTTTTTCCTCGGTCATCTTTTTTTTTATCTTATCAGCCTACTGCAAGAATCAGGGATTATTATTTTTGTTATTTATGTATAATAAAATTGATGGTTTTTTTTTTCTTTTCATTTTA
Organism: Acanthosepion pharaonis; assembly: GCA_903632075.3. Taxonomy (NCBI): domain Eukaryota; kingdom Metazoa; phylum Mollusca; class Cephalopoda; order Sepiida; family Sepiidae; genus Acanthosepion; species Acanthosepion pharaonis. The sequence continues at coordinate 441,488 of CAHIKZ030002063.1, read as the reverse complement.
TTCACTAAAGTCATTGATGATCTGAGAGACATTTTGTCTCTCTAAAATGCCAAAATTTGATTGCAAGTCAAAACAAAAAGTCTTTGCATTTTTTTTAAACTATTCTTTCTTTATTTTGAAATAGTTTTACTTTATTGCAAATAAAAGATCCCTGATGATCAGTTTTCTTTTAATATATTTTTAATTAATTTTCAAAAGTCATTCTGCTTTTTGTCTTTATTCTGTTTTTCTTTGTGGCAACTGGTTTCTCTTCATTGAAAAAATTGCATATGATTTTGAAATTCAGAAAATTTAATCTACAATAACAGATAATGATTAAAGAATTACACTTCCACCCCTATTGTGGCAAAATAGTCTGTTTTATGAATATAGATTTGGATATGTTACAAAATGCTGAGTTTGCTGTACACGTTTTTCTGCAAAAATTGCTGAAGTGGGAATCTGTAAATTCATAGCCTCTGGTAATTCTTCATTCTAAAATTCTTGATGACATCGTGGCCCACTTTTTTTTCTCCAACACATTTTCTGCAGTTGTATCTGACCTTTTTGCATTGTCCAACACTTTACAGACATTTCCTCTATGAAATATCATATGTAAGAATTATGGTGGAAGTGAACAGGATAATATTGAAAACTTTCATATTGTCCAGATCTATTTGTCAAGTTTGTCAATTTTTATTTAATAATCTTACATTGAAGCCTTTGCTGTGAAGAATTACAATACTTGGTGTTACCATTTTGGCCAGGTCTGTGCTGATATTAGCAATACCAAGATTGAAAAAAAATCAGATTATGAGTTGATGTTGCTAGGTATTTGGTTTGGTTCCAACTTCCAACTGGAGAAAAAATTGATTGGAAGCACTGGAGAAGGTTGGGGCTACAGTTAATCTGTAGCCATGAAGGAGAAGTTTGAAATGTGTACTTCATAGATCTACACTGTCTTCCTTTATTGACTATGAATACTCCCACTCTCATGTACCAAACTAGCTGAGGTAAAGAGAACTTTTTGTTTAAACTCTTTAAGCATTTTTGCCATATCAGATAAAATACATATGAATTAGTACTATTACCAGAAAATAAAACAGCCATGGATAGGGATCATTAGATGTTCATGATTAAATCTAACAAAAATGGCCTATGAATTCTTATTTTATGTCTTGTATGTAAATTATTGACAGTGATAGAATATACTTACTATAAGTGTTAGTGTTGGTATGTAAACATATGTGGTCATATAAGATGGTGACTTCTTGATAATGCCAACTTTATAAACACATACAATTTTTAGTGAAATTAATAACGACCAACCTAGATCAAGAAGTTGTAATAAGAAAAATTGAATCTTCTGATAGGAATAAAACCTGTATCCCTTTTTCCATCAGGGAAACCACTCCTATAGCTGAAGTGTACTGTTACCATTTTGGCCACTGGAGGTTTTCTCTTTTTGATAAAGCAACATTCATTTTACCTATTTAATGAATGTACATTTCTTGTTGGAACTTCTATAAATCTCTATCTGCTAGCTTCACTTTCATATGCAAAATGTAAACCACACTTTGCTTCTTTCTTTTTTTTTTTTAAATGTTTTTTTTTAATACAATATTTTATAGTAATAAGAAATATTGTTTGATTTTTAAAAAAATCATTAAAAACAGAATACAGTATGGTTTCCAATTTCCTCTCTCAAAAATACAATTCCAAATGCCAGTGAAGTACCACAGCATACATTACACTGTAAAAATTAGAATAACCTATGATGATATAAGCAAGAAATTTGTGGGGGAGCTGGTGTAGGGTATTTCAGCAACAACCCTTGGTACGTGGGGGGGGGGATGAAGTATGTATTTTCCAGCTTGGAAGTTTGGTGCCTCTTAATAAAAATAATAAAAAAATGATCTTAGAGACATAAGTATTTGTAGTTCTGTTGGTTAGTGATACTGGTATTAGAAGAATGTAAAAGACATCTGATTCAGTCAGCAAGCTGCCAGTGATATCTATTGCAATGAATTTAGGGTAGGGTTTGTGACAACTGAGAGGGGTGGAGAAGAGAGAAGAAGTTTGAAATCTCTATGTTCCCACACAGTTTCAAACTCCTACTAAAATGTCAAAAAACAGGGTAGAGAAGAGATTTTAGAGGTTTGTGAGAAAAATCTGTATATATGGAGATTTTTTTTTTTTGCTATAGTCCAATATTTAAATTGTGTCTTTTGTACAAAATTAAAAGGATTTTGAATAAAAAAAAAATAACCTCTTCTCTTATTGCCTTTGTTTCATATGCTGACCTCAACTATTTTAGATTTTTTAAGAAAAAACAAGCAATAAAGAAATATTTTTTTTCTTTTTGTTCTATAGCAGTACTAATGAAAAAATGCAAATAGTGTTCATAGCTTTAGTTGTTTGCAGTATCTGATAAATTTTGGTTTGAATTTGCTAGAAAATTTGTCCCGGCTTTCCTGGTTGAGGTTTAAAAATTTGCGAAAAAACAAAAGTAAAACTGCAATATTAGAGCGGACAAACTCTCTCTTTTAAGCACGTACGAATAAAGAAAAAACTCCTGCTCGGTGAGTAACAACAATAGAAGAAAGTGTTTATTTACAACATATACAGAAAAAAAAAGGTAAAGGGACAAAAGGACAATTAGTAGAGAAAGAAAGGGAAAAGAGAAAATGTCCTTAACTTAAAAAGGCTTGCTCAAAATATTTCTCTGAGCACCTAAAGAGTTTTTTAAGTGATTAGATATTATTGTTAAGGTTCAGATAGATACACTCACAGTTCTTGTAGAGTGGGAAATTTGTTCGCAGATGAAGGAATCCTGCAGCTGAACGAGTTTTTAGGTCGACAACAGAAGTCCAGTGGGCTCGTCAGAAGGAGTGGTGAAGGGACGCAGCTTTGGATTGGTCTTGAATAGTGGACCAATGTTTGTTTTTGACAGCCCTTTTTAGTAGTTCTTCTTTGGTGAAAGAGGTGCTGGAGCTTCCTAATGTCAACCTCACAGACAGTGGGCAGAAATCTCACTGTTGAAATAGGCAAGATTCTCCAAATTTTTTTGGTAGGCTCCGATGGCTCGGGGGACTTTTCCCTTCAAAATCGTTGTACAAATTTCCTTGCCTCTCTATTGGTCAGAAAACACATTCTTATCTCTGATAAGAATCAGGGCCCTGGGAGCCAGTTTTGAAGGTACTGAAGACAGGTTGAAGTGAAGAAGCTGTGATGTTTCTCCCAGACTTTATGGCTCCATGGAAAGAATAATGGTGGTGGAATCCCTTTTTATTTTCCAGCTCTCTCCTTAGTCAGAAAATATATTCTTATCTCTGATAAGAATGAAGGCCTTGGGAGCCGGTTTTGAAATTAAAAGGAGGTTGGAGTGAGGATAGAAAAAAATAGCGAGAATGTGAACTTGTGAAATTGTTGTTCTCAAATTAAATTCCAACAAATTTTATAGTTGCAGCTTTTTGTAACAACTGCATACATCATACAAATGTGTGAATTAGTTTGCATGCAAGTCTGTCTCTATAAATCTATCCACATGCTAGGTAAGAATACGAAAACTGATCAAAATTCCATTATTCTTGTCTTTCCTTTATATGCCATTTCCCTTCAAGATGTGGGCAATCATAGCTCTTCACAACACCCTATCCTTTGTAACTCTTAGCAATGCTGTGCACATGCTCTATACATGATATTCTCAGCATTTTTCTGTTGTCTCAAGTCTTCTTTTTATCTGTGAGGAAATTGTTCAGCATTCACTGTCATACAGGAAAATGGATAGCAGTTCAGCACCCCTTTTCTTTGTTTCTAGTGAAATTTTCCTGTTTCTTAATACTTTATTTAGCTTTTGTAAGACATCTATTCCAATGCACCTTCAGATTTCAGTGTCGTGTTTTCCATCATCTGCCATAACATTTTAAATTTTTATATTTGCTTCATTCTGACAACTCCAATTCACAGCATGCATCTCTTGCTAAGAATCATTCAATAATAGTCACTTTGATCAGTTCAATATGGTCAAAAGTGACTTAAAATTTGCTGCTAACTAGGGTAATGGTTTGTTAATTTTAAAGCCTCCAATACAAAACTGCTTTCTATTAATCATCTGAGAGACCCCTTTCTGCCTTCCATCAGCATGGCTGATGCTAACCTCCAGAAGAGTGACTCTTTACATCATCTCTGGTTAACAATCTCTGCTGACATGAAGTAGAAAGATTATATTGAATCCATTGCTAGGTCTGCTGCTAGGAAAGTTGGTTCAATGTGTCATGCAAGACAATTTTTCTCTCCAGAATCTATCTTGCATATTTATAAGTCTGCCATTTGTCCATGATTTGATTATTGCTACCAGATATGGTTTGATGTACCTGCTATATTTTTAAGAGATTATTGATGAAATCCAAAGAATCTGCAATGTTATTGGTCCTGATCTGGCATCCCAGCCTCAGCCACCTTTCCCACTGCAGTAATGTAGCTTCCCTGTGCTTTTTCTATAAATACTTTTATGGTAATTGTTCTGATGTACTTTGCTCTATGGTACCTAGACTTTATGAATTTAAGTGTAGTACTAGATTGGCAACAAGGTCTCATCATTTTACTGTTAAATTGGTTAGATGTAAGCATAAATTCTCTAATAGTTTCTTTTCTCGTCTGCGGAACTCTCTTCCAGTTTCTTGCTTTCCAGCCAACCTTGACATTGCATTTAAATTTTTGAAGATCAATCATTATCAGTTATTCTATGTCTTCTTGATTCATCTTCTTTTATTGTTTTTGTTTTTTCACACTCAGCAACCCCATGTGTCTTAGTGGCTTTATTGCCTTTCTTGGGGGTGAAATGATTTTAAAAAATTGTTTAACATTTCTTCCTGCTTTTCTTTACTATCTTACCCTGCAGTTTTCTTTCTGTGTCTGCCATCAATACTGTCATCTGCATATTTTATGTTAAGATGTTAAATATTAGCTGATTTAGAGTATAATTAATCTGATTTGAGACAAATATTATTTACTTTAAGTTTAAAATATTGCAGAAATAGATTTTTTTTTAAACCAGACAGTAGCTGTGTTTTTTGACCAACAATAACCGTTTTATGTGTTTGACAAAATAAAGGAGAGATATGTTATCACATCATTTTCTTCAGTTATATTTTAAAATAAAGTAAAACATAATTGAAGAAAATGAAGTGAGCAACATTTTTATTTAACTTATAAATACTTATTAATTTTAAAAATTTAGGAAAATATTCTCCGTAATCTAATGTTTTATTGTTTTTTAGAAATTTTGGCTTTAAATTTACTATAGTCATGTATGGCCATCTGTACTTACAAAAAATGGTACCTTTATACACTAATAAAAAAAAGTTCAAAATTATTTTTAAAATATTGATGTTTAATGATTTGTATTAAGCTTTTTTCATTTATGATTAGTAAATATAGTTTTCACTTAATAATATCATCAAAACTGCTGAAATTAATACAAAATTTTAAAATATTTAAAACTTAAATTTTTTTTATTAAAATTTTTAAAAAATGAAAACAATTCTTGTAAAAAATCATTTTTCATTGAAAAAAAATTTATTTCTTAAGACAATAATGACCTTAATATATCTTATTTAAAAGCTATTCTAATTAAATAGTGTCCTAGTTTTGTTGCATTTTTTATTCCATGATTTAGAGCAGATTTTTGGTAAATGGTGTTTAAATTGATTTAAATTCTACAAGAAGTCTTACTTTTAACTAATATAAATATGAAGTTCCTGGAATTTTAATTTCAAAATTTTATGAAATTTAATAAATGAAGATTAACAGATGTTATATATATATATATTGAGTTCCACTTGTACCACACATTTGATAGTGAACTCTGCTACCTGGAGCTGCTCAATGATGAACCCTTGTTATTTTGCTGGGTTTGTTATTAATGATATCCTAGACCTGCTGAGGAAACTCTGTCATCTTGACAGCATCTGATCACTTGAATATTTCTTTTTCTCTGACTAGTGATGACACCAGATGCCTCCGCACAAAGGGCTGGACACATTGTTGTATGAGCTCATATGCAGTATTGATTTCTGTGTTCCCCATTCATGCATGTTTTCGTATATGGCTGTTACCTCAAGGTCAGGTATGATCACGCACATATAGTATAGCCCAAAAATTTGGGGTCTCCCTCTGGATTTCAAAATTCAACTAAAAATTGCAGGTTGCATGCCTTTTTCAAAACTAATTTACTAGCTCACTTTTGACAAGAGGGATTTTCTCCTCTTTAATGGTTTTAACATGTATTCAATAATAACAAAATTAACCTATTACTGCATAAAGATTATTTAAAATTTTTAACAGTTTTTGCCTAATCTGTCTTGCCAGCTAATGGTAATCTTAGAGCTGGTGGATTTTAAATTTCTAGGTAACCCTCTATCTAAAATATTGGTTATGATAGAGGAGCTTACTGCTTTAAGCAAAACATGTTCAACAATACTGGGCCCTCAAAAACACCGGTGATAGAGCATTATAATAAAAAATATGTAGCTCCCAAAAGGTTGCACACAGGAAAAAAAAAGTGCTCTATGCCATATTCAATGGCAGGGCTTTATAATATATATATATATATATATATATATACTCTTCATAAATTTGACTCTACAACAACTCATATGTTGCCTACAAAAAAGATCTTTCAAAAACTGAATAAATCTTGTCACCAACAAATGTTTGAAAATTTTTACTTGAGACAGTTTTCTAGATGGAGTTATAAAGCTCAAGTTATATTTAAAAATGTGTGTGCATCTGCATACAATTTGTTTCTTCACTTCTCTCCTCAAATGTGACTGCATTTTAACTCCTGTTTCTTGAGAATCATTCTATACACATGCCCCACCTCCTCCTGCTCCTATCCCCAGGCCACACAATTTTTCTCTGAGAACAAAGATTCCCCATGGAAATATGATACTCTCCTCCCTTGAAGCAAATCTTTACAGAATGACCTGTCTGCCATCATCTGTGTATGTACTGCTCATTCATGTTCTGCACCGTTGTCGTCATCATTGCTTTTCTCCGCACATTCCCATTTGTTTGGGAAGAAATCTGACCACTTGTTGTTGTTGTTCTTGCTTTTCTTCTTCATCTTGATTAGGAGTAATGGTGTGGGTGAGGAGACACAGATTTCTTCTAACTGTGCCTCTAAGAATACTTTTCTTTTAAATGTCATTTTTTTTTCTCTTTGCTCCTAGACATTTTTGTTCACAAAATGCTTTTTTGAATGAGGTTGGGAAGAAGATGACGTAGAGCTCTTCAAATTTCAAAGTAAAGTCATACAAATTTTCTTTTTCAAGCCAGTTCAACTGGATGAGGTTTAGAATTGATGTGGAGAATATTTGAAGAGAGTCACTTTTAGTTTATGTTTCATATAAAAAGCATGTTTATTGGATTAATATATAAGTGGTATTCTGTGTCTATGCCTTTATTTAAAAAATTTGCCTAAATTTTTTTTTTTTTTTTAAATATTTGATATTTTATTATTAATTATTACTTTTTATTACTCAGTAACAAAAGTGGCTCACTTCAGAGACAAATAAGCTCAGTGTGTTTTCTTCTCCAAAGTATCTAAGCAGACCTATTAAGAAAATGTTTGGCAGAAATGACACTAAAAATCTACAGTAATAATGGTTTCTACCAGCTCCAGTAATTCATAGTGTTCATAGCATTCTGCTAAATGCAAAATAAAAACTTCAAGGAAAATACTCACTTTAATGTTTGACAAAAGATGATAACCATTGCCTTTTGTTGCTTCTATCACATTATGCAAATCACTGCTTTCACAATAAAACTCATTTTCACTAATCAATGCTTGTAAAATTTTCAGCATATACTTGTGTTAAATATACTATGTAAATTTCACCTTATATATTTTTATTAGAAATAATTTTTAATAACTTAATTGGTAATGTGAAATTTTACTATGTAACTTGTTCATCATATTGTGTGTGTGTATATATATATATATATATATATATATATATAATAAAAATATAGTTTTAAGGTATGCTATATGTATTGATTAAAGTGCCCAAAATCAGAGACAGAGCATATGTAAATATACAAGTGGACATTGACCTCAACTATATAGGTATATAAATTCTCCACTGCCTTAACCAGGTATTGAACTCACACTCTTTGGGTCCTCAAAGACACATGGCATAGTGGATAAAGGCGTTAGTTAGATCCAGTGACAGGACCCAAAGAGTGAGAGTTCAATACCTGGTTAAGGCAGTAGAGAACTTGAAGAGGGGAATTAACAGGAGTTAACTGATAACTGACATCCATTAGACATGGCGCGTGGAACTAGAACAGTCTACCCCACTGAGTGAAATAAAGGGTTCAGTTTGACATTCCAAGCAACTGAAGAAGGCTGGAGTGTACAACGTCTGAAACATTGTAATAAATATGGCAACAAAGATGAGGACAATAGTCCGAATAATGTAAATAGTGTAAAAAATATATCCTTAAAATTTTACCAACATGAATGAAAATATTGGCTTGTATGATGCTGGCCATGGCAAGAATGGTGGTGCGAGTGATGCAGAGGGAATCTTATGAAATGAACCCTATTATCATCAGGATATGACTGGATTCTTTTGGGCATTAGCTCAGGATGAAGAACAAAACTGATAGAAAGTGATTGGCTTTTGGCAGATTTCATCAAAAAGTGGATGAGTGATGGCCAATCTTTTTAGTCTCCTCAAGTCACAATGGGTGGATTCCTAGTAGATCCCACCCCTGGTTAAGCTAGTCTATTTTGTTCTCCTAGTTAACATGAGTGACTGTCATTCCCAGCCTCATCCCGGTTTTTCTCTTTTGTCCTTGTCAAGATTCTGGATCTCCCCAGTTCTTTTATTCTCACTTTTTATCTTGATTTGATCAGCCTTTTATACTTTTCCACTCCTAAATTTATTTCCATCTCTACCCTGCCATTAGCAAGTGAGCTTCTTAATTTTGTTTGTCAGAATACAGCAGCCATTCTTATTTTTGTAGGTTGGACAGGTCCATAGTTTTTATTTATGTTTGAATGTTTTTTCTTTGATTATTGTGTTCACCCCATCCTTCATTTCATGTGGAAATTTTTATGTATTTTTGTTAAAAAATAATATATATATATATATATATTTTACATATGGTGGTTTTATTAGGTTGCCTGTGAAAATGTGATATTATGGTACATGTTGATATTGGATGGAGAAGGATGGCTTCTTGTGATGATTGCACTAATTGTTAGTGAAATTGGTCATGAGTTGGTTTAGCTGGAAGTAGGATAAACACTCTCAAACAGCCTTTCCCCACTTCCCTTTCAGTCTTGTGTCATAAATACATGTATTCATGTGTTAAATAAAGAAAACATTGGCTTGCATAGTAAAATTTGACTTTAGTGTACAGTAACCCATTTATTATCACCTGTAACAATTCTGTGAAGAAAAGGGAGGTTTTCATTTCTGTCAGGCTGTATTTGCAACAATTTACCTATCTGAAGTTATTATGCAAAACAAATAAACCTCAATAACTCAGTTTTGGACCAATATTTGTCAAATGTAAACTTATCCATTTCCACCCATAATAAAATATTTAATTAAATTTTCTGCCATTTGTAAAGGTTAGTTTTTGAGATATTTGGAATTAACAAAAAAGGACAGACTGAAGTTAGTATGCAGATAAAACTAATATTAGCTTAAGACCTCTGAAATCTAATAAAAACTATTTTTCTTTTTGTCCATAATATATGTTGAAACCTGGTTAAAGGGAAGGATCTAACAATTGCTGAAAAACAGAAAATAACAGCTATTCAATAAGGGAATGTCCACATTGGAGATATCAAAGGAGCTTTGCAGAGATCAGCTGTTAAGTTGAGAACTTGAAGCAAAAGAAATGGCTTTAAGAACTATGCTTCCTCAAGATGAAAGTAAACTAAAGTGAGTTATAGTGAAACCACCACTTTTGACCAGTGCTCAGATCTTTGAAAAGGCTGAAATTGAGTGAGTTCAGAATGACAAAAGGTGTTGAATATTTTGTGAATTGGGATCTATAAAAAAAATCTCATAGGCAAGCTCCTCTCACTAAAATAAATATTTTAAAGCTTCGTAATTTTCATGGCCAAATCTCTAGTGACATTTGATGGACTTGGTAGATGGGCCAAATGATAGATTTTATCCAATGCAGACGTGCATGTGCCTATAAAAAAAAAAAAAAAAAAAAAAACAAGGAGGCAGTAGTGTTATATGTGCTGGAATTATTAACCAAACTATTATTTGACCATTGAAAGTCAATGGAGGAGTTAAACTGAACAGTGCTAACTATTGCAATTTTATGTACAAGACTTTCTTTGCCTGGTACAAGTCCCAGTCTTGCAGTTTCAAAGTGAAGTGTGTATTTATGCATAACAATGCTCCTCCTCATGTATCTAAGTTTATCCATGAATTCTTTGAGCATACAAGATTTACAGGAGAGAAGATAATTGAATGGCCTCTATCAAGTCCTGATCTGAATCTGGTCGAAGATCTATGGTCAGTTGTGAAGATGAAATTATATGAAGGTGGCAAACAATATAACAGCAAATCAGACCAATTGGAAACAATTAAAACTATCATGTTGGAAATTGAACCTGCTGAAGTAAAAAAAAAAAAAAAAAAATATCAAAATCAATGGATAATAGATTACTGGATGTTATTGATAAGAAGGATCACTATATTAAAATGTAAACGATTCAAAAACTTATGTGGTTGTTATTTGTTATTATGTGTTGATAATTTTTTTGATGATTTTATTACCATTTTATTGAAGTAAAATGTGATTATTTGCTTTTGCCTAATAACTTCAGGTGGAAAATTTTTAGAAAACATCAAATGACTTCAATAAAACATTTTGATACTACCTAAAATTATAACCTGGCTTTTGTTTTGACATCTAAATTGATTGTTTAAAATGTGACAATTTTTTTTTCAAACCAAATTTGAATTATTGAAGTTTATATGATTTGCTTAATAACTGCAGACAGGGTGTAGTTGAATATTGTGCTCAAGTCTTTGGTGATAATTCAGTTTGCTTGAGATATTTATGTATAATTTTATTTTCATAATGTTAAACTCTATCTTTTTGTGCAACAAAATAACTAAGCAAATGCAAAGTAGCTTTTAATATAGACATCTACTTGTTTCCTGTCTTGTGTAATAAAAGTGATAATGTCACAATTCTAGGGCTATTTTTAAGTCAAACGAGAACGCTAAATCTTCTTAAAATTAGTTAAAAAAGAAAAAATAATAAAAAAAACTGTACAAATTCTTCATAAAATATTTATATTCACATGTTAACAGTTACTAGTGCAAATAGCCTCAATGTCTTTTTTTCTCTATAGAGTTTACATGCAGGGCGAAGTAAAATTAAAGGGAGATAAATGTCTCCGTTTAATTCCTTTTCATTCTTATGAATAAGCTTTTTCTTTTGAAAAATTACATAGTGTTAATGAAAAAAATTAAATAAATGTGTGGTCTTGATGTCAGTGGCGGTGTTAGTTATAATAATGACAATGATGATTCATTAAAAAAAAAAAGTTTGAAAAAGAAATGAAACTCTATCCACTAGTTTAACACATCTCTAATAATTGTTTTTGAAGAGGTATGCTTTAATAAAAATTTGAATAGTATGAAAATATGCTTTCTCTTTATTTACTATATGAAATATGAATATTAACAATTGTATTCAAATAAAGATTTAAATTTATACGAAATCTAACGTGAAAAATTTCACATTTTGTCAGGAGGGAGGGGAAATGTTAATATGAAAAAAACTTTATGAAGATTATTGTTCCTAATGTCTTATAAACTTAACTGGTTATGAGATGTGGGACTACCAAATATTTAAAGTAAGTTGATTATTGTAATAGAAGATGACCAGATCACAAATTTATCACATGCAGGGATAGATTTAATTATATATAAGTTTTAAGAAAGTAAATATTTAAAAGTCATTTTGTATAATAATATTGTATGATTTTGCAATGTTCTCATTCCTATTAATTTAACTTTTTTTTTATCTTTTATCTTATATTTGTGGCTTTTAAAATAGGTGCACACAACTCTCACAAAGACCTAAAATGATTTCAATCAAAAATCTTGTAATCTTCAAACCTAATAGAAAAAGAAACAACTTATGGTCCAAATGTTGATGTCTTCCAAACTAAACATGGATTCTTCCCAACCAACCCTATCAAGAGTGAGCTGTGGTTATCTATGATATTGGATTTTTTTTTTTTTTTTTATCCAAGTCTGTCTCAAGTTACCCAATGTCTCGTGTCTCTATTCTTCACCTTGAACTTGTTAATCTTTTTGGCCACAGATTGCTAGGTCTTTTCATTTTTTTGATAAATGTTGAATTTTCATTTACTTTTATTGAAGACACCAATATATTTGCAAATCTGGTAGATTTACAAAAACATTACAATTTGAAATATGATGAAAAGGAATAGTGGAGCAGGAAAATGTAAATTTTGGGGAGAATCGTGCAGATTGTGAGATAAGCATGAAATTTGGCATGAGTGTTCCTGATAGGTTACTTATTCAGAAAAAAGTGCTAGCCATGAAAAAAATTGAACATGGCGGCTATTTTTCAAGTTGGCTGCCAAACGGGCCTCTGTTTTATGGTTTTGCTCAAAAACTATAGTACAAATTGTGATATAAACATGAAATTTGGCATGAGTGTTCCTTGTAAGCCATTCATACAGGTGAAAGTGCTAGCCACAAAAAAAAAAAACAATATGGTGGACACTTTTTCAAGATGGCTGCCAAACGGGCCTCTGTTTTATTATTTTGATCTGAAATCATTAAAGTTGAATTTGATGAAATATTTTTGATTTATTGCTGTATCAATTCTAAATCTGAGTGAGAGAACTCAATGATTGCACTGTTTCAATTGATTTGGCATGATATAGTGCCCATACCCTACAGTGGATAATTACATGAAATGATTTAAAGTCGACATTTACAATCCTGATGAAATGTCCAATTCAACGTCAAAATTACTTTCTGTGCTAATACTCAGCATGGAAATTGTCCATATCTGGGAAAATATCTACAGGTCATATATATCCTTACAACTCTCTGTATTTGAATTGCAATAGGGTAACCTTCCAAGAACCGGTGACAAAAGTCCAGCCTGAAGTTCATTCGTTGTTGTTTGCTAAATCTCACAAGGGCAACTGCAAAGCGGAGTACAGCCTGTCCCAACCTTTGAGCACTTGCATTGTCCTCCACCACATTTTATCTTACATCCGCACTTTGTCAATTCACGACAGCTTTTAGAAATTGGTTCCTAGGAAGTCCAGGCAACTTTCCATTTGTTACCATCTTTCAACCACAACCCACTTGGAAGGACACGGAAGCTCTGGATCACGAACGTCGGACTGCCCCCAGATATGTCTTGCTTGGATGGCAGCACGTTTGGCATGTTCCTTTAGCGCTCCTTGTGTTGGCGGGATTAATTCGTATGACCTCTGCTTCCTGGCAAAGAGATCTAACTTTGTTTCATCTACTGTGGTAGTAGCACTTGACCGGCCATACATTAGAACAACAAATCTCTCTAGAACTTGTAGATCAAACTCATTAATTTCAGGAGGACAGTGACTGAGTTTTGCAAATGTAGCCGAGGCATCATTGCAAACATTCCATGCTTCCCCCTCCCCTTGCCATTGGATCCAGATACCACATCACATCTGGAAAACACATGGAAGAATAGTATCCCTTCAGTTTTTTCCGGCCCCAAAGAAGATGCAAGGTCGTGTATTGGGATCCATCGAGTGTGCTCCCTCTTGCCATAGGCGATCCACATTTTCTCCATGCCCATTGCAGTGAAAGAAGCCCATGACTACAATGTCCGTGTCATTAGTTTCAATCATGAGAGACTTGTCCATCATTAGTTGCATTCCAGACATGCAAAAATATCCGGGTATCTGCCTCTTCATGTGTGCAAGGAGTTTTATGGTTTATCTTAGTATCAGGATGGCTGGAACTTGGTAGAGCATTTTCCTCTCGTGTTACAATTACTTCATTCGTTGTGGTCATTTTACCCACTTCGTCAGCAAGGAAATTCAACAGCTCTGTTTTGTTGGTGCTGTCCTATAGAAAGCTCTTCCAATTAGTTGGTGTTTTGCTCTTTGCCGTTACTCTCCTCCTGATAGCTTTTCTGCGTTTTGATCGTGCTTCAGACTTCAGACTAGACTTGTGATAGACATCAAAAATGATATCTGTCCTCTTGTAATTGCTACTGTAGTATTGCACCTTATATTCTGTCTGGCATATTCTTCAAACGTCTTCAGTGTCCTAGGTGTTACTGTATTGACTAGAAATGCACCATCTACTATGAGTACATCAGTTTCTGGCTTCGTGTCTGGAAGCTCCACCTTGGTTTGCAGGATGTCCACGAGATCAGACTTGGTAGCAACATGTAGTTTGCCTCACTTGCTGAGTGATGGAGGGAAAGATTGGTTCTCATGTTTGAAAAACTCTGGTAAATCACACCCCCTGCTTTGGCAGGAGATGAAAAGGCGGGAGAGCAGTTGACAATCCTCCTTTAGTAGCCGTGTTTCCGATTTCTCTGTTGGATCTGTGCTTGTTTTGAAGAAGTCTTTATTATTCCGTTTGATTGGCTGTTAGAAATGCTGACTGTCGGTCTTGAGTTTATCCATGAATGTTTGGAATTGCTCTTTCCCTTTCTCCAGATGAGATGCAACCAGCAGCGCTGCTGTAGGATCAGCAATGTCCTTAGTGTCAAGCGACAGTAGATCAGTGGACTCCTCTGAAAATGAATTGCCCATTTCTTCTTTCACACTTGTAAGTCGCTGAACCTTTTCAAAGAATGCCTTCTAAGCAGTTGGCGACTGCTCATGGTGATGACTTCCTTTCTTTGCCTCTTTGCTTCCTGATACGGCTTCATAGTCAGCAACAAATTTGCTAATTTCTGGACCATCCACCTCCAAAGAGCTGATGGATCCTCTGTCAGACCAACAGCTCCCCCATCCCCTTTGATGATGGCATTGTTTTGTTCATAAGCTTGGTCGATTACCATTTTGGAGAACTTCCTGTCAGTTTTATGAACCACGAACCATTGTGGAATTCTCTGGCAACCTCGGGGTGCTGCTTCTCTAATGATATCATATCACACAGATGAATAGGAAGCCATCTTGCATAGTTGACATTGTTGTTGGCAAAGAGGTAGGGTATCAGTTCCAACAGTGATTCTCGATACAGATTGAAATTCCCTTCTCTAAATGCTCGCAGCAGTGTTAAGATTGTCAATTCCATGTTCAGGATAGAGAACCAAAATGCAAACTGTGGACTCTCCTTCTTTCGACTATCACACCATTCCACAAAGCTGGAGGCCTCCTCATCGCCATCAAAATGTTCGGCAAGGTACGAACTGTAGACTTTCTTCAGGAGCTGAAACAAACTGCATGCTGTGACCTGATGTACTTGACGTGTTTTAGTGACATTGGTTGCCGACAGGAATGAATCTGCAGTTCCAGAAGAGTCTACATCAGCCTCAACAAGTGCACTTGTCCATCCACTGTCTGTTAGCATCGACCCAATAGACTTCACTGCTGTGCAGCCCACCAAACATGATCACAAACTTGTCTTCCCCATATTCCTCTGGCCAGTACCACTGTATTTCTTTTGCCATGGCATAGAGTGGTTGATCAGCTGCCAGGACGGGAGTTTGCCCTGGGTTAAGAAATGCTACAGCTTCCCTTACTTTCTTCATGGCATGCTTTATTGTGGCAATGCTATGAGCTTGATCTCGGAGAAGAGGTAGCAAGGAAGTGATGCTGGTTTCATATTCGCTAGTCCGTTTCTGGCTCACATGATGAGCTGACCATGTTATATTGGATACATCATCTACATCAGTGGTACCTTGAACTTTTTCCAACCATTCGTATTTGACTCTTATGTTCCTTTGGAAGAGACTGGGGTCAGGCAGTGATACTTCATCTACTGAGGCTGGGGTTGGGTTCTTCTTGAAGTAGGCTGGCGCGATGTTTGTATAATGCTCTGGAAGCTCAGGAACCTTTCTTGTCCTACTGTCTGTTATTTCCGGTGAAACTCGCTGTTCTCCTCTGTTTTCCTTACTTGGGTGCTGGAACATGGAAATACTTGTACCATGGAATGACGTGCTAGCTGTGGTGGCCGTGGGATTATGATCAATGCTGTCGACAGCGGCCGTAGTGAACAGCCCTTTTCACAGTACTGGTGGGCACACAATATCTTCTTCGACATACTGTTTTATCACAGTCTCACCAAGCTTGCCGGATATCTCTAATACCTTGACATACAATATGCTTAGTCCATGCTCATGGAATTTGTCAATCAACTCTCTTTTTCGTGTCTTGGCGTACACCTTCAACCCAACATAGACAGCAAAAGGGGTCTCACGGTCTTTAGAATGTATTTGGGTTGTCAATCCTTCTCTACGTTTTGAGTAGCAGTTGAACTGTAAAAGCTGAGCAATAGCTAAGTCTGACTTTGCTATTCCATGCATCAGATGTGATTTTATTTCAACACCATGTTCAATGCTGCACATGAACTGAAGAAGTGCAGGTGGGATAGCCTCCTCACCAAAGCCATCTTTGAGCTTGCTGCTGAATTTTGTCTTGTGCTGGAGCATTTCTTTTCTCAGGATATCTGCTGCCTTAGATAGATGGAGAGCATTGCTATACTGGCTAGCTTCATGGAACACTGGTCCCATGTCTGCCTTGAAGGCAAGGAGTACATCACGTCCCTTCTTATGGGCTTCAAGTTCTGGAATCCGAGCAAGTAGCCATTCCTTCAACCTGGTAGAGTGGACATTTGGGAATCAACCCCAAGCTGTTCCAAGCAAAGCTTGTAGAGTGAGGCTAGGTCAGCAAGCCGAAATACAACCGGTGCTGCTTCCGTGTTGGTGACTTTGCTATCCATGATGTAGATAACTAGTTCTGAAAAGGCCACTGGGTATAAATCCTTCCCTGGATCACTACTCTCTGCTTTCTCAAGGGAATTGAGGTACGCTCTTTCAGCATCGTACAACTTTTGGAGGCATCGAAGGTGGTACTTAACCTCCAGGGCAACAACGTCTCCGCCACTCAACTTTGCAAAGAGCTTTCCATCGTTCAGGGTTCTGGCACATTGATTGAGGTGTTCATTTAGTCTCTCTGTCAACCCCTCTTGCAGATTCGAAATAACATCTTCTTCACAGAAGAAACATTCCACTTTTGGAATGTCTGCAGATTTTTGTCTCTTGCTTCGAAATTCATCTGTTGCTCCAGAGGTGCTCGGGGACCGCTCTTCTTTGCTATGCTCTTTCTAACTTGGTGTTGTTGAACAGCAATCGGCAACTCGGATGATATTTAACTCCATTTTGAACCAGAGTGGTTTCTATACCTTCACCTTCATCAAGCCTTGAAGGGTCAAGTGCTATCATTGATGGCATAAAACAATGGTACATTTCTTGCAATATTACTGTATCCAGCATAATCCTGCTTCCTCTGGAATTAACTAAGAGGTGAAATGAGAGTTTCTTTGCTTTTTTCCTGCTGACAAAGGCAGCATTTGCTCCAATCAGTTTTCGATGTGGAATCTTTATCCATCATTTGACAGGAACAACCAAGAGTTTATCCTTTTACCACCGTTCGCTCACTTAGTTGTATGGGATACAACTAGGTTCACGCAACTCCCCTACACCTAGCCCGATTGTTCATCCAACGCCATTTGAATCCTGTGCGATCTGTACACTATCCAGATAACTTCAAAAGCCCCTGTTATCCTTGGCTCGGCTCTCCTGTGTTGGCACAACCTGTCCATTCAGGTACGTCTATCTAATATGTTAGGGGCTTACTAGATAGAATTTGGGATACTAAACTCCATGTTTAGCTGACATTGAACCCCATGCTGAGTTCCACAGCAGTGTCTGTCACCAGTGTGCCCTGGTAGTGAGCAACATACACTGTCTTCATATCTCCTCACATTTCAATTTGAATGTTGTCTCCTGGATGAACTGCCACTACTCAACCTTATCAATTAACTGCCCTACTCTGCCTCCTCGATGAACTGCCACTATGAGGCACTGGCTGCCATCTGGAAAAAATGGCTGCCATGTTGAGTTTTCACAATGCCAGAACTTTTATGTGAAAATGGACCTGCAAGGAACACTCCTGCCAAATTTCAAGTTTATATCACAATTTGTAATATGGTTTTTGAGTAAAACCATGAAACAGAGGCCCGTTTAGAGGCCATCTTGAAAAAAGGCTGCCATATTGAAATTTTTTCGTGGCTACCACTTTCACCTGAATAACATACCTACAAGGAACACTCCTGCCAAATTTCATGTTTATATCACAATTTGCACTCTGATTTTTTAGCAAAATGCATGAAACAGAGGCCCGTTTGGCAGCCATCTTGAAAAATGGCAGCCATATTGGATTTTTTCGTGGCTAGCACTTTTTTCTGAAAAAGTGACCTATCAGGAACAATTATGCCAAATTTCATGCTTATCTCACAATTTGCACGATGGTTTGCATAATCTGCTCTACTAGAACTTTGAAGCCAAATTTTAATGTTTCAACAGAGAAATAATAAATTAATGATGTATGTACTTTTTTTTTATATCTTTAACACATTGATGAGTCTTATCTTTCATCTCAGCCAAGGAAGGAAACCTACACACAGATAAATATTTGTTTGTTAATGTATGTATATATATACTAGCCAAATTATCCATGCTTACTGCGTGTCACACATTATTTTTTTTTTTTAATAAAATGATGACTGATTTTAAATCATTGTTATAATTTGTGGAGAAAAATGATGCATTTCAATATTACTCAATGATCTTGCCGATGTGACCTCCATCTTCTGGCTTTCTCCTTCTATATTTTGGATAGGAATCATTCCCTTGTTTTAATTTAAATTTAATTTAAATCAAAGGGGAAAAATATTTTAGTGGGTGGGTTGTGTAAAAACACTTTGATCTGACCTCTTTGGTATGCAATACTTGATTGAATGAATTGATAAGCAGATTTCAACATTGATATGACAGTTGAATTGTTGTAACAGATGTGTGTTGTAAGGCACTATCCACTGATTTGGTGATTTCTTGCTCAGCTTGACATCCATATTGTCTCATTTTGATCTTGCTGATGTGATCTCCATCTTTTGGCTTTCTCCTATTTTGGGGATAGGAGTCATTCCCTTGTTCTAATTTAAATCAAAGGGTAAGAAATTTCAGTGTGCTCACCTTTGATCAAAAGGAAATATACTTATCCAAGTACCATAGGTAAGATAGGTTCAGAATGTATATGGTTATATATATAATGAACTCGCCTGTCGGTTTCAATGTATAAGGATCTGACAGCTTGTTTCAGTTATGAAATTTTGTGCGATAATCTTAAGTGGCACTTAAGACCCGCTAGTGATTTACAAAGGCCAGATATGGATCAAGAGTGAGGATCACTGTTAGATTGGCTGACCTTTTAGATCTAGCTCTCACTTCTTGAAGATGATTCAGACAAGCAGATTGAAAACTGCTGAGTCCACTAAAACACATTGATCTCCATTCTACCTTCTCCAAGGCTAAGTGCTCAACGGTGTTATGTGGTATATTGACAGCCGACAACAAATATTATCCTAAATATCTAATTACATTAGATAATGTCCAAATATTCAGAGCAAAAACTGTTGCTCTTACTAAAAGTAACAAGCAATCAAGACAAAAACAGTGTGTGTATATATATATATATATATATATATATATACACACACACACATTTTTACATTTCTTTTTAAGATTTTTTTAAAATCAATGTAAGTTGTTTTTGCATGAAAAAATATATACTGTGACACTCTTCACAGCTGAGTGGTAAAGCACACCAGATCAAATGATAGTTTTTCCTACCAAAGAAGAATGCAGATTTGATTCCTGCCAGAGAGCATATTTTTTTTTATAAAAATAAAAATGGAGTGTCTGTTTCAATAAGAGATGTCCACTATAACAACATTTGAAGTAATAAAAATGTTGGATTAGAAATAAATCCATTAATTCTTTAGAGATATATGTTTGCACACATATACCATAGGAAGAAATACATATATGTCTGTTTGTAGGATGTATAATAGTATATGAAACAAAAGTGAAGCTGAACACAGCAGATGCTCTTTCAACAAAACACATAGCTTTTCCCACTTTGTCTCATTATCTTCACATATATCTGGATATAATCTTTTTCCTTTGTAGTTCAGAGCAGTGATTCTCAATGTGATACACACACCCTGATAAATTTAAAAAATGGGCCTGGATGTGCAGATCGAAAAGAGAGGAGACTTGTACCTGAAGCTGAACCAAGGCCTGGTTCAACTTGACAATCTGATAGATAGACACTAGCAGCAGTGGAGTCATTAGTCAAGATTTATATTTTCTACTACATTTTGCTTTTGTAATTAAAATGTATTTCCTGTTACATGTAATTTCTATTTGTGCTTATGTGAGTCTGAATTTTTGGGGCCCACCAGGAAGAAAAGGTTGAGGAGACTCTTGACAACCAATGACTCGTTATGTGCCATTAATTTCCTATGTCAAAACCCATTCCAAATCCTTTAACTAAATCAAATTTTTTCATTGTTTTTGTCTTGATTGTTTGTTATTTTTAGTAAGAGCAAGTTTTTGCTCTGAATATTTGGATGACTATAAAAATGTAATTAGATATTTAGGATAATATTTGTTGTAACTTATTCAGCTTTGTATGTAATAATCAAAGTAACTCATTAACCATTGCCTCATGTCAAAATTATTTGTGGATATGAATCAAGGAATCTGATGATTGAAAGAACTGTAGTTACAGTTGTTAGTATTTACAAAACTCAAATTAGTTTTACATAAGGCCACAAACATTGAGCACTGAGTAATGATCAAACTGACTAATCAGTAGTAATGATCTGTAAAAGCAGCCTACTATCCATTATAATGAGGCAGCCACAATGTAACCTGTGTAGTTGAAATGATAACATTAAAATTGATTTGCTTGTACATCTTTTCTTTCAACTTGAGTGACACTTGTTTTTTTTTTCTGAACATCCAAGATTTATTTACAAATTATTGACTAATCACATACTATTCACAAAACAAAAAATCTGAAATGTAATTTTTCTTCTATGAAGATTGTTTTTTATTTGCAAAGATTTATTTTGGATAAAAAAAAAAAAAAAAAAAAATAAATTTGGATAGAAAAAAAAATTATCTGTGCACAAAGTTTTGTGTGTGTGTGTATATATATATATATATATATATATATATATATATCAGCTGATTTTGTTTCCCAATATCTTTTTTTTTTTTTTTTTTTTAATATTATTATTTTTGTACCAGTATTGAGTAATGGCATTTCAGCCAACAGTATCTTTTGTTGAAATCCTCTGTCTCACTTCATCTGTGCGTTGTGAGGTGGTGTCAGATGCAGGGTGGGAGATAACAGACAGCCACAATCATGCTTCATTCTCAGTGCCCCCCCACTTACTCTTCTTAATGTCATATGTAACATTGTAACCCTAACAGCTGTAAAGCCTTGGTTCACACACTTTCCAACTCCTGACTATCAAGTTTCACTCCCATTTCTATAATCACAGAACCAGGCAAAGTTTGGATGAACTCTGTTGACCAATTTGTGCTGGTTACAAATATTTCTTTGATTCAACAGGGTCTGAATTGTATTTGTCTCCTGGGAAAAAAATCTTTCCCTATAATTCCTGTCAATGTGCTTTTGTGTCTTAGAACAGCTTTCCACCACCCTAATCTTTTTCTTTATTTACTGATTACATCAGAATCCCTTTGCCTCCACTTCCACATGTTATACACACACAAGAAAAGCAGTTTCAGATTTAAATGTAAAAATTCATGAACTATTTACTTATAATCTTTGTAATTTCTTTAAATGCTGCGGGAATCCCAGTATTTGTTTGTTTTTTTTTGGGGGGGGGCTTTTTTTTAAGAACCAATTATAAAGTAATTAATATTTTTTAATAATACAAAATAAAGAATCTCTGAATTTACATTTTAAATAGTGTCATTAATTATAAATTGATATTGATATTTGAATTAATTCAAAAAGCTAACATTCTTTTACATTTTTAAGAAAATTATAAATCCAAGATTTCATGTGAAAATATTTTTATTTTCTCTGCTTTTCTGTAAAACAGAGTTGATAAAAAAAAAAGAAAAAACAAGTTGTTTGATTAGAATGATTTTATACCCAAGTCATACCCTTATTTACCAAAATTGTCTTAAAACCAATTTCTGTTTGCAAATCAATGTGGACATTCTATAAACAAACTTAAGTTTCATTATTTTGTGGGATCAAGTATATTTAAATGTTATAAAATAAATTAACTCATCTTAAAAGAAATTTACTTAAGCATTTAAATAGAATTATTAAAATCAGCCTGTGCCAAATTTAATTTATTTTTTCCAAAGAAATGCATCCAATACATAATTATTCTAATGACAACTTGTAATAAAAAAACTTGTCAGGGTATATACAAATCTGGACTATTTTCCTCCTTCATTTTCCACAAGATGTTCACTCAGATGATATGGTCAGTTAATGGTATGGTCACCCAGATGGTATAGTCAGCTCATTTAGAGTGGTAACATGAAACAGTCCTGTTTTGATTGTAGTAAATTATCTGCAAGACTCATCAGCTGTCTCAATTGATATTTTAATGCAGCTATTAAATTTATTGTTACTGTCATATTTACACTGTTATTTTCAATTATTTTACAATACAATCAATTTTATTTATTTCTTAGCATTGCCCGTGCTTGATTCAAAAATCATACGACTCATACAGCAATTGCTATCACTTGACTTAAAATATTCTTGCCCTTGCTTGCCTTTAAAGGAGTGCCCTTTGCCGTGCTGATGTTGCTACATGCCTTACTTCTTGCCTATCTCACACTGCAAATTTTTTCTAAGCTCTATACTAAACATTAAATGTTACAAAAAAAGAACTAAACAAAATGAGCACAAAACAATAAGCTTTAAAAAAGGACTCGTAACTGGAAAAAGCGAATGAAAAATGTTAACAACAAATACTTTTTCACACCCAACCCAGTTCTGCGGAATCAGAATCAACGTTGAGTTTAAACAAGCGAATGAGCCAATTGGAGTAAAGTGCCAAGCAGATTTAAATTTTTCCCACTTGTGACGAATGCAGCTATTGATTTTTTTGCATGCTAGTTAACATTTGTGTCAGTCAGCTGTTGGCTCTCACACTGGCCAATAGAATCTTCCTGCCTATTTGTGGCAGCCAGCTATTGGCTCTCACTCTGGCCAGTACAAAATGGCTGCAAACTACATGAAAACTGTTGTAGAAGCATGAAAAAATCGATTATTTCCACTATCGATGGGAGTTGGGAAATGCAAAGTCGGTCTGTTTCATATATTTTAAGAAACTATATTAATAAATCTATTTCATAAATTGCTTATAACATTGCAAGTCTAAATTCATTTATAAATATGATTCATAAATACTTCACATTATTCTATTTTAATACTGTAGATGTTTATAGCAATGTTTGCTCAGACTTTCTGATACTCCAAACATCAGAAATAAACAAGTTGCTTCTAATTGAATTTGTCCAACTATAATCATAATGAAAATACTTAAAAAATGAATATAAATCATTTTGTTTTTAATTTGATATTTCAATATTTTATCATACAAAATAAATCAATCAGAGTAATTTAAAATTTTGTCTTTCATATTTAAAATTTATTTGCTTTCATGCAAATATTTTTCTCACAATCTAACCCCCCCCCCAGTCATTGAAAAAAAAAATTGTCCCACAAGAACTGATATTTTTTCTAAAGAATTTTCCCAATATTTATCATCTTTTTAATATTATATATAAAGATTTTAAATTGTTACTAATTTTTCTCTCTTCAGTTTTAGGCCAGGCAACCATTTTCATTTTCTAAAGTTACAATTTGATTCTTTGATTCAACTTGAGAATGTGTATTAAGAAAAAAATAGGTTAGCATGAAAGAGAAGTTGATATTGTAATGAAAAGTTGTTCATTACTGACTTGGAATTAATATTTCACATAACACTTGGGTTTTCTTTTAACATTGTTTTGATTTCTTTATTTAAATATAAAATAACCAAGACTATAAATCTGAAGAATGTTCTGAATTGAATTAAAGAACCTTTTGCTGAAAAGAAAGGGATAAAAAAAAAAAAAAAAAAATCAATGTTTAATCAGAATTTAAGAAGTGGGTTGCACAAGGAATTTTCAGCAGCACCCTTTTGTATATACTCTTCAAATATATAAACTTGATTTGATATACATGTTTGGTGAGGTGAGTGCAAGATTTGTTAAGCAAATTTCAGTTGATGCAAGAAGTTATTTTTCCACTAATCCATGTATTGTTTTTGGTGCCTAATCTGGAAGGATTTTTTTGTTTACACATCATATTGTCTCTGTAATTTTCAAATGCAGATGTCAGGGCAATGCTGACTATATAAGCAGAATTGGTGAAAAATTGGAAATATTGATCAGCCAACACATTCTTGACAATATTCACAAGGAAAAGGTTAACATAGTTTACATAGGTGTGTTAATGTATCAAGTTCAGCAGTAGTTGAATAATTAAAAAACCATCAGTGTGCTCAGTCTTACAGCCAGGACAGGGCTGAATAAGGGTAATACCAATTATCACTTGAAAATTTTGGAATTAGTATACATTAAGTCTTTCCAACCATCTCACTGTAAACAGGCGTCAGCGGTGGGCTTAAAGGTAATTAGTCTGTTATATTTTATGTTTTATTTAGTCTGCAATTGTATATTTTTTGTCCTTGATTTTTGCTCTTATGAGAGGACCAAATAGGTTTAGATTTCAGTATTACCAATTTATGATAATATATATATTTTTATTACCCCTCTTTTTTGTTATGAATGTCCTTTTAATATCTGTTTTTATTTTTCTAATAATTTTTTTTACCCCTGTGAAAATATTTGTTATACATATATATCATACTACATTATATGGCAGTAATTGCAAATTTAATATTGGAAATGTTTTTATAAAAGTTCCTTAAAAAATATCCAAACTAGCAATATCTTCTCTCTTCTGATTGTTTGAACCTGGCTTGTATTCCATCAGGCATTCTATGGGCCTAATTCCAACCAAACAAAATATCCAGCTTGCCAATAAGGTAACTGCAACATCCTTCTGCAGGTGAGAAAAAATCTTTTTTTCTTTTCTTCCTTCCCCTCTTCCTCCATTTGATGGTAGTAAATCATAATAATGAACTCTGATTGTTTAGTCCTTTTGGTTGGTTTTCTGAAATGGGGTCACTTTAATAACCTTCCATAATATCTTTAATAATATGGGAAGGGGGTCAGTATATATTTTTTTTTTTCTTAAGTATTTGTAATGGATTTAAAAGAACTGATGGAAACTTGGGCTGAAATTATAAATAATTTGCTTTTTATTTCCAGTGTCTAATGAGATTTATTTTTCCTTGGTTTTAGTGCAAGTATAATAGAATGACCAAAAAACAATTTTAGACTCAGTATTTCATGGTAGCTAGTAAAATCTATCATGTTTCTATTGATCTTATTTTGAACCAAAGATGCTTAAGGTGATGATTTAAAAGTTTTAGATTTTTATCTATATATAAAAGGTACATAGATACAAGCAGAATGGAAATAGAGAACGTTCTATGGCAATCAGCTTAGACAAAATCCAAATGAAAACTTGAATAAAATGCCACTGAACTGGCATACCAGAGTTTGTAAGAACCCAATGGAAGATGAATTTTCTTTTTCAATCTTTACGGATTTTAAAAGAAGTCGAAAATGTAGGTTTTATGTAATTATCTCCCCTGAACTTGAGCAAAATTATAAAAATATAAATCAAACCCTTTTGCTGTTTTCATTAGCAATTTTATAAGATTGTACACTATAGACATTGATGCTGAAAGTTTTAATACAAGTCAATATCTACTCCCCATCAATTATACTAATACTATTCAGTTGTCATTTATTCAGTGATACAAATATTTTTATCTTAATCTCAGCTTTCAACCATTTTTTTTCTTTGCAGACGTAGACTGCCTGTTCTGATGGTCAGATGTCATATGGCTGAAGATCTAAAGAGTGCTACAAAATTTGTGCAACAAGGACGTATCCTTTTACTAAGCTTTTCCATTTGGTGACATCCAATTAAGATATACAATAGAAATAATAATTATGCATGAATACTTTTTAGATAATTGTATACGAAAATGCCTTGATGCCTAATTGCATCAGATTTGCTGAGTAAATTTTGAAGTATAAAATCTTGCATTATCCTGCAGCAGGATAAACCCCTTCCTATTCACTGGCCAAAATACTTGCAACTTTTAATGCATTAGTTTTAAATCATGACAATAGCACTTTGATATGAGGGTTTGATAAGGTAGCAATGGGATTACTCTATTATAACTCCAAGAAATATTTCCAAATCAAGATTACATTTTGGGAAAGTGGGATCAAGATTGTAGACCTTAAGATAGCCATATTTCTAATTATCTTACAGAAACCACTTTTTATCAAGAGTAAACACATGTTCAAGAAAAGCATCATTTTTCTTTTAAACAAGCAAATTTCAATAGTTATCAAATTTTGCAAATGGCTAATTATTAGTCCAATCCTAGAGTACAGACTTTTGGACTTCACTTTTTCTGATTTCTGCCATATGTCTGGGCATAAAGACATGTTTAAATCATTATTTTTAGATTCAGCATGTGTCACCATATTATCTTTTAATATTGCTTGTTTGTTGATTATAAAGTTGCTTTGAAAGAACTGATAAATTTGATAGCTAAAAAAAATAAAATCTTAAAATTACTAATGACAAGTCCACTAAACTTTAATTTGTATATTAATAAAATCTTATTTGAAAATTGAGACTTCCTTACTGTCTGCAGAGAGCTTTATTCAATAATTTCTTAATTTAATCCATATTCATTATTTTATGATATGGCAGTAACAAATTCTTTACATATAAATAATGAATAAATTTTATTATTGTACATCTTTGTAATAGTTTCAGCTTAGATTTTGTAAATTTTATGGAAATGACAAAAAATTTTTTTGTTTTGTAATCTCCCATTCAAATGTTTTTCTGAAATAATTTAAATTAAATTATATTTTTCTATTTTCTAATTTAATTATTTTATTATTATAGTGACATCACTTTTATATTCTTGACAGAAAAAAGCACATTTGTTATGGTTCTACAATACTGTAGACTGCATATTTTTGTTTCTTTCACTGACTTCCCAGTTATTATCACCATCAGTCCTCATTCTTATTATTGTCTGTCACTCACTCATTATTAAACAGCTTTTATTTTTCTTTCTGAATTTGGGTTTGTATCTAGGTGTATGTGAAACCAGATGGCTAAACAATGGTGACTTTGTCAGCGACAAACAAAGGATAATTTATGCAGGAGGTGGGAAGAATGACAAAGGAGTAGGACTAATACTAGATAGCGAACTTATGAAATGCATTCTTGGATACCACCAACTTTCCAAAAAGAATTCTGGTAGTGAATCTGAAAGGGAAGCCTTTCAACATGGCTATTATACTAGTGTATGCACTGACAGCACAAAGCAGGGAAGAGGACATAGAATCGTTCTACTCCATGCTGGACAGTGCCAAGGCTCTATGCAAATCACAGGAAATCATCATTATCATGGGAGACCTAAATGCCAAAGTAGGCAGGGAAAGTGCAGGAGATATGGCAGGAATATTCATAATGGGAAACTGCAACAAACACAGAGAAAAATGGATCCAATGGTGCACAGCCAATGACCAGCTAATAGCCAACACATGGTTCCAAGAATATGGACATGGAGGAGTCCAGGAGGAGAAACTAAAAACCAAATTGATTATATAACCATCAACAAAAGATTCAAGGATGCAATGATTCACTGACAAACCTGCCCAAGTGCCGACTGTGGAAGTGATCATCGTTCACTTGTATGTAAACTAAGAGTGAAACTGAAGAAATTGAAGAAGCCTAATTCAGCAACCAAACTGCAATACAACAAACTCCTGAGTGATCCTAACAAAGACAATGTGAATAGAAGATACAAAGCATACAATGGAAACTCAAAATGGGATGCACTAAGAGACGCTTTAGTGATATCATTTGCTGAGACAGGATGAAGGAGAAGAAATGAATGGATGACTGATGAGATTCTCGACATGGAAAGAAGACAGAAAACTCGGCCGAGATATGGAAGGAAATACAGAAAATTATACAATGAAATAAGGACCAAATGCAGGCAAGCTGAAGAAGAATGGCTAAATGAATAATGTGCAGAAATAGAAAAATTGAGTACTACCAACAAAAGAGATATGCACAAACAAATATGACAACTAACAGGACAAAAGACATGCTCATCAACAAATCAAAGGATGGAACGCTCATATTAGAGAAGGAAAAATATTTTCAATGCTGGAGCGAGTATATTGGAGAACTCTTCCATGACATAAGGGAACAACCAGCAATACACAGAACTGCCGACAGACCTAGAATTCTGAAAACCAAAGTAAAAGCCGCAGTGGCCAAGGCAGCTAGTCCAGATGGAATTGTAACAGAAATGCTGACAGCCTTAGATGACTTTGGCATAAACAAGATCACTGAAATAACAAATGAAATCTACAACAGTGGAGATATACTGGAAGACCTCAGTAGATCTATCTTTGTAGTAATGCCTAAGAAAACAGGCATAAACGAATGCGAACTCCATCAAACAATAAGCCTAATGAGCTACATGACAAAACTCATCATCCATATTCTAATGAATGGAGTGTGCAGCAGAATCATCCCAAAGATAGGAACATTGCAGTTCATTCAAGATATTGGAACAAGGAACGCGATATTCATGCTCTATGTTATCAGAAAGAGTGATACAGATGCAGAAGGATGCCACAACGATCTGATGGAATTGCTCTGCAACCTTGATATATTCAGGAAAGATGTCAGAATAATCAAGAACTTACACTGGCAGTATGCATGCATATAGGGAACAAGCTCAGTGAATATACATAAATAGAAAGGGGCGTAAGGTAAAGATGCATCTTCTCACCCGTTCTGTTCAACCTGTACAGCGAGGCAATTCTGAGAGAATTGGAAACAAAACTGGGATTTAGCACTGGTGGCCACAATATTAACAACATAAAATGACACTACTGATAGAAGACATGGAAAATCTCCTACAGAAGGTAGCGAAGGAGAGTGAGAAGAAAGGACTAAGCATAAACTACAAAAAGACAGAATTCATGGTCATCAGTAAGAGGATGAGCCCAAAATGTGATTTGAAGGTCTGGAACACTAGAATCAAGCAGACACGGAAGTTAAATATCTGGGAAGCATTTTGACACTGAGATCTATAGGTGTATTGGGATGGCTAAAGACACATTCCAAAAGGTGGGCAGAGTATTGTGAGACGGGAGGATTTCTTTGGCAACAAAGAAAAGAATACTGAACTGTCACATGACATCTGTCCTTCTTTTCGGCAGCGAATGTGGGACGATTTCCTCAAAGATGAAGAGACTTGAGGTGACAGAAATGTGGTTCTACAGAAGGATGCTAAGGATATCATGGACCAAGCATGTGAACAATGATGAGATCTTAGAGAGGTTGCAAATAAGGAGGAGGCTTATACTTAATATCAGGAAAGGTCAGCTAAAGTTTCTAGGACACATAATGAGGAAGGAGGGCCTGGAGAATCTGATACTCATGGGTTGAATAGAGGGAAAGAGAGACAAGGGAAAACAACACGTGACATACCTGGCAGACAGAATGTGGTCTGGGGGAGGAAGCAAAGTGAAGGAATTTGTTGAGATCTGCAAGAGATAGAGGGAGGTGGAGAGCCATGACCGCCTACGTCCTGAAAGGACATAGCTCCTAAAAAGAAAGAATTATGAGATTCACCTTTTTGTCTTTATTATCTATATAAATTTATGGTTAAATATATTAATCCAAGATAAACATTAAAATGTCAGATGAGTAAGCTTGCCCTCTATGGTTCACTGTCCAAAATATCTTTAATAGAAAATTCAAGTAACTATGAAGGAAGGGATAATTATATTTAAGATGATTTCATACCACAAGAATCTTTAATGGAGGTGAAAACAGAAAATTGTGACGACAAAGAATTTGGTAAGATAGATGCACAACATTTCTTTACCCAAGTTCACTAAGTCTATACAACCTACTAACATAATTCCTTGTTATTTTCTTTAACATTTTTATTTAAAGATGTAAGAGTTGGACCAGAAATTATCACAGATCCTGCTTTTTTACTTACTAGGCAAGTTCCAAACCATTATCATTATTTTATAATTACTTGATATTTTTATTAAGGGCAGGAACTGTAATTCAAGAGACAGAATAATGTTGTAGAATAATGGTTGCTAGTCATGAAGACTATTACTTTAGTGATTTTGTCAGTTCAAGTTAAGCTTTTGAAATTTTCTAGAATGCAGAAACTTTTGCATATTATCATTTATATTATGTTCTGATACAGCATTATTTACTTTTAATAGCAGATTACATCTCAAATTATATTTGTTCTTTTAATGAAAATAGAATTGTTAATATTGGTGTACTGAAAGTGGTAGGAGATAAGCAATCAACAGTATTCTTCTCTTAAGTCTTATCTCCTACCACTTTCAGTACACCAATATTAAATAATTTATTTTCATTAAAAGAACAAATATAATTTGAGATGTAATCTGCTATTAAAAGTAAATAATGCTGTATCAGAACATAATGTTGCAGTTATGGATAGGTAATGAAAACATGGGATGTTACTAAAGTAACATAAGAGGTATTTTTTATTAGCTAAAAATTAAATTTTAATCATTATTCCTTTTTTTTTTTTTTTAACTATGGCAATAATTTTAATTGGATGATTTCCTGTCATTTTTATGTTCCTTCAAAATTATTTTCAGTTTCTCTTATTTATTTTTATTATTAGAAACATGGAAGATTATCTCACGTGGACAGATACTTCAGCTATCAGAAAACATGTCTTGGAATACAATGATATGGTGAGTTAATTTTCCACTACTTCTGTTTTTAATGAAAAAAAATAATGAAGTTATGTATGTACTTGAGAAATTTAGCAAAGAATTAATCGAGCTTCCTATTTTAAATCAAAAGTGAAGAACATTATTTAGAGAGAGCCAAGAAAAATTTTTAAAAACTTGTTTTTTTTCTCATTTGCTTATTTATTTCACTAATACCGAATTAATTTTGTGGCTTAGCAAGCACAAAGGAGGAGCATCCCTGTGCCATAAAGTTTCCATGTCGATTGCAGTCAGGTAATTTGTTTTTGTAGGGCTTGTCATTATAGTTCAGAGTTATATAATTAATTTTGCTTTTTAAATGATCTCAATTCATATAGGCTGTTGGCAAGAATGAAAATGTAATGTTACTTATACAAAAAAACAAAATGTATACTTCTTTACTTGATCTAATTTATGAAAAGTCATAATTAAAAAAAATTCTCATTTTTAATCTTTGTTTACTTCTAAACTTGCCAAACTTAAATGCATTGATCCCCACTGCCCAATAATTTTTATCTATTGTCCCTAATAAACATTTCTTTTCTTTTCAGAGAGATGATTTTGACATGTGAGAACAGTGGACATTTTCTCTTTCATCCATACTAGAATGTAAACATAGCAATGTATACTTAAGAAATAAATTGTGTGGATTTTAATAGTAAGTGGAATGTGAAGTCTTGTGGTTGTAATTTTACCAATTACAGTAAATTATAAGTGGGTGAATCTATATATCCAGTTAAGTTGATGCAAAAAAGGCATAGAAAGCCAAGCTAGCATACCAGAATTACTTTCTTTTATCTAATGAATTTTGAAAATGAAAATTTAACAAGTAGGATTGAGTGAAACAAGAAGCACCACCATTCACTGCTTAAAAAAAAAAAAAAAAATTGAGATGACCCATTTGAACCAAAACCAATTCAAATGTGTTGTTTTAAATCCCATTCACCCTTTATACCTTAATTAGCCTCAGCACATAGTTAAGGTCAACCTATCTATGTTACTATGCACTTATGTAAATCAATTTGTAACCTAACACTTGAAAGCGACTTACCTATATGAGGCAGCCAACACAAAGGAGGGAGATAGATAGATAGATAGATATGCAAGAGCAGTTGACGTTGCCTCCCATTCCAACACCATTTGTGAGGTACCGCTCAAGAATGTTTGCTGTCTAATGAAATGAGAGAAAGAAAGAAAAATTTTAAACAAAACTCTGAGTAGTTAAGATTGATTGGGAGAGTGAGATGCCCAGACAGGCCTATTGAGAGAGCGGTGTCTTGCAATAATGATAATTTCCCATTCAAATCAGGAAACTTGTTAATTGGTAGCAACAACATTTCCCAATTATTTAATTAAAAAAAAGCTTGCACTTTTTTTTTTTTGTAGGTGTGTGTTTGTTTATTTCTCCATGCCTGAAACATGAACAGAATAGATATGGAAAAAAAGATTAGCAGCAAATAATTTTTTTTTTTTAATGAAATTGTGTGTGTGTGTGTATAGATATATACATACACACACACACACACACAGTGGATTCTAGTTCAATGGAACTTTGGTTACAAGGAATAGCCACTTGGCAGGACCAAACTGGTCTTTTTAAATTGGTAGCCCTCATGTGTTCCACTTAAACCAAATTCACTGTGTAGCTCGAGTACATTACTCAGTACCAAAAGTTTAAAAACAGTGAAATTTTCTTGTTCAACTTTATTCTTTCTGTGTCAAGAAGAATTAAGCATTTGCTCTTGAAAATTATATAGATTGTTTTTTGTATGCATAAATGGCATGTGGTGTTTAATCTTTTAAGAACCAGAAATCAAACATACCAAAAAACTAACAAACATAACAAATAAGACACAGCTGGAAAAACTTGCCCAAGAAGATTCACTGATGGAAATTATTTCCATGTTTTCCCTTTATCCTACTTTTTGTTTTTTAATCTTTGCAAAGAAAGAAGTTCCAAGTTCTATGAAAATAGTGTTATGAAGATTCAGTGTTGTTTTTTGCTGTTGATTCTGGTACATTAATGACAGAGGTCATAGGTGAGACAACTGCAGCATCACTTGTCTGCTCAGGTTCTGCAATGAGTGTTGTCGTTGCTGCTGCAGCAGCTGCTGCACTAGTTACATCATTGGGGACTGGAACAGAAGGTGCAAGTGTGGCTGATGCTGGAATCAAAGGAACAGTGGTAGTTGCAGCTGCTGGCAGTGAGATGGGTGGAAAGCTCAAACCAGATGACAAGTTAATAGGGACAGCAGGAGATGCAGCTGCCAGTCCACTGGGCAGTGTTGTCAGGTTAGGGGGCAGCGATATTGGTGGCATCATTGTTGGTTGGAGAGGTGCCATAGATGCTGAAAAGAAATTTAACATTTTTAGGTAATGTTTCCAGGTAACCATCAATTTTAAAAAAAAGAAAAAAAAAAAAAAAAAAACGGTTAAGGTCCCTAATTAACCTTCATCATGTACTCTTTTTCAGAATAACATAAGTTAATGTTTTACAAAATTGAAGGAATTTGTAAAATTAAAGAAATGTACTCAACAAATATTCTCAAATGAACCTAATTTTAATGTTGTTACCCATTCAAGTACAAGTCTTTTTGGTATCTTCAAAGGCAGATAGCAATTGCTTACAAAAGGAAGCCTCACCTGCAGCTCCTGGGTTTATCATAGCTGTGGAAAATGCTGGCATAGATACACTTGGAAACCCAGGTATTGAGATTGGTGTTGTGAGAGGTGGAAGCGATGACAAGTTTGGAATATTTGGCAAAGCTGTTGGAGGAGGAAGAGCTGAAAAAAAAATTAAAAAAATAAATAAAAAACAAGCAAATCAAAGAATTTTCATTTAAACTATTTGCTTAAAAAACCCCAAATATCTCAAAACAGTTCAACCAAATGACAAATTCTTTGACTTTTTTTCCTGAAAGGTTCTATAAATTTGAAGCAGAAAGATTAATCAATATTTTATGAAATAATTTTTGTTGCCTTATTGTGTTAATAAAGTTCATTATAAATTTTTTTTAAAAACTTCTATAAATGAAATTTGTTGGCAGCTTCCTACTTTGATATTTTTATAAATATTTCCTCAGCTATGATGGTTGATGAAAAGCTCTTCCTCCACCCCACTCAAAAAATTGGCAATATTTAAGAGGTTTATCTATTTCACTGTACCCTGAAATAATAGTATTCACAAGTAATCCATTCTTATAATTGAGAAATTTGCATATGCCATAAAAAGGTACAAGTCAAATCATCATAATTAAAACAGTTCAATAGGTAGTTTGGTACTTTAAAATCAGTCAACATGACTGATTTCCGTTTAATCCTAAGAGGTAGCGTATACAAGTGCATGCTTATTGAAAATTGAAAATTACAAAGTATAAATTTTAATATATGAATTGTTGTCTACTTACTGGATGTTGATCCAGGAGGCAATGTAAAAGTACTTCCTAAAGGTAACTGATTGGGTGCACTGGCAGCTCCAGCCACTGCATCAGCTGGATTATTTAGAACAGGTATTGTAGGCACACCTAGAAAGTGATAATGACAGACAGAAAATGCTAAGATTTGGAGGCTCTTCTCACTTCCATTTTCTTACAAAATAAAACATGATCTATTTTTTTTTAACCCTCATGAGACTGGCATTTCTAATTTTAAGCATCTCCAACATTGTTGCCCCCCAATGTTATATGATAAGCAAGCAGTCACACACTCAACTGTATGTATTCTTTCAGTTGTAATATAATTTCACCTCTAGACAAGTCAAAGTTAATCTATAGTTTTGAAGATATGTTTGCAATACAAGAAAACTAATTAAAACTACTGTATTGGCAAATACAGAGCAACCTTGAATGTCGAACAGAAAATTTGAGATGAAAATGCCTCAGTTATCAAACATTGCCAAACTGAGTTAACCTGAACAGAATCATTTCTGAGTTGACCGCTGTGTTGTATACATTCATGTGTTGTACTGCTCCCCCCCCCCAATTTTATCGTAGATACTGGTAAAGGAAAAAGACAAGTTGAGAGAAAAACATAAGTATGAACTCATCACAAAACAAAAGTGATATTTGTGTCAGATCACACTGTGCAGTATGGTATGCCTAAATTGACAATATCTACTATTCTAAAAAACAAGGAAATGATAAAAGCAGCTGATGTTGCCAAAGGTGTGACTGATATTAGTAAACAAAGATCAAAGATACTCAAAGAAGTGGAAAAGTTATTGCTTATTTTTATAAATGAGAAACACTTAGCAGGTGACAATATCAGTGAAGCATTTGTGGGAAAGCATTAGAAATTTATATTGATCTAGTAAAGAAAACCCCTGGTACAAGTGCTGAAAGTGATATTTTTGAATTCAAAGCTAGTAGAGGCTGGTTTAATTTAAGAGGAGAAGTGAAATACACAGTGTAATTAGGCATGGAGAGGTGGTGAGTTTAAACAAAGCAGTTGAGAAATTTGGATTGAGTTTAGTGACTTGATAAAGGGAAGGAGGTTATCTCCCCCAACAGGTGTTTAATGGGGATAAAACAGGATTATTTTTTAAAAGAATGCCAAAGAAAAAGTGTTGCCAGGGCACAAGTCAATGAAAGATAGACTCAGACTCACTCTTTTGCTATATGGCAACGCAAGTGGCGATTTCAAAGTCAAGCCAGTGCTTGATTACCATTCCGAAAATCCAAGGGTTTTCAAAAAAAAAATAAAATAAATAAATAAATAAACACAATGTCATGAAGAGTAAATCGCCTGTTATGGGGCAGGCTAATACGAAGTCTTGGGTTACCAGACAATTTTTTATTAAGTGGATTCATGAAGTTTTTACCATGCATGTTAAAAAATATCTGCAAGAAAAAAAACTTGCCACTAAAATGCCTTCTCGTGTTAGACAATGCTTTCACTCACCCTCCAGATTTGAAGACTTTGATTTTATTCAGGTCAAATACCTGCCACCTAACACAACTCCTCTAATACAACCAATGAACCAAAAGGTCACTAATGTAAGAAACTTTACACAAAGCTGTTTCAAAAGCGTTTTCAAGTCACTAATGGCAGTTAACTCTCAGAATTTTGGAAAAATTATTTCAATATCCTGAATTGTGTTTATCTTATTTATAATGCATGGAACCAAATGAGTTACAGAACCATGAATTCAGCATGGAGGAAACTTTGGCCAGACTGAGGTACCAGCTACAAGTACTGCTAGTCAAGAAAATTGCTATTGTTGATATTGTCTCTATGAGAAAAAATATAGGCTTCGATGTCGACAGTGAAGATATTGAAGAGCTGGGGGAAGACCACTGTACTGAGCTTATCACCAAAGAGCTTGTACACCTTCAAAATGAACAGCAAGACTTTGGCTGAGGAAAAGTCTTCTGAGGAGGAAGTTCCAAATTTTTTAATCATTGAAATTTGTGTTAAATGGGGTGATGTGCAAAGTTTTGTGGAAAAATGTCACCCTGATAGCAGTCAACATTTTCAATGACTAATTTTAGAAAAAATTACAACACAGACAAAAACAACTAACATTGGACAGGTTTTTACTGAAAGAAAAAAGAAAAGAAACCCCAGAGAAAGATTTAACTGAATATAGAGTGTAAGCAAGTGAATAAGCATTTATCTGGTGTGTGGAAATAAATTAATCTCTTTTATTTTAATTGTAATGGGGGGGAAATGAATCGGTTCTCAAATAATTTGGTTTTAGAAGAGACTTTTAGAACAAATTATGGCCAAGAACCGAGGTTGCTCTGTATATAGGATGATACTTATATTTCTTTCACTTGAACTGAAACTATAGAAGTAACAATAATCTGATAACCAACAGTAAGAAAATTTCTAAAAATCAGTTTTAAAAAAGACAATTTTCACTTTCAATATTTTCAGTAGTCTTTTTACATTTTACTTTCACATCAACTACTTCACCAATTCAAAATTGACTTTCTAATAACTGTGTAAATATAATTATGCATTTTTTTGTTGAACTAGCCTTTGTTCAACCAAAATACATAAAACACAAAGTCTTACCTGTATTTAATGACATGTTTGCAATTCCTTCAGTCAAACTTGGAGTTGTTGAAGTCAAAGAAACCTGGAAATTAAAACAAAAAGTCTCCTCAAAACATCAGGAAAAATTGAAAGAAATACACTCAATATGTAACAAATGGTAATTAAAAAAAGCGGGGGGTCCAAATGATCTGCTTTAAAATGTAAGAATAAAAATTGTGTGGTTATCTTGAATGAAACATGCACAATTGAATTGTGACTTACCTAATGATTGAAAAATTACAAATGAAAAGATTTTGGATTGGAATTATATTACTTTCCAGAACAAATTTATGGTTTCTTATAATGTGAGATTCTTAAACCTTATGTTTTTTTCTATCATGTTTCAAATACTAATAATATACTAATTAATGCCTTTCACATACAGATGCATAAATTATTAGCAAATGTATTCATGGATTATCATAATGTAACAATTACAAGATATTACATAATTGTGATAACAGTGATTTTTCTAAGTGTAGCTTAGATGTGGCACAAGGTTGAAAGTATAGCGCACCTACTGAGGATCAAATTCTCTATTCAGTCATAATTGGTTTAGTGAGACAAGCTTGATAAACATTACACCACACTGCATTGTGAATAATGTCTATTTTACCAATTTTACAAATATAACTAACACATTCTGTTTACTCATGAACTACTTAAAAAAAATTTTGATAGGTTAGAAAGATATTGCTGATATTTCAATTCATACGTTTCCTTCAAGGATCTCTACACCATTATCCAAGAAATAATTTTATGGGCAATGCCTCTGCAAGACATTTTATCATCATTGCTTTCAATGCCTACAGAAATGTTCAAATCAATTCACAAAATTAAGTCCATTTTTTGTTTTTAAGAAGTATTCTTGGATAGTTTTTTTTTTTTTTGTACTAAAAATCTGAAATGTTTCTGTAATATCTGCAATTAAAAAAAAAAAAAAAAACCTTAGAAAATATTTTATTGCCAGCAGATATATCCTTTCACATCTTCAAAAGAATTGGTTTAGGTTATAAAAACCCAGATATTATGAGAAAATGTTTTCAATACATTGTTAAAAGTGTAAGTTTGTCTTTATATGCTTGTTCAAAAAACTTCTGTGAATATGTTGTAGAGTGGTTTCACAGTGTATTTGTACAAAGTCAGTCCTAAAATAGGTTCGACGTACAAAACATTAGGAACTTGATATAATAGGTAATGACGCAGTAATCTAGTTGTGGTGGCTGATATATATTATATTTAATATCCGACTAACAGTCGTCTGGTATCAACTGACTGACCAACTCACTGAGCGACTCGGCGACTTTTCTCATTACTCTTACTACTCCTACTTATTATAGGTGGAGAGTCTATTAACTATAGAACAGATGTGTTCCACTATAACAGAATAGCACAAAAAGGAAATGATTCCTGAGGTTTGATCATTAAGTATAAATTTAAAAATTGTCTTCATATTGTTAACTTAAAAAATGAACAAATATAAATTACTTTGTTCATTTTTAAAATAAGTTAAATTTTCCATTAGTAACGGCTTTCTCATAATACAGAAAGATTTTAATGATTTTGTAAATTCAAACCATTAATAGATTTCTAATATTTTGCATGTGATGAGGTAAAAAAGTTTGTTTTGTTTTTGTTTTTTTTTAATACTAGTATTGATATATGGTAATATTATACAAATCAAATTTCATAATATGCATGCAGACATAGCAGAGTTATTGCTATTTCCAACTTTTATTTACTCCAGGAATTGATGAGAAATGCCTGGGCACAAAGTTGATCTAATTCACCCATTGCTACTCTTCTGTTGAATGACCAAGTTGGTTTTCCATGTTTCTCTAGCAAATAGTAGATTACATTGTAGCTAAACTTCCTAAAAGATGGCTTACAACCAGATTTTATAAGATTGTAGCTATTCAAAAGTAATATAACAAGCAGATGATAAAACAGCATCTTATACCATTTTATACACAGTAATTAATGCATTCAATTTGCTTGTTGCATTTATCAATAAGATTCAAATTTATGGTGTAATTACTGACTGCATCAGTTTTGTAAACATGTTGCTTAGTTTTGAAACCATTCTTCCCTGAATCTTCCATTGTACCTTTATCATCATTGGTGAACTTCTAGGCACTTATCTAACCATTGAAGTGCCAGTAAATTGTTTTGTTTTTTCCCCCCAAATTTAGACATGTTCTTTCTATTTATTCACCAATTCCATATAGCCCAATCCTCTTGTCAAATAGATCAAGACTAGTACAAGTTATCCATGCACAATATGTGCCCTTTATAAGTCATCAACGAACCAACTACTGAGACAGAAAAACATAAAAGAGAATTGAGGGATATTGATATCAATTGCTGAATAAATCTTGATCCTATAGGAATGGTTCTTGCTTGAACACAATTCAACCTTTGAAAAAAGTAAGTGATTCATCAATCCCTAACTTTTGAAATGGTAGGAAAAATTTACAAACTTTATTCATTTTGAAAAGGTAACATTTTTCATTATCATTTTAAAAAGGGGATGTATTTTCCATTACCTATCACTCAAATCTGGTTCATCATTATTTTCATTTTGAAAATACCTAAGAATATTTCGATAAACAGCATGACAAGTACTTTGGAAAAATGAGAGTACCTATCAAAGGATCATTTTCTTATTATTTGCTAAAACATGCCTTTGCTTATACCACACACAAAAAAGAAAAGTTATCTTTATCATCTAAATCTGTATTTATCCAACTTTTGCTATGTGAAGTAATATTTTGACCACTTTGAATGAGAGAAAAACGTCTAAAATCATAATTTTTCTTGCACAATAAAATTTGCAATCTCATGAAAAAGTGCTATAAAGAAATCACTTTATTTAAAATTCTGTGTGAGAATAAAATAATTTGATTACCGAATTTGTGTTGTCAAATCAATGTATAAATGGAAATAATCACTTTCTTCTGTAATATCTGCAGTATTATCATCTGACTCAAATGAAGATAAAGAAATGTCAGAATAATCTTCCTCTTCATTACTGTCTTAATTATCCATTAGCAAAATGTATCTGCCACTGACAATGGTGGCTTATATTTGAAAAAATTTGATGAAATTAA
Organism: Acanthosepion pharaonis; assembly: GCA_903632075.3. Taxonomy (NCBI): domain Eukaryota; kingdom Metazoa; phylum Mollusca; class Cephalopoda; order Sepiida; family Sepiidae; genus Acanthosepion; species Acanthosepion pharaonis. The sequence continues at coordinate 401,169 of CAHIKZ030002063.1, read as the reverse complement.
AATCTGTTCATGCTGATATGAAGGGGGTCATACAATTTGGTGATTCTTTAGAGGCTTTCAATATACACAGCAGTGTGAAGCAGAGTTTTGTGTTTGCGCCTACCTTATTCGACATCTTCAGTCATGCTGAAACATACATTCAAGGCTTCAAATGAAATTGATGGCATCTACCTGCACACAAGAACAGATGGAAGGCTGTTCAGTTTGTCTCAGCTGAAAGCAAAATTCAAAGTCCATGAGGTGGTCATTAGAGACATGCTGTTCACAGATGATGTTGTGCTAGTAGTGCACTCTGAAGAGCAACTGCAGTGACTAATGGACAATTTTTTGAAAGCCTGCCAGTTCAGTTTGACCATCAGTCAAAAAACCAAGATGATGGGACAAGGCATCAAAATGAACAACTGCAATACCTCAGCTCCACCACTTCAGACACCCTCTCCCTAGACACTGAGGTCAACAGACAGATCGGACAAGCTGCCACCATGTTTGCTAGGCTGACCCCAAGAGTCTAGAATGGAAAGCTTGCTATGAACACCAAAACTGCAGTCCATAGGACGTGTCATCATTGCAAGATTTGGAGCCTCTACTCCAGACAGGAGAAATGCCTCAGTGCCTTTCATTTTCACCAAGATGCATCAATTGGTCTGACTGGGTCACCAATGACTAGGTACCCAGCTTATACACCCTTCTCCAACAGCACCAGCTCTGTTAACATAGACATATACACCATATGTCAGATGGGAGAATTCCAAAGTTCCTTCTGTACAGGGAACTGGCCACCAGGACAAGGGCAACCTCATCTTCTTCAAGGACATCTGCAAAATGGACATGAAGGACATGGACATTGAGAAGTATGAACAATCACACATTCTAGAGAGCTGAGGAGAGGAGAAATGAAGACTTACTATTGGAGAGAAATGTGCTCAATGGAAAGAAAACAAGGTGACATCAGGGGATAGCGACTTCACATGCATTCATTGCAATTAAGACCGCCACTCCCATGTGGACCTATACTGCCATAACAGATGCTACACTACCATCAGCAGCTGAGGCATAACTCTTTGGGCACAAATCCAAGGTCTCTCAAGTCTGACAGATGCTACCTATAGATGAAGTTAATGCTCTGGTACATGTGTGGATGCCAATCTGGGGGCAAATAGTTAACTTCATGAAACCTAGAGTTGCCATTTAGTCTCAAATCATGAATGAATTATATTCATATCATTTGAAAATTTTAAGCCATTGATTGATGATATCTGTTGATCTCAAATGAAACATCAATTGTTGATGTCCACTGTTTAATGTTTACCTGGTACCAAACTAAATTTTAAAGGTTTTCATACTGAAAACAAGTAGCAAAGCACTACACAAGTATTAAATATGTACAAGTACTTTATATACATAATCATTCTTTGGTTGTCTTTTATAAATCCTTAGAGACCAAGCAAATTTCTTATATTCTTAATTGTGACCTTGAGCACCCATCCTCCCACTCTAGAACTTACTTCTGAAAAACCATCTGCATTTTTAGTAGTAGTAGTTGTAATTGCTGCAGCTGCTGCTGGGATTATAGATGTTTCATTCTTCTCTGTAGGGAATTGACGTTTTGGTATTCTGTGCAAATAACCAAAACCAATGCCACATCCAAGACTGCAAAAAGAATACAAAATTTAGAAATAAGCAAAACACAGGAAACAAATTTATCATTTCATCTTTAGAAACCATACATATGCCAAAAGCACATATTCTTGCTGGAAATATCTGTCTACTTTAATAAGATTGAATTAAGCTCCTCAAAAGCCAAGGAGAAAGAAGAGAATATGTGAGTAATGTTGGAAAAATAAAGTACTTGCAATGGGTGCTAAGTAAAAGCAAATAGACTTTAACAACTTAGATGTTTATACTTCTTGAGTTTTAATGATCACACCAATAAAATATATTTCAATACTTCCTACAGAAGCCTTATATCAGTAACATATGTTCTAAGACTGGTTTTCCTTTTGTAAAAATAATTTCTAAGTTTTGTAGTCATTATTGTCCTGTTTTTGATAATTTGAAAATTACATAATTTCACAAAATTTTGCAAAATAAGGTACATTTATGACAAAAGGAATTCATATTACAATGAAAAGAATGTTTTGTTGAATTCCTCATGCCAAATTTTGTAAGGTTTCAAAGTTTCAGGTATGTACCTTGATACTTTTTTATTGTAAGTTCAGTATGGTACACTTTTCTCTTGGTTTTGCCCTATTGTCAAATTGCACTTTTGGCTGTTTTATGTAGATACAGTTTTTTTTTTTTATGGAAGTACTACTGAAAATCTCCGTTGTGCTATACAGTATCAGAATTTGCAAGACAGTAACTATTGAAGTGAAATAGTCAAATTTGCCCTTCTGTGTCATATTTTTACGATTTTGTTCTTGAGAACAAATTCTTTCCAAAATTTAGGCTGGTTTGATCTAAGAATTATTGATTCCATTAGCATTATCTTTCTTTTACTCCAAGACTACATATAATTTTTAACTTGTTTGAAGCCTGCATCTTCAGTTATACAGTGTAAAATTTGTTTTTTTGTCCAATAACATGAGACAAAAAAATTCTAAATTATGAACTTTGAATGTTCATAACAATTGCTAATTGAGCTACCAAGATAAATTTGGTACCATTTTTTATGGTTTGTCAAGTATTAAAGGTTTTTAAATAAACAAATAAGATTTTATTTAAGATTTTTAAAATATTGAAAATAAAATTTTAGTTTAGGAATACCTAATAGTATTAGTCAGGCAAAATGATGTCTTATTTCCTCTAAGCAACTGAAGTTGATAGATTATACAAGTGTGGATAAAAACTTTTAAGAATAGTTCTTATGTTTTCAGCAGTTAAATAAAAATTAAAAATGAAAAATAAGTGATTCTTCTTTTTCCTATAAACATTTTTTTCTCAAAAGACCATTTAAAACAGACTTTTCATCTTCTTCTTTGAGTTGTGTGACATTTTCAATGTACAGACATGTAAAACTTTCAGTTTGCATAATTCTGTGGTTGTTGTATGTCCTTTGAGCTTAACCCTTTCATATTTTTTCCCTTTGGTACACACACACCACTGTCTTTTTGGTTTTCTAGTCTTAGCCACATAGTCCTATAATGAGAATGCATCAGATTTTTTTTCCTTTGGTTATATTTTTTAGAAATGCCTCAAGCCAAAATATTTTAACACCACTTCATATATAATTCATGTTTAGATAATCTTAAAAGAATAAAAACTTCACATTAGTTATAAACGAGCTATCATCAGATGTTTGTTTGCACCTTTTCTGGCGAAACTGTTTTCATTTCACATAGGGATATAGTTTAAAGTCTATCTTAAAATGTCACAAAATCTTTTTCAACTCTAGAAAAATAAAGCAACAACATCTGAATTAGTGTTACTGTGATTGCTTCTTTGGAAATCTCAAACCAACAGTACAACAAGCACTATCTGTCCGCATATAAAATACATATGAAAAGAAAAAAAATAGAATAGTTTTTTTTCCTTTCCTCAATCAAATGATGAAAAATAAAAAGTTGGAAAATGATGTTGAATTAGAAAACTCAAGTTCAAAGTTGTATGACTTCTGTTAAAAGAATATAAAATCAAAGCAAATACATGGAAGAAGCAAAATAGTATAATACTGAAATATTTTCAAAATTATTTATAATATAACACAAGAATGAATAATCTGGTTGATATGTTTCCTGTAAACATTAAAATATTTTAAAATAAATTTAGTCTTTAGTTAGAATTTTGCTCTATTTGATAGAACAAAGTTAATTATATTTAAACAAAAGTCACTTGTACAGTTTTATTAGTATGGTTAATCCTATTTTTTTTAATGATGTCAAAAATTCTAAACCTACCACCCATGTTAAGAGGAAGATAATTTGAAAACAACACATTTTATATATAAATACATACACTAGTCAAGGTACCTTGCATGCATCATCCTTTAGTATACTAAGCTACTCCCCCACCTCATCTTTTTTACAGTATGTTCTTCACAAGTGTTTGATTGTTCTTAATAAAGGAATTACATCAATAAAACCTTCCTGTGTGGTCATTGCTTGGGTTAAATTGTTTCAATGTTTTAGATATTCAGCAAATTCCCTATGGCTGTAATAACTTTCAAATAGTATGATATTATTCACAAATCTAATAATCAAACAAAAACAGGGATGAAGCATCAGAGTTTGATTCAACTGCAAATACAAATGCATGAATGCCCCCCCCACTCTTCTTCGCATGTTTAATAAGAGGTTCTTTGGGAATTTATTCCTTTTAACATTTCAATAATCCTTCTCAAACAATCTTTGCATCAAAGGTTGTTCAAATGCCAATTTAGGATGGAATCATATGAAGAAACTATTGGCTAAATGGCAAAAGCCAATTTTGGACCTAGTTTGTGGCAGATTTCATCCACTTAACTGAAATAATCTAAACCAAACATTCATGTCAGACAATTTGTGCTATATGTACTTTACATGGCAAATTTGGAAAGCATTGGATGAAAAACCAGGGAATTATGGCAGAAAAACAGCTTTTTAAACAGTTTTTCGTAATTTTTCATTATATGCAGGGAAGCGAACACAACTAAAACCACACTATCTTATTTCATGCATGATGGCAAATTTTTTGTGATATGTTTGAAGAAAATCAGATAAAAAGTGAGGAAGTTATTCAAGTTTTTATTTTAAGTAATATGAAAAACCTATTTTTCAGTTTTTTTCAATTTTTTAAGAAGCCAATGTCATAAGAAAACATCAAGCACTCTACATAAACCTCATAATATGAGCTATGTTTTGCAATAAGTGCAAAGAACATCAGCTCCTCCAGTAAAAATTATGTTCACATGTAACTTTGCCTTGGTTTTTGCAAAAAGTTGTACCCACCTTCAGTTTTATCAATTTTTCTGCCAAACTCAGGAGGCATGGATATTAAAAAGTTGGTCTGGACCAACTTGGTAAATTTGCAACATGTGTGTAAATTTCATCAAAATCAGTTGAGAAATGTGGATGTGCATAAATGCCATATACACACACAGACATTTTCTGTTTTATCTATATAAAGTTCTTGAAAGATATGAAACTATGGTAAATTGCAAACATATTAAAGAATTAACCTTACAATTTTGCTAAACTTCATAACTCAATAATCACTCCTCTTATGTTATATTATTTTTATATAAACATCTTAATGTTATCCTTAGTGATTTATTCTATCTTTAGGTATTATATTGGTTAGTATTCGTAAATTACTGGTAGTATGCTTAGCCATGAATTGGCTTATTATTTTTTCTCTTGCTGTATTGATAATAGATTTTAATTTAAAATTAACATAAAAATTATATAAAAGTTTAAAATTTATTTTGTATTCTAATTTATAATCAGTTTTGTTAAGTATTATATTGCTTCTTAAAGTGTCCTTTATTTACATTCTATGGATAATTTTGTTTGAATGTGATTTCATTAAAAATGCCATAAAATTTGAGATGCAACATTGTAGCTAAAGTGTTACTATCTTGTGGCATTTCATTTCCGTTCAAATTTAATTCTCTTTTTTCTTGGCTTAACTCATATCAACAACTTCTCATATGTTATTTTCTCAAGTTTCTTCTTCCTTTGTATCTGTGTAATTTTGAATATACTCTTCTCTTTCTTTTGCCTTTCTTTTCTTTCCTCTTCCTTTTATTGATTTCTTATTTTCTTTCCTTTTTTCCTTTATAAAAAATCTTTTTTACCTTTTACGGAAAATTTTCCCAAAATGGAAAATGAAGTGATGTTTCATAAAATGTAATTTTAAATAAAATCGTTTATTACCATCATTGTTAACTACTTGATGAGACATTTATTAATCATCAAAACAAAATATACAGTTTTGTAGTAGTAACTTACATGTTCTAATGTAACAGTGTATTATACATATATATATATATATATAAGAAAGAGAGAGAAAGAGAAAAGTACCTTCCTTCTCCTCCCCACTCATTATTTGGAGTGATAGTTACTTCTCGGCAGCTGTCAGTTTCTGTATTGTAGACATATAGCTTCAAAGGTTTGCCTTCATGGGATTCAATCAAAGAGAACAAATCTTCAGACTGTTGAAGACAAAAGTAAAAAAAAAGGTAAAGCCAAAAGGTTCACTTGACCAATGTAAAATTTTCAAGTAAAAAAAAAGGGGGGGGGAGTAAGTATAAAGAAAACAGCAGAATGTTTTAAAATGTTTAAAATGATTTATACAGGCTGCAGCAGAATTACCTTCTACATAATGGTAAGACATTAGTGGCAATGGTGTCTTCATCGAGCTAATGTCTTACCATTACGTGGGAGGTATTTCTGACGTAACCCGTATAAGTTTGTTCTTAAATACATTTGAGCATACTAAAGTGGACTAACCCTTATTTAAAAATAAAAACTTAGATTGACAGTAGAATCTTTCAATTTCTTCCTCTATTTAAAAAAAATTTTCATAACAAACTTGTTACCTCATGTAAAACAGAGTCAGCTCCAATGATATAATCTGTATTAGACCTGAGGCTGGCCAGGTCAGCTGGGGAATTGGGATGAACCTCCTGTGAAATGAATAAACCATTAACAAAAGGCAAAGAAAATACAAAATTAAACAGAAACAACTACATAAATACTTGACAATATTCAGATTAGTCAATATTTTTCAAAAGATTTAATTTCACAAATTAAAAATTAGAATGAATACTTATTAAGTTTCAAATGATATTCACCATTTTAAAAAACAAATATGAAAAAGCTTATAAGCTCTTTCATGGTAAGTTTTTTTATAAGTAGAACCAAATACCAACTACCAGCAGACAAGATTATATGAAAAACAGGTGGAAATCTATTTAAAATTTAGAATGTAATAAGGAAGGAAAAAAGGAAAATATAAAAAAAGATATATTTATATATATATATATATATATATATATATATATATATATATATATATATATATATATATATATATATTACTCCTGTAGTTCACTGATACTAACAATCAAGGATTTTTTTCCCTGATGATAGCCATACTGGCCAAAACTAGTTGAGGAACCTAATTTAAATAATAAAACAAAAAAATATTAATATACAACCTAGTGTGTCTGAAAATTTTAATTTTTTTTTTTTTTTTAATATTTCTTATTGTTCAAAACAATATATGTATGTGTGTAATCTGTGCCTCCAAAATAAAATTAGAATTATTAAATTTGAAAATCCAAATATACTTTTCAACCGAAGGAAGGATTTAATTTTTAAATGTTGTCACTGAAGTAGATTTAAACTTATCTAGACTCTTACTGAACTTGCGTGGACTGTTATCATTAATATATCCCTTTCTTTTTTTCAATATCATATGGTAGTATTATATAAAGGGTTAATATATGTGATAATAATTTTATAATAATTAGTATAATTTGTAACAATGTTATGTAATAATACTATACTAGAATATAACTTTTACAATGATTTATTGTTATGTAATAATACATAATTATGATGTTTATATAGGCTCAATTTTATATACTTATTTTAATTGGTAAGATTAGTTATAAAGTATTTAGATATATTAATATGATAGTTTTATTTAATATATTACTATGTGGTGTATATATTAATATATAATATTGATATGTGGTATTGAAGTGTACTATACTGATATATATTGTATTATTTGGTATGATGAAGTAGTATTTGAAAATTTATTTTAGTGTAATATTTAAGGAGTTTATATATTTTTATGCATTATTTATTAACAATTTAAGAAGTTTTTTTATGTAATACTTAATATATTTAAATTTTTTTACTATTAATTAATTAATATATTTAATTATTTATTGTATAGTATCATCTTATAAAATTTATTCTAAAGGCACTTCTTCATTCATTTTATTTTCTAATTTTAAATGTAGATTTTTACTTTTATTTAATCTTCCTCTTGATTGGTTTATTATATATAAAAGGATAAATATTAACTGTTTCTTTCCTTGTAGATGGGTATTGTTTAATGTTTAATTTAAAATATGTTGATTTAAATGTAGATGTTAAATGAGATACTTCATCCTAAGAAAAATATAATCATTTCAACATATTTAAAAAATTTTTTAATATATTGTTTATTTTAATATATCTTTAATTCTAAATTATCTCTTTCATATAAAATATGAATATAATATTAATTTTGTTAATATTTAAGTTTTTCTTTAAGCCTAAACTACCTTCAGATTGCTAGTGTCTAAAATAAATAGGTCATTTTCTCTGACCACCCCTCATACCCAGACTTACACTACTTCCAATTTTTTTATTTATTCCTTCTTTTCTTTTTTCCTCTGTTTGTCCATTTTTATTTCAATAATTTATCATCCTTGTAAATTATCTCAATTTACAAGGTGATAATGATCATCACCTATATGTAATCTTAATTCCTATTGTATGATATCTATGTATGTATATATCTCAGCTGATTTCCTAATTCTCTCTCATATATATATATATATATATATAGATATATATATATATATATATTGTAAAAAATACCTTTTATATTCTTATGATCTTTATAAATTCTAAGATATTTCACTTACATATTTCTTGAGAAAATCTTTGCAGTCCATTTGGCAAATTATTGCTTTGAGTTTAATGTTATCTTGTGAACTGTTGCTCATTGTTTTTTTTTTTGTGACAAAGTTTATATTAAGTTTAGATAAATTATTTTCAATTGTAGTCATCACTAATTTGGTAGGTAGTATTATATACCTAATTTTATCAAGGTTATTTGTTTCACTTTTTTGTTTTTGCAGATTTTCTAAGCTTTTCATTTCATATATAATTAGGATATTAGATGAGCTTAAAACTATTTTCAATACATTTTTTTCATGTAAGAAAATTTCATGAAGCTTTTTTTCCATTGTCATTCCCTTACCCACAGGATTATATATAACAAGAATTTGTATCAGTTATATACACTTGAAGAAAGCTGAAGAACTGACAGGCTGAAATAATGTTGTTAAAAACATTACCAAAATATTTAGCAAACAATACACAAATGACAAAAATAGTTAATTTACATAGAAATAAACTATGAAACTTACCAGAATGTGCCATACATTTTCATTAGCACCTTCAAATGAGCAGAATCTGAAAGAAAAGTTTAAATTAACAAATACTAATAAAACCAAAATTACTTTTGGTAGCTTAGAACAAAATCATTCTTAAATTTTAATAAGTAAAAAAAAAAATTTACTTTACAATTGTAGCTTATTTGCAAATAACTTTTGTCAATTATATATAAGAAGAGTATGCTGAAAAGTTCTTGGCCTAACCAACCTCCCAAAACCTGAACAAATGACCAAACATCAGATATTTTTTTGTTGGAAAGACATCTTTGTTGAGCTGAGAACTCTTCAGCACCTCCATGTATACGTTTTTGTAAACAGCCATAATAGAGTTCAAGTTTCAGGCACCTTATAGATTTGTTAACAGAAAAATGTAAATTCTGTATACAACTACTCAAATTCTCACCCTTAATTCAAAAATTAATTTGAAAACATCCAGATAAATTTTTGCATCCACATATAATAAAAAAAAGTCACTGAAGCAAATTAATATCCTGACATTTATAAAAATATTGGACAGGGTTTTAAAAGAATTATCCTCACCGTATACTGACTCCAAGCAAGCCTTGCCCTCCCCATTTGTGGCTTGGTGTAATGGTCACTTCACGAACAGATTGACTCTTACTACTATAAACAGTCATTTTCACAGGCTTCTCTACATTGTTCTTGAGTAACTCTTTCAGTGTGTCATTATCCTGGTTCTGAAAATTTAAAATGACCATGTATTAAGTTGAGTAGTAATTGAATATTACATTAAAAACAAAAAAAAACTCATACCAAACACTTCTGAGCATCTTATGCTTAATTCACTTCAATTGGAACAAGTTACAAATCAATCAGGTTTTTGTCAACACATATTCAATATCCAGATTTTAAAAATATCATTCTCTCTCTTAAGTTAGGCTCCAAGCTTTGATTGTCTGACAACTATAGCACACTACTTGCTTTCTCCAAAGTGGTAAATTTCTTTTATCATTACAAATGTTGTAAATGAAAATAGATTCTTGTTCAATTAAATACTATCTTCATCCTTTACTGCACCCTTAACAGTCTATTCTCTTTTAACAGCCATTTAGATACTTGAAACAAATGGATATCAAGAACCACACAGCTTTAGAGGCATGCTTGCTTATCTTATACTCATTAACAAATGTAAACTGATTTTTAAAATCTATAAACGTTAAAGAGGTAAGTATACGCAGACATTTTCCCAGATTAAATACATAATTCTTTTAATCGTTCTCAGTTACATTTCATATAAATGCAGTTCCCAGAGCAGTCTTGAATCAAAAATGTCTCACAATTTGTCTTCCTGCAACAACATCACATTCATCAATGGCACATGAGCCATCAATATCAGAGTTGCTTTTCAGGATAATTGTGAGAACATTTTTAGGAGTGGGGGGACCTTGTTGGATATACTGAGTTTATTGCCAAGTGTTTGAATAAAATTAAGAGAAAATATTTCTTTTCCATTTTACACCACCTCCTCTTTCCATTATAGGTAATCTTTCAATGAATAGTGGCAACCAAGTTTATTTTACCTATTTTTCTGGAACTGTAGCATTTACTAAGCTTAATTCCAATCCTTGCACAACAGAAAATATCCTACAACACTGAAATTTAGAAGACTTTCTTAATTTACCCTTCACTATCTCATATATATTATGGTCCTTTGCAGAGTATAGTTTTTTTTATGAAAAGAAATACTAACATCTATCATTTAGCAGAAAATGCAATTGAAAGTACAATTAATTATCTCCAAATAAAATATCATTTCCCTTTCTATAAACACATTTCACTGGAACTTTTATCATATTTTATGACAGGTTATAAAAGATTTTCTTTTTTATGAATTTATATAAACTCAGAAATATCTCAAATATTCTTTTGTGGGCAGAACAAAGAAAGATATCTATAGAAAACCTTCCAGTACAGTGGAGAATTAGCTTGTTTGAATGGCACATTGAAAGAAAAAACACTTATCTAGTTGTGGAGGTCAATGATTTTGCTGCATGACAATGAGACAAATATGACACAACAAATAAATATGGGGCTGAGAAGAGGAAATTCTTGCACATCATCTTCAAACTTATCACCTTTGTCACTATCATTTTGCTCCATATAACACTCCTTGATTAATCAGAGATTCCAACAAATTCAAATCTCAAAGAATTCATCAAATCAAAACTATTCTTTATAAAAAAAACAATTTATGCTCATAGAAAAACCAAGAAAAATACTTTTATGATGATAAATTTTAAGATTTTGTCAAAAAATTCTGTAAACTTTTGCATAAACCCAATATATTACCATTCAAATTTTACTATTTCCTATCTTTTCTTAAATTCTTTACTGAAAAATAGTCACAATACAAAAAATAACTTGAAATTAATCTTAACATTTCAGAAAATACACATACTCAGTCCTAGAAACAAATATTGATAATCTGAGAATTAAATATTGATAACATTTACTCTTAATGGTTTAGTTTGGTTTGTTTTATGGCACCTCAATGGGTCATCTAATGCCGACAACTTTTCTTTTTTTTTTCCTGGTAATATTTTTGTTTTGTCAAAAATCTATTTCTGTTAATATTTTTTTTCCTCAAAAATGTAAAGCTGGTAATATTTTTTCAAAAACGTACAGCTGGTAATATTATTTTTTTCAAAAAACGTACAGCTGGTAATATTATTTTTTTCAAAAAAAAAACAAAAAAAAACGTATAGCTGGCAACATTATTTTTTCAAAAACGTATTATCAGAAGCCTTGCTGCTGGATGTAGTTTACTGTCATACCCAGGACGTGGATGTAGTTTATCGTCATACCCAGGACACTTTTCTCTTAGTGGAAAATAAAAATGTATGACTCAAATTGTTAATATCTACTGCAAATGTGTGATGATCTTTAGTTATCCCTGCTGACTTAGAAATATATCTTTACCTATTATCATTTAATTTTTGTTTCTTTTTACATCTCTTTTATTGATCCCTATCACTGTTGACAATGAGGGCGTAACAGCTTTTTACTGTTGCAGCCTGGATAGATAAAACATAGAATAGATTGTCCAAGAGCATATCCACTCACTTTGTCAACCAGCATGGTATGTCAACAAAATATTATTGTCAAACAATAGGACAAAGTTCTGGGAAAAGTGGATTGATGCCTTTTCCAGGAGTTTTAGCATAAAAGGAATACAAGTTACCTCAACTAAAATTTGAACTTTGAAATGGAACAATTCCATTTCTAGCATTGTCAACCTTTCTGTCATCTTTAGTATCTCTTGATAAACACATACTAAAACTTTTTAATATTGTAGGTCTCTCTTCATCTATATTCTCTGCTATAGAAGTAATCTGTTTTAGTTGATACTCTTCTTAACATTCAGTATTATATGTATAGACTTAATCCCTTAACATCTTTAATTGATACAAATCCTTAATGTAGTAACAGCTCTCAAATTACATTTGAGAAATGTTATAAATTGAAATACATGTCAAATAAATTAAATACAGTTTATTTTTAAGCTCAAATGAAGTAAACAAAAGAGAAAAACTCACAAGCCTAGTACTGTCAATAGCGACAATAAAGTCAAAAAATGCTTCCAATCCTGCTTTGAAGCCTGGAGAACCATCTTGAACCTGTTCATAAAACAAAAAAACAAAGTCTGATTAGGTGTGTGAATCTCTTTTTACAACAATAACAATGATGAATACCAAAATTATAATGCTGATGTCCTCTAAAACAATATCGGAAAAAATAGAACATTTTTTTCTTTTAAGCACAGAATATATAATGAACATTTTTTTGCATGTTAAGATAAAAAGCTCACAAACTAGTTTTTTTACAATCAATTTCATAGGTAGACTAACAAAAGACATTTTATTAGAAGCCAAAGTCTACATTTAAATGTTTTTATGCTTAATTATTATTCTTCTACTTCATTAAGGGAATAAAAAAAGTGTATGTTTTCACTTCATGGAAAGAGAAAATATATTTTTTTTTACATGTAACAAGCACAAGCAAATAGATCCTGTTTACCCATATTATCTTTAAAGATATTAAATTACACACATTCTAAATCTAGAAAAAAAAAGATGCTTTATGCTCACTTTATCTAAAGAGATATCAAGCAAAATAGAAAATCCATCAACTCTGAAACCTCTTAGGTTTAAACTACTTCATACTTACTAAAAGATTCCATAATTTTCTTTTTAATAGTAAATATTTTCTTGCCATTTATTTGATTTATAGTATGAAAAAAATTCCATATATTATGATTCTTTAGTTTCTATATTTTCTAGCAAAATTCTTTACCTTTTATAGTGACTATTCCAAAATAGAGATCTTTTTACTGGTTTGCTATATTTGATTTTTATGGTCCCTTTCTTGTTTTCAAATACTGTCATGAAGGGACAGCTACTTTCACTTTTCTGCTACAGTTGCCCGGAATGTTCCATATACAATTCCCTTGCTCACAAGACAGAAGCCTAAATTTTATCAATAGAGAAATATCCAGAAAAGCAAATTTGCTTTATTTTTCATATTAAACTCCATGAAAGGATTGATTGTCTAACATTATTTGTACATCTTCTTGGTGTGGCCAAAATGTGATTGAACCATCAAGGCTTCTAAGTTCGATGGTTTGATCAAGCAATGCTGTTCTTATAATTATTTCTTTGAAATGCTTCACATACATATTTGCTATTACAGTCAACAGCAGTCATCTAATAGTTATTGTATATTTTCATGAGTATATATTAGGTTGTTCAGAAAATAATGCAAGTTTTGTCATTTTATATTTTAACCTACTTTTTAAATGTAAAAAAGCATGCAGAGAAAAAATGATTTTTTAAAGAGTATTTAATGTACTTTTTGTCTAAATGATCCATTTTTTCACTTATTGCATAAATATTTTTCAGACCTCTTAACTGAGATGTCAAAAACAGAATTTTGTCAAATTTACTTTTATGAATAGAATCTTGGCCATATTGCAGCTCAGACTGCTCAAACATTAATAAAGTTTCTGAAATTTTGTTGTAGTGAAGATGGCATTGAAGATAAGAAAGGCTGTGAACATCGGCCTTCCACTGAAGATGAGAAATTGAAAACATTAGTGGATAAAAATCCTCGCACTACTGTGTGACAACTTGGAAGAGAGCTAGGTGCAAGTACTGGATCAATTTCTAAACATTTAAACAAAATTGGAAAGTCTAAGATGTTGAACAAATGGATACCACATGAATTGAATGAAAACCAAAATAATAGTCCTTATGAAGTCTGTTCAGTTCTTTTGCACAACAAAAATTACTTATTTCTCAATCACATTGTGACATGATGATAAATGGATCGCATGACAAATGACCACATGTTATACAAGGAATGTTACAGAAATTGAATGAATTGGGCTCTAATACTCTGCCTCATCCACTTTACTCACCTGAGCTCTCACCAACTGATTACCACCTTTTCAAACAGTTGGATAACTTCTTACAATGAAAAGTTCTCAACAATTCAATTACTGTCTAAAATGCCTTCAAAGATTTTGTGGCCTCCCAAACTTCTATGCAAGTGGAATGACAACACTTGTATCTTGTTGGCAAATCTAATGGTTCTGATTTTGATTAATAAAAATTCTTCTGAAGTAAGATCTGTCATTTTAAAAATAATGGTTACAAATCTGCATTATTTTCTGAACAACTGAATATTTGATTTCAGTTGGAAATCTATAATCTTTATATAGAATATTAATATTGTCAGTGTGCCTTTCAGTTTTGAACCATTAACAGGGCCTTGTTTAGAGAGAAACCTTGGTAGACAAATTTACAAGCCAATTTGTTATGTCGACAGAGCAACTTAATCTGGTGATTTAAGGTTATCTCCATATGGGAGAGGATAAAAAAGAAAAACATCACTAAACTTATCACAAGGAGGCAGAGGAAAATTTAGGAAAAAAATAGATTCATGTATTTGTTTCATGGGTGGTGATTTCTTCAATCCACTCCAAATGAGAGGAAGGATGCAGGTAATCACTTCTTAAAGATTCAGATAGGTGTAGGAAAATGAAATTGACTTCATTTTCAGCATCTGATGATTGATTCTATCAAATCACAGACAAGTCATATCACATGCTTGATTTTTTTAGTTATGCATATATTTGTAATGATTTTAAGAAAAAAACTCACAATTAATAGTTTCAGTGGCTAGATCATCAGCATTCCAGTCGTGAAACTTAGGTTCAAATTTCACCAGGGTCAATTTATTAAAGATGTAACTTCTTGATAATATCAGTCTGAGGAGATATACATGAGAAGGAGGGGAGATAAATATACTGAATTGTGATATATACTTACACTTCTGTCATGGACTTCTCCCCTAGAGTTGAGACTAAATATTGATCCTCTCCAATAGAGAGAGAAAGAGAAAGGTTGTATTACTTAAAGTAGATCCTAGTATGGAATCACTTTGATCAATCAGAACTTGATGTGTGTGTGTGTGTGTGTGGTGGGAGGATTCTAATCAATTTTCACTGTACTCACTCCAGTATCCCATCTATGAATATAAAAAAAGGTTCCTAAGTGCCTGAAACATTTTTCTTTACTAGAATTCTTTCATAATCCTTTTCATGAATTCCATATTGGTTGTTAAATCAACCCACCTAAACACACACATCCTATTCTCAATGCATTTATAATTATCAGTAACAAACTTAGTTTTAATGTCATCTTTTCAGCAACTACATAACAATTAATAAAGTACTTTCACACTGGTAACCCAAACTTCAACACAGTTACATCCACTTAATTTATTGACTTATAAAAAATAATCTATTAAAACAAGTTTCTGCATGAAATTTAATTACTTATTAAATCTCTCTCACAAAGAGAGAAGTTGAATTCATATCAAAAGCTTGGCAAAGAAACTACCAACTAACCCACCTACCATATTTCTCAGTGCCAAATACACTACAACCCCCTACCTCTATAAGTCTAGCGGACAGTGTTTTTCTTTCTGCTATCAAAATCCTGCAAGTTAAAATAGGGCTTTGACCTTGAAGAGAAAGGTCCTCCATGCCAAGAAATAGTTGTGTCTTTTAGTAGAGTAGCCTTCCTTCAATTTTTACTTGGTTTTAATTACTGGCAAAATTTTAAATCTTGGGCACAGAAATATAAAGCATGCGGGACATAGTTTGTCAAAATTTCATGTCAATCTAACAAAAACTTAATATAATAAATTAAGTATATTCTAATCTCAATAAAATTTAAACTTAGAATAAAGGTTGGGGAACCAATTAAAAAAAATGAATTATGTTAATTCAAATTTTGCAAATTCAATTTTGTTTATATTTTAACAGTTTTTATTTTTAAACATTAACATTAAATTTTAGTATTTAAATAAAAAACATTTTTAATATATTAATATATTTAAAAAAGAATGATTATGTTGAGAATTAAAATTTGCATAGATTTTTCACTAAGTTTACAAATATTATAAATAAATAATACATAATAAAAATCTAGATTTCTCAATATTCTGAGTAAAAACTTGACAACTATTTTCAATTTGGCTTTTGTTGCATAGGGAATATATTTGTACATATATCTCACTATATTTCTTGAACATTTAAACAAAAAAAAAAAAAAAAAAACAAGTAATGTTAATTCCCTGCTCAATTTTATTTTAATAGCGATGTTTGAACCTATACTAAGTTAAAACTTAATAGATAATATCACACTATCAATTCTCTAACTACCCTAACATATGCATTTGAAGCTAATCCCACACTTAACCAATTACTCCGATTTTAATTAGTACTTGCTATGAGACTCCATTTTATCACTATTATTATTATTATTGTGCTTAATAATTGTAGTATTCAGACTTCCTACCACTGTGTATTATTATTATTTTGTTTTAATAGTATTGTGATGTTATTATCCCTTCCTGTTCTTGTTGTAATTGTACTCAATTATACTTTTTAATTGTTGATTAATTTAAAAAAAATATTTGTCCAGATAGAAGCATTTATTTTATCTATTTTATTTTTCCTATTCTTTATCCCTATTTTCTTAAATGCAACATCTCGGCTTGTTTTGTTTTTTCTCTTTCTCTCTCAATAGGAGTAGATAGGTTCATATATCATCCGGCTCACACTCCTCCGTGGTATTTTGAACAAGACTAGAGGTTTATCCCTTGCTCCCTGTTTAGGATTGGGTTTCCAGTTCCTTCTAAATTATTTTTCTCTTCCACTCCCATTAGCCCCTTTCATTTTAGTGACATTGTCTTAAGAGGGAAAAAACGGCATTGATTCACATTGTTTTAAAAAATGCTATAAATTTAAACAATCATAAGAAAAAATTATAAGGTTGACAATTGACATTAGAAGCAGGTGTTTTAATGCTTATTTCTTGTGGTTTACCAACAAATGGACCTCAAAGGAAAACTGACGATGTGAGGTTCAGCTGGATCAT
The DNA here is from genome assembly GCA_903632075.3 of Acanthosepion pharaonis. Lineage (NCBI taxonomy): Eukaryota > Metazoa > Mollusca > Cephalopoda > Sepiida > Sepiidae > Acanthosepion > Acanthosepion pharaonis. The sequence goes on along the minus strand of CAHIKZ030002063.1, from coordinate 383,541 downwards.
TTTTTGTGAAAAAGAAAAAAGAAAAAAAAAAAAAACGGGATCATAAGTCAATTTTTAAACCGTCGGTATCGCGTTTCTGTGGAGGTGTAGCTACAAAAAGTTAAAACTTAAAAAAATTAGTTCATTTTCAACGATCCAACTTATTATTCATTAGAAATTGATTTTTTAATTCAATTGAGAAACTTTAGTTTCTCAATTGAATTAAATCAATTTATTTTTTCTTTTCAATAAATTTATTAAATCAATTTATTTATTCTTTTCATTGCCAATTCTTTACTCATCCGCATTTCAAGATTTTTTTTCTATTCATCCATTATTGAGTACGTAATAAAATGTTCTAGAATCCGTTTTTCCTAGTTTTATTTGTAGTAAAATTTGGTGAAAGATTTTTACAGATTGTTGTTCTTCATGCATCCTTTATTTTTTTAATACTTAGTTCTTCCAATTGATTGAAGTTGACGCTTTAAGAAAATTCAACAGGGAACAAGTCGAAAAAAATATTGATTTTTATTTAAAAACAAAAATATTTTCAATTTGCGAAACACATTTTTAAAATAACTTTTTTGCGAAACTCGTTTTAAAACGTTTTATTCGCTATTTCAAAAAAAAAAAAAAAAATATATTAAAGACAGTACATTTCAAGATCAATTGTAACGTTTTGTAAAATAGGAGTTTCGTTTTTGGCTGGTTTCTATGTCCATACCTGAATTCAATTCGTAATAACTTCCACACCAAAAAGAAAATGAGTAGGCTGGAGCGCTCTTTGCGCTGAGCTAGACATGAGCCCCTAAGGGAGAGAACAAAATAAACAAATAAAAGTGAAAAATAGACTAGGATGAATTATATTCGTAAGGATTATCCGACAGAAATTGACAAAAAAAAAAAAAAAAATGGACAGATTTGTGTGGCCTATCAGAGCAACACTACTACAGCAAATGTTAGCGTCGCCCTTTTGAGAATTTCTGTACCGGAAGAAGCAACGTGTTTCGTCTTACGTGTCAATGATTGTCTTTCTTGGTAAACATTGGTTAAGTCTTTAAAAAAGTCTGATTAAAAAAGTTAACAGTAACACTAACAGACTTTTTGGGGATGAAACAATTTAATAAATTTACGGATTTGCTTTATGGAGTTAACTCTTTAGAAAAGAATCAGTAGAATACTAAATCGCAAAAGATCCAATTCTTAAATTGAATACACACACACACACAATTCTTTGAAAAAAAATCAACAAATAAAAACATTTCAATCGCTTCTTTTTTTTTTTAATGAAAAAAATCATCAAGAAAAATTTTTTCTGAAAAATAATACTTTACGCAAGATCTAGTAATAAAGAAAGATCAATGATACAATAAAAAAAAATAACAAAGAAGGAACTGGATTTTCTCGATTTTTTTTCATCTTAAAACAGTACTTTTGAAATTTGATTCTTTTTTTCTTTTTAAAGAAAGCAAACTAAAAATTAAAACTGGCAAATAATATTTCAAGACTTTTTAAGAAAAAAAAAATCTTGTAACTCAATTGGTTGAAAATACAGAATTTGGATTTTATCTAGCAGAGATAAAGTCAAAGCTCTAATTCTCGATACAGGACAGGTTTTTAATTTTGTGATTTCATAGAGACGTATATGAAATCTCAAAAAAATTGGTCACTTTGCACAAGTCTGCGATAAGTAGTAACTTGAGTTTGAAAAAAAAATTAAAAAGTATACTTTTTTTTAAGAACGGAGATTTATTTCTTATGAAAAAAAAAACTTAATTTTTAATTTTTTTGGAGAGGGGATGGGAGGAGGTGTGCAATTAAAAAACAGCTGATTGGACTTTAAATTATCAAGCGGTAAAAATTCATTAGAGATTTTAATACTTTAGCTTTATTCATGATAAAAGATATAACAAAGGTACCCGATAAACAAACACGAATTAAAAATATTGTTAATGAAGAAAATGAACATCTTTCAATTATGAAACTGACAAATCGGAGATGGGGACATAACACTGATCAGGAAGTGATCACAACAGATAAACTATGACCGAGAAATGTTACCTACAGCAGTTTAGCAGTTAAATAACAGTACACGAAATTGACGGTTAACTCAACATGTATTTTTGACAATTTTGCCATTCCTAAACTAATTTCACTTTAAAAGAATAAGAATTTAATTCTGATGAAAGGAAGAGCGAGAGATCATGCAGGAAAATTGTCGTTTCTTAACAGCTTGTAAAATAATAAATTAATGAGGTTTAAATCGAGAAAAATCAATTACACGACGAAAGTAACCATTCCTACCCTACCAAAAAAAAAAAAAAATCACACTTTATTCAAAATATTTATTGGGATTTAGCGTAGGTTAAAATTAGTAAAGTTTAAGTAAAAAAACAGCAAATGAATAAATAACAGCTGACGACTACAATAACCACACTTACTGACATTTTCCCTGTATGAATTTTTTTTCAGTATTCATTATATTTTTTTAATTTCTACTAAAATAAATTAAAAATTGCACAAACCTCACGATTAACTTTTTTATGAGATTATGAACAAAATCCTAACATTAACAACAAAAAAGCGATTGTTTTCATAGGAAAAGCTAGTGAAATAAATGTTTTGAAACTTGCCTTTTTTTTTTCTGAAATCCATTTTTCTTTTTCATTCCCCACCCGCAAACATTGGAAAAGATGTGAATTAGATATCAAAATTCATATAGCAACAAATGTGCATTTTTTGTTGGGACATGAAAAAAATTAAATTAAAAATGATTATCAGTAGAATTAGTGGATCAATTAAACATCGTAAAATAGTTTTCTAAAATATTTTAAATCTCAACATTAAAAACACCTAACACTTTTTTAAGATGAGATGAAAAATAAATTAAATAAAACTTTATCATTTCATGATTTTATTTTATTGTTCATGTTTCATAAGCCGTGTCAGGAAGAAGAAAAACAAAATATTCACGCCTAAATTTCAAATTGTGATTGTGCAGACGAGAGAGACATTTGAGAAATCTTTGAGCTTTGGAAAAATAGAAATAGGATCACATTAGATAACTTTATTAACTACGTTAAAAATATTTTTTACAATACGAAGATCCACACTTCTCGCTTGCTTGGACTCTCAAAACTTTCAGATAGAACACGATTTTGAAATTAAGGCTCGGCTCCTACAAGGATGAAAACAATCCAATGGCAGAAAATTTAAGGCTAGGAAGGATCAGACAGATCCTATTCCTAACCCTCTAAATTTGATCTCTATTTAAAAATAAATAAATAAATAAATAAAAGCCTGAATTTTTATTTCAGTTGACACCGGTCCTCCAGAAAGTACGTCATCATCCAACAAAAATAGAAAAACTCTAAAATCAAAAGTAGAGGATAGTTGACATAAAATCCTACCCTCAAAACGTGATATCCTTCTGTTCCTCCGCCAGGCACCTCTGTACTGTAGGAGCCCCCCATGGTTAGCCTATGGTTAGCACTAGAAAAAGGTCCAAATGCGATTCACGTAACACGACTGTCGACCAAAGCCAACCAATATGGCCACCAACGTGGCAGGAAGTGAAACTCTAGGAAAAACGCATTTCCGGATCCGTAATACTTGCTTGGTTGGTAGAGTGACCCAGTCGTGTAATAAAAATGCTGCTGTTCGTGCTAGTTTATTCATATTTAATTTACTTTTGTATGATTAGATGCTGGCTGTCAAACTGGCTTTTCCAGACAATTACAGTGGGCCCGATCCTCACTGGATACCACACAACAGCCTTGTGCAAGACGAAGATTATCACAGTATTCAAGTGAAAAGAATTTAAAATAAAACTCTATTTGTAGCTTCTGTCTGTCTGTTATGGAACACCTCCTAGGGTTTTGGAGACTATGATAAGGTTTCGATTCACAAACCCCACAACATTTTTTTCCCCTTTCATTTAAATTAAATTTAAATTTGAACAAGAGAATGACTCCTAGGGTACTTGGATAAGTATATTTCATTTTGATCACTTACTGATTTTTTTCAACTTTGATTTAAATTAAATTTAAATTTGAACAACAGGAAATCCAAAATATAGAAGGAGAAAGCCAGAAGATGGAGGTCACATCAGCAAGATCAAAATAAAACAATATGGACATCAAGTTGAGCAAGAAATCACTGGTAGAAATCAGTGGGTAGTACCTTACAATACATATTTGTTGCAACAATTCAACTGTCATATCAATAGAGAAATCTGTTTATCAATTCATTCAATCAAATATTGCATCAAGTACATATAAAATGTATCAGATCAAGCTGTTTTTTCACAAACCCCCTACTGAAAATTTTTTGCCCTTTGATTTAAATTAAATTTAAATTTGAACAAAGGAATGACTCCTATCTAAAATATAAAATGAGAAAGCCAGAAGATGAAAGTCACATCAGTAAGATCATCAAGTAATATTGAAATGCATCATTTTTCTCCACAAATTATAACAATGATTTAAAATCAATCATCATTTTATTACAAAAAAATGTGTGACATGCAGAAAGACGCAGGTAATTCGGCTAGTATTCATATATGCATATTAATCTTTCATAATAAGTATTTTTCTGAGAATTGGATATTTTCATTCATATAAATTTATATTTTTTTAAAGAATTAGAATAGTTCAACTAATTATAGAGCTGCAGTTTTTATCCATTTTTAATATAAAAATACCATTTTCATATTGTGTTTTAGTCTGTTAAATGGATTTATACGTGCACACACATGCATGTGCATACACACACATGCATGCGCATACACACACATACATACTACATACACAAGGCTTAGCAAGTAATTTCTTTAATTAAAATTTTTATAGACCTTATATAAAGTTTATATGACTTAAATATAAAAGTCTCTGTTTTGCAGCTACAATATTTTTGCTCTGTCTAAGATAGACGTGAAGTATTTGTCTTTTTCTGTCAAAATATATAATTTTGAGAAAATATACACAAACATAAAGGCAAATATTTTATTCTGCCTCTCTTCAATCAATTTGAGGTGTTAACATCTACTGATAAAGCTGAATGTTTTACCAGTAAATTCTCCTTAAACTCTACTCTTGACTCATCTGGAGTATCCTTTCCTAACTTTGCCTTTAGAACTGAGTCTCTGTTAAGTGATATACATATAACCCCTTCTATGGTTTCTGCTATCATCTCTAATCAGGATCCCCACAAAACATGTGCACCTGATGGTATCTCTAATAATCCTTAAGAAGAGTGCTTCCGAACTGGCGCCCATCATAATAAATGCCCCACTGCCTTTTGCTTTCCTGCCCGTTGGAAATCCTCATCTGTTGTTCCAGTTTTTAAGAACTCCAGTGAACTGTCCAACCCTTCCAACTATTGATCTTTTAGTCATCTACCTCTTTTAGGGAATCTACTAGAGGCCCTAATTAATCCTGAATTGGTTAAGCATCTCATTGTAGAGTCATATTTCAGACAAGCAATATGCCTTTCATTTCTCCAGGTCAACTGCTGATGTGCTGACAATAATTGTGGAAAGTCATGCTCTAGATAAGAATGGGGAATCTCAGGCTGTAATCTTGAAAGCTTTCGAGAAATCCAAAGCTACAGGGTTTGGCTTACAGGTCTTCTTCACAAATTGAAAAGTTACAGTGTCTCCAGTCAAATTTTTGAACTAATCCAGTCTTTCTTATCACATCATGAAATGAAAGTTATCCTAATGGCCACTTTCCAGATCCTTTCATAATAATGCAGTTGTCCTCCTTGGTCCTACTTTGTTTTTAATTTTCATTAATGACCTTTCTGATGACATCAACTCTCAACTTGGTATGACACAACCATTTACTCCTGTCTCAACAGTAAGTCTGATCGGTTCAATAAGGTCAAATTGGCTGCTGATGACAGTCTGTTGTTAACTGGGGAAAAGAATGGTTTGTTAATTTTACCACCTCCAAAACTAAACTGCTCTCTATTAATCATCAGATAGACCCCTTTCTGTCTTGCATGACTGATGCTAACCTCCAGGAGAGTGACTTGTTGTGCCTTCCCAGTGTTGCATTCTGTGTCATTTAGGGATCTCTATGCTACTCATAAAACTTTATCAATGAAAAAGGGTCATTTAATTTTGGTATTCATTTTATTAAGAGTGGTGGCTTCAATTCTAAGAAGCAGTAAGTGGACTGACATTACAGGAATGCATGTCACATGTTGGCTCAACATTCCTGTTGAGACCCTCCATTCAGTTTCCATCATTTTGGACTTATATTCGAAAACCAAACAAAGACAATCCATCACTGTTAGAGTGCCCCACCCACAAAGCACTTTTGGTCCTGGCCTTTGCATTCTGTAATATTACCTCCCCTTTTTCTTTTTCAAAATCCATAGTAGTATGTATTTTAAATCATTACCAAGTGTGACTTGTAGCTTATTCGACCATCTCTCACTATGCCTCCTGAACCAGCACCATATACAAGAGTCAAAAGAAATATTATATAACAAAACAAAACATACATTCAGACATATGGTTTACCAACATTCAGACATATGGTTTACCAACACCCAGTAGAATCTGGAGGGGGTGTTTACACCTTAATGTCAATTTCTTGAGTTGGGCCATTTTGTGTAACTTATTCTAGTGGCATGTCATTCTTTGACACCTGTTGCAGGAACACAAAATGCAATTGTTCAAAGCTGCACATGTGGCTGTTACATTTTGGTATTTGTTTTATTAAGAGTGGCAGCTTGGATTCTAAGAGGAAATAGGAGGTCTGACATCACAGGAATGCATGTTGCATGTTGGCTCAGCATCCCTCCACAGCTGATATTAGCCAGTCACAAACCTGGGTTTGGAAGGCATATCAGTGCTTCAGAATTCTTGAGACCCTCTGTTCAATTCAAAACTCAAACAAAAGCAATTCATCACTTTCAGAATGCCCTGCTTATAAGGCACTCCAGCCAGTTGCTGACCATTCTGGCCTTTGCCTTCGCATTCTATAACATCAGGCTAACATTCTTGACTGACTTGAAATGTGCAGGCTATCTTATTAATGTTTTTAATTTATGCACGTGTGGACTAACCACATTCCTTCACTGTTCATTCACGCATTTTTATTTTTTTTTATACATTGCTTGTGGACTCGGTAGTTTAGTGTGGTGTCTGGCACAAGGCCACTTTGTAATAAACCAGCACTGCACCCTACCGGGCCTGCAACAAGCATTTAGCTAGTTATATTTAATCATAAAAAGTTCTGAAGAAATGGAAACAATACTACAAGAAGATCATAGAGAAAAATAGTGTAATGAGAATGGGAACAAAATGATGAAACTTGAAGTTAAGAAACAAAAGAGTAAACAAGAATACAGAACTGCGAATGGCCAAAGCAAAAATGAAGAATGTCAAAAAAATATTGACCACTCTTCTAAATAGAACATTCTTTTCTGTTTTTCAGTTGTAATGTAAATGGTGTGTTGGTTCATTGTGCGATGACAACACATTAAAATTCACAATTTTAACACCAAAAACCACTTTATTTGAGTTGGTACTTTATGTCAAAAAAGAAAATATTACACAATTTAAAAGAATGTCACAAAATTTTAGACAATTTTAACACAACAGATATAATTAAATCCTAAGATGTTTGAAAATTACAAAAAGAAACTTTTTGTGTAACTTGTATACAGAAGGCAAAATGACAATACAAATGTAGAATTCAATTTTGGAACGTGAACATTGACCCAGTGGAATAAATACAATTTCTGGTTTACAATTAATTTTTTGAATGGTTATTCAGGTTTGATTTTTAAAAAATAAAATGTTTATTGATCAAATCAGATTATCAAAAATATTGTAGGCATATATTGTCATAACTATTGTATATATTTGAAAATGTTTAAGACATCCATGCTTGAAGATACACCTTAGAATAAAACTCCCTTATTTAAAAGGAGTTCATTCAAATTTACTTGAGAATGAAAAAGGTTTTATTTATTCCCCCCTATTTTATTTCCATTGAACAAAGTGAGTCAATTGTTTCAGTCTTTTGATGTTGCAATTGCCATTAGGATTGCTGAGATTTACACAACTTGCAGCTTTCTTCAAGACTTGAAAATAGTTATCTCTACTATGTCAACAGTGTGTGAAATTGTAGAAGAAAATTGTAAGTTTGAATTACAAGCAGATTGCAAAAAACGTTTATTTGATTATTAGTCTTGTGATAAATTTCTAAGATCTGAAGAAAAAAATTTTTTTGGAGTGGGACTTCTTTATCTCACTTGCTAACTAGGCTTTGCCTTCAATTAATAATCAATTTTCATAGCTATCCCAGTGGAATGAAATTTATGGATGCAAACTAAAATTTAAATTATCTGCAATCTACAATGATAGATGACAGATTATCCTGGTTAGCAATGATTTCTAATGAAAATGAAAAACTTGATCCTTTAACAGTGAATAAATTGGCACTTGTTAAGGCTAGAAAAACTGATGTAAAATTCTTTTCTATTTTTCAGCCATAATGTTGAACACATTAACAATCTGTAGATAGAGTTCCTTGATAAGTTCAGCACTTATACCATCTTATATGTTTCTTATGCATCAATGCACCTCCTGACATTGAATGTAGTCATGACAAGTTCAGTCATCATAAAGAAAGTTTATTGAAAGAAAGAATTGAGTTTTGTGAGCAAAGTAGTCACTGAAGAGGCAGTCCTCATGCATATTTCTGAAGAAAGGACACAGGAGTTGATCCATGTCACTGAAACTATCTAAGAATAATTATAACTAGCACATACTGGTACAAGGACAGCAAAAAAAGGGAATGTGATTATTATTTATTGTATTTAAAATACAATTGTGGCACAAGGCCAAAATGGGGAGGGATTGAGGCTGGTCATCACTATCTTATACCTAGCTAATCTGATTCACGACCCATTCACCACTAGAACTTGTCCGTCACCATTCAATCCTCCATACACCATAATAACACATCCACTCAAGGGGGACCTACAAAACATGCCCCATGCCATGAAATTCAAATGATTATAAAATATATACTTAAAAATTTATGGATGAATAGAATGAGAGGGGCGGAATGAACCTCAAAAAAAAACAAAAGTAAACTAAACAAATTGATGTTAGTAGGCCCACCCAACCCTCAAAAAAGAATTTTAGGCTTCCTGTATTCTGCCCTTTGGACAAAAAATCAAAAGGCTCTCTCGTTAAGGAGGAAAAGGAGAAAATATATGGACATGGGAAATAAAAAGCTGACCCAGTCGAGACAAAAAGGGGCCGAAACAAACTGGGGAGGTTATGAACAGACAAGGAACAACTCTTACTCACATTAACTAAGTACACAAAAGCTTCTCTAACCTAACCAAGGGGACGGCTTCACAGGAAACCACCCCAATGTGACGTAGGTTGACCTAGAAGAGAAAATCAAGGCTAGCCCCGTTCAAACGAACCAAGTTTGCCTCAGTCACCCACCTTTCGCTGAAGACTGTCGAATGCAAGCATTTTCTATCAGTTCTAATCTTCATCTTGGTCTGATGCTTAAAGAATCGGATTAGATCCTGATGAGAAAGACAGTTGCCTCACAAGACTTCCTCCATTCACATCGTCCAAATCACCATTCGGGACGTGGCCAGCAGCATCAGAAGCACCATTAGTTTCACCCCTAATTTGTTTAAAATTAAGTTATAAATTTAACTTGAAGTTTAAAAATAAATATCCAGATTTTTATTAAATCAAAAATAGAAATACTTGGAAATGCAAATTTATTTTTTGGAGATGACCAAAAAGAAAATCAGACATAGAAATGTTTTATTTTTATTTTACACCATTAGTAAAGTTTATTTTTATTTTACCCCTATTACAAATGTCGCGGTTTTGAATTCCCACCAGTAGCTGGAAAGGAGTTCTCGCATACGGGTAACACCTGAGTGGTTGTTGCCCTCGTGTGCCTGGTAGAGGTATCTGGATCGTAGTTTGTATGGTACAACCAATCTCGGAGAGTGTTTACTGTCTTATCATCAAAACGGAGGTGCCTGGTTCTAGAAAAAATTGGTGGAAATGTTTTTGAAAAACATAGCTCGGTGGTCGTCAGGATCGATATGAGGTTTGCTTGGGGTGGGTGACTGGAGGGCGCTGATGATCTTTGCCAGGGCGTCATCCTTCTGTTGTTCATTTGCGATGCCGGTGGTTGCAGATTCTCTCAGTGGGGATTGGTGGTCACTGATAGGCGATTGAAGAATGCGTTGGTGACGCGCTTGTGGGTGAGCGTTTTGTGGTGTGTGAGTTCTGGGAATGAGCTGTAAACCGTTAAACTCGCCGAGGCACCAAGATGGGATGTATACGCGGAGGTCTGAACCGCTTACCTCGAATGTCCTGCCTGCTGGTGTAGGGTCGTTCGGGGCTTTCGTTTTCTTATGTCCGCAACCTCTGCTGAGCATGTCAGCCCATACATTTGATTCGCCTTCGACATATTCCAAGACGAATTTATAACATGAAATTTCTTCTTGCCATCGTCGTATTTTAGCATTATTGAACTCTCGTTGGTCCAGATATGTCAGCGATCTGTGGTCGGTGAAGATGACGAAGGGGCGGTTGCGAAGGAAATAATCAAATTTCAATATTGCCCACTTTATTGCATATGCCTCTCTTTCCGTCGTGGACCAGTTCTGTTCCGTGGAGTTGAATGTATGGGAAGCGACCGCTCTGATATCTTTCTTCCTGTTGTCGGCTTCTTGCATTAAGATTGCTCCACATGCGACGTCACTGGCGTCGGTGGTGAGTGTGAAAAGTTTGGAGAAATCTGGAAACGAGATGGTGGCGAAGAGAGACGGTCCTTGATTTTTTTTGAAGGCTCTGTCGGCATTTTGTGTCCAGATAAACGGTTTATTAACCTTTGTTGAGTTCGTGTATGGGACCCATAAGTTTTGAAAACATATCTGACCTGATTTGTTCGTGAAGATGTGTCTCTAGGAATTGTCTGATCCACACTAAACGGCCGATAAGGCTTTGTAATTCCTTTTTTTGATTTTGGAGGTTTCATTTCTCTGATGGCACGAATGTATTCTGGATCAGCCTTGAATTCTTCGCTGTTTACTATGCGTCCGAGGAATTTTGCCTCTGATGCGAGGAAGGAACATTTATCTGGATTCAGCTTGAGTCCGAATTTTCGGAGGGCAGTAAAAATTGTTTGAGGGAGAATATGTACTCCCTAAATGTCCTAGCGTGGACCAGGTTGTCGTCGATATAGGAAGAAATGTTGTCATGGGATGTGACCGTGGCTAGGGCTTCTGCTATGCAATGGGAGAAGATTTGTCCAGCAGATGTAAGGCCGAAGGCCAGGCGCGTGTATTGATAGCATTGGTCCTTCCATGTAAATGACCAATGTTATAAATACAATGTTATAAATCTAAATTTGCCATTTACTATAGAGAAGCGTAGATATGCAATGGAGATGTTTAATACCACCAGAGAGATTAAGATTTTGTTGAAAAGTGGTCGATAATGTTCATTGGGAATAACAACAACAGGGTCAAGATTATAATTAAAGACCTTGTGGAGAGTTCTTTAAAGTCATGTAACGAAATAATGATCCAAAAATTCTTTGCGTGTAGGCAAATAAAAAAAAGCTTTTGGGGTCAAACCAACATGCATTCATGGCCTTCAAGAAAAAGCCATGGGTCTAATTTCGGAATCAACGTCATGTTAAAAGCCTGGACTATTTTTAATTTTGTTGACATTCTCTGATAGTTCTGAAGTTGGTATGAGGATGGGTCGGATGAATGACTTTGCTGCAGCTTTCGGTGCCGATAATGTCAGTTATAATTTCCAGAAATGAGGTGGCAAAAAGTTCGTCTCGGTTTGGGTGGTTTGGTTTTGTGATAGTCCCGTGTTAAAACAAATTGGATGACTCTTTTGATCCAGTGTCTGGATGTTGGGCTGTGATTGAATGGTAGGCTGGTTTTAGATGATGTCACTGGGCGCCATATGCTGGATCGTTGGTTGACGATGACGGTGATATTATTGCGACTGTTACTTTGTATAGAACTATTCTACATGCTGGTAGACTTCTAAGTCGCATTTTGCATTCGATTAGATAGGCAAATGAGCGTGTTATAACAATGTCCTATTTTGGCCGATCAAAATTGGTGTGAAAAATTAGAATCCAGCACGTTAACCTTTTTTGAATGTAGGTGAGTCTAATTGGTACTGCCGATGGTGATGTCGCAATTGATGACAAAAAGTTCGCCGAGGGCGGTGGTGCTGCCGTTGATTCCTTTTACTACGACGTCGGAGCGGATCAAAAAGTTTTTGGCTTCTCTGGGTAACTGAAATATTGGTACGATGCAAGGTGGAGCATCCAGAGTCTAGCATTGCAAACGCCAGAGAAGGTGGAGTTGGAAGATCAGAATGAAGGTGAGCGAGTCCTCCCCAATGAAAGATGGCCACGTACACACCTCGGCGAACGAGGCATGATCTCATACTATAATTCGAGAAATCACATCATTTATGGCTTGATATATTGTCATTTGTTTCGGCGATATGGGCCTGTAAACAAAATGGAGGTGGGTGGCTATATTTTGTAGTTGAGTCAAATGGTGGCATAAGGCGACCATCATAGGAGAAGAACTTGCATCACAGACTAGATTCACAAAACCCTTGCTGATGGTTTCTGCGTGTCAGATGGTGGCCATGTTCGGGAAAAATTGGTTTAAAATACATCTGCTGTGGGTTTTTAGTTGAATAAATTGATTTAAAAAGAATTGGCGCGTTTTAAATTTGTTTGACTGCTGTGGTTTCTGTGTGAAATACACAGTGTCGTGCGAAGTTGTGTCGTTGGGTTTTTACACCGCGATCAAGGTATATTTGAATGAGGAGGCTATGCCAATGGAGGTGAAATAGTGGTTGTCCATTGTCTTGACGAAATACAATAGAGATTTGAGTTCCAAATTTTCACCTTTTCGGACTATTAGCATAGCGCCGATGATGGAAATAAACATCGACTGTTAAGTCTGTATTTTTGTCTTTTTGTATTTGTTTTTGGTATGTAACGGCTGCCTATTTAATTTGATTTAAAGTCGAAAATGGAATCCATTTCAAATTTTCGCCGTCTCCAAATGCTCCAGGTCCCATGAATGAGGTGATCAACATCATAACATCTGACAATGGATATAAATATTTTTCCTTCAGTTGTTCCCTTGTGGATTTCCTTTTTTTTTTCAACCATTTGCTGAAAAATTTGTTTTGGTCCAGTAAATTTTTTCCTCAGACTTGACGAATTCTTCTTTCCAGGCTTCTCCCATAGGTGCTGAGTTCTGGCGTGACGTGGATTGTGTTTGCTTTGTTTAGGGCCTTCATTTTTCGGTTCCCCACGTCGTGTCCAGGGTGAAAAGTTTTCTCTTCCTTCTCCTCTATAGTTTGTTGGCGCATCATTTCTTTTCTCTCCTTTTCCCTTGAGCGGTGGGAGGTGTTCTTCCTGATTTTCTTCCCAGCATGTCGTTTATGTCGGCTTTTTCCTGTATCGTTATGTATCAAATGAAATTGGTCCCGTTTTCATATTGAATAGTAGTGTTTTATTCCTTGATGAGATTTAGATGAATAAATTGATAGTTTAATTAAACCAAAACACCAGTGTTATAGACAAGCGTATGGTTGCAAGAAAGAAATACGACAACAGCAGAAATAGATTTACGTGGTTTATTTCAACAGGAACGTGGGGTTTGGGACAGCTACCTTGGTGTGGTAAAGTTCATAAGCCGGCTTTTATCTGGTCGATCTCTCATAGTAGTTCACATCATGTTGACGGTGGTTGACGCTCCCCTGCTGCTGATCGCTAGCCTGACCATTCAATCTGTTCGCCAAAACCTATTGACTGCCTTTTGAACTTCGTTTGCTTTTGTTTATTAATTTTTTTTATGGCTTAACAGGCTCGAAAAATGACGAAGCACTTATAATTAGGAGGGAAGCTTTTTGTTGGACGAAAAAATAGAGAATCTATAAATATTATTTTATTTTTCGACTCGAACACGTGGTGCAGTGGTTAAACATTTGTAAATCAAGATAATGGTCATTTTGTGACGGGGTATTATCCCTTTCACATCCGGTTCTCGCATGTGATTAGTATTTGCCTCTAAATCATTTGAGATATGTCTTATTTTATTTTATAACATAACACAATTCAAAATATGCATCCCATAATAATGTTTTTATTAATGGTTTCAATTGCCTAAAACAAGGAACAGCCATTCCATTTAATTGCAACTCAACACACCAACTGGGGTCCACTAGCACTACCCAATCTAATGGTTAATGATCCCATAATTTTTTGTAAATTTGTTGGACCCAAGCTAGAAAGAAAATTAACCAATAATAAAAGATGGGAAGGTATTTAAAACATTAATACTGCATTCCTTTTACAAATTTTTATCTAAACTCTTTTACATTTATCTGATTATTTGTTATTAGCCTTTTTCAACTTTATTTTCTATTTTTAATTTTGCAGAGAAATTTTATTTAGTATTTATTTAGTTTTCTCAATAAAGTAATTAGGTTTTTTATGTCCAATTTACAGAAATCTTTTGAACAGGGGTAAAATTATATTCAAAGCATTTTTCTCTTAAAATTATTACTTTCTTGTAAAGTTAGAGTACTCACAGTTTCCCTTTTTATTCTTATAAATTTTTTATAATGTTTGGGGAATGAATTGATTAAAAAAAATTCAAATGTTTTTAAAATGGTAAACAAATTTTAAGCAAATATACTTATAGCATGACCCTTTATCATCTTCATATATTATAAAATTAAGAAATTAGATGGCATTGGTTGAAAATTATAAAATATTTTCTTAAAAACTTTTTAAGAAACATTAATGAAAATACTAATTTTTTTTTTTCTCATTTTTCCAGTTTACCAAAAAATTTAAATAATATCAATTGTTATTTTGTTTATTAATTATTTCCTTTTCATTTATTGTTACTCTGTTTTAATGTTGTTTTTTTCTCCATGATGTGGTTTTATTATTTGTCAAAGTTCTTTATGATTATTAGTGTCAAATGATTAAAAAAAGGATTATTATAAAATAATTAAAGAATATTCAAGTCAATATAAATGATTGATCTGAAAAATTATTCTTATAAATAATTATAAGGTATTACCTGAAAAAAGATGAACATTTGCTTATGAATAATGATTGAAATAATAATAGCTAAATGATAGTTTAAAATTTATAATTGACTTTAAAAAATCAGGAATATAATTTTTTTAAACTTTCAATTATAAGTACCTGTTATTTCCCTATAGCTGAAAAAAGTTTTAAATTATCATATAAATCTGTTTTTCAGGAAATTGACTTGACATCATTTTATCAATCTTTCTTATATTGGTTTTTTACAATGCCAAACCTTTTCTTTTTCTTGATAGATTATCAAATATCATTAATTTCAAATCTCTTTGTCAATGTACCCATTTTTGTTACACCCATGGAAGTTTCAAAAAGTAATGCCAAAAATACAATTAAAGCTCAAATGTTTTCAAATTTATTTAGCCAATTCTAGGGTCTGATGAAATATAAGATAAAGCCTATTATTCATGTTCTTGAAACTGCCTTTAATCATTTGGATCAAAACAATTGGCAAACATGGAAGGTGACACGGTTGTATGTGACTTTTTAAGGTAAGGATGAATTTTTCCCATGACACCACTATTATTTTAATAACCTTCACTTTTTGGCAATGTTTATTGTTTTAAAAAGTGATTATTAGAATTTTAATAAAACCTAAAACCATGATGAAAGTGAATTTATACATTTTCTTTGTTCTTGAGAATTTACGGTAAAAAGATTAAACACAATTTATTAGATTGTTTATTGAAGTGGTTGGCAAAAGATTGGCTAATTGCCAATCAATTCAAACTTTATAAAATGGTGCAGAATAAGGATTTCATTATACTTGGTTTATAGGAAATAAACCTTATTTCCAACACAATTAAATAGCCATATACATACCCACATACATACCAATATTAAAACATGCTCAAACATTATTTTCTACCCAATAAGTAAAGCGCTTCCACCCACAGTAATGCCTTTGGCCAGCAACAAAACTATCAGCAGCAGAGATTAACTCTCAGCTACTACAATGTGATAATTCATGGAATATTGTTAACTCTCAGCTACTACAATGTGATAATTCATGGAATATTGTTAACTCTCAGCTACTACAATGTGATAATTCATGGAATATTGTTAACTCTCAGCTACTACAATGTGATAATTCATGGAATATTGTTAACTCTCAGCTACTACAATGTGATAATTCATGGAATATTGTTAACTCTCAGCTACTACAATGTGATAATTCATGGAATATTTCTCCCAGGTGTATATCTCACTCAACTACTACCTTGTGTTATACCCGCAATGAACTCTCAGTTTCCCATGATTGATATATGATAACCCAGAATAAGTAATGGAAAATAAAAACTTTTACTTATCTATGTCTTACCTCCATTTGTTGTTTTGTTACTGCCTTGGTATTTCTTGTTAATGGTAAGACTGCCATTACAGACTCACCAATGACTGAATGTATATGTCAACTTCTCTAAGTCCTTGTATTTCCTTTTCTCCTGTAAACTGTGAGTAATGGTTTTTACTGAAATATATGGACTTTCTATATATCACATACATACCTATTTCTACAAAGGTTTCAAATAATATAATTATTTACTGTGAAAATTTTAATAATAATCCTACCATTAAATCTGGTTCCTCTAAAATGTAGTGAGAATAAATCCCACTCAATTTAAATTCTTGTGTCAACCAGGATTCAATTTAAATCAACAATAGTTATGATCTACTCCCTACCTCTCAGTGCATCGGATTTACCATTGTGCTTAAATGTGACAAGATTATTGTTTAAAGTTTTGGCCTGGGGTTGGGGGCATCTTCCTTCCATGCCGGGCCTACCTCCTTCAGGGCCCAAGTAAGGGGCCTCATAATTTAACAAGCACAGGGCCTCATTTATCCTAAATTTGGCATTGCTACCTCTAAATAAAACTTGATTGTGTTCATTGGTATTTCACTTGCTAGCAAACTTCATATCCTCATTTGAGCATGAATTCCCATTCTACAGTCCCACCTATTTGCTGCAATATTTTTTATTGTTTTGGGCACGTTTCGATAGTTTATTCTATCTTTTGAACTTTTCTATTCATTCATAGCTACCATTTACAAACATTTAAATCCTTGTACATATATTCATTCCTTCTGTAATTGAGTTGTATAATCATTGTGCTATACAGCAATTATAAAACTTTTCAGTTTATCCTGCTACCTTCCTTACCTACCTCTTATCAATAGGCAGACTACTACTAAGTCGTTTCCATAACTATTTTACTGTTTACTCGTTACACTGTTTTACCATATGAGCAATTACTATTATTATCTTAAATGTCACAACTAATTGTTAGGAATTCAGTGATCAAATAATTTCAACCTCAGAGTCAAAGACTATTTCAATTACTACTGTTTAATGTTTACCTATAAATTGCATGCTGCACAGCTTTGAAAGAAAACCAAATCAAAAATCATGATGACTATTTAATTCTCTGGCTCACAAACGATTCTGATTTAATAAACAAAAATTGTATTTGCTATTGTTGCAGGTACCAGGGTGTCTATATCAGACAATACTTGCAAATATTAAAAAAAATACAATGATCTGATACAGGTCAAGGCAAGGATAGCAAGAATGAGGAATTCAGATAAAAATATACCAAAGTTTATTATTAGCAAATAAAATAATAATACAATTCAAAGAAATGCAGATGTTAAAAAGTCCTGAGGAAAGCAGCAGCTAAATCCAAAAATGAAGAATGGGAATAGTTTTTTTTTGGTAGCTCGAATAAATAAATTTGTAAAAACAGTTTCTATAGAGCTGATGATGAGACTGTAGTGGTTAGCATATAAATCCCAGAATCAGTTGGCATGCACAGAAGATAAACCAGAACAGCTGATATTGCTCAGAAGATAAACCAGAAGAGGTGATGTGCAGAAGATAACTGAAAAAGTTAATGTTGCACAGAATATAAGCAGAACAGATGATGTGCACAGAAGATAACTGGAATGATTGGTATTGTGCAGAAGATATACCAGAACAGATGATGTGCACAGAAGATAACTGGAATGATTGGTATTGTGCAGAAGATAACCTGATAGCTGATGTGCACAGAAGGTAAGCCTGAACAGTAGGTATAGCATGGAACTGTTGATATGCACAAAAGATATAACAATTTACCATCGCATATTGACACAGTCTGAGTTGTTGGTCCTGAAAAGGAAAGTGGTTAGTGCATACCCACACAGTTGGGGAAGAGACCTAGTTATTGTCCTGAAAAGGACAATTAGTTACCACATATCATGTAGTTGGGGGAAAGCATCTTGAAAAGGAAAAGGAGGTAGGATCATACTGTCTGGTAAGAACAGTATCTCTGAATTCTTCCTGAGCAGACTGTCAGTTAGGAGGATCAACTGTAGTAACAGGATGGCGCATTAACACTGACAGATAACAGGAATCAACTGTTTAGAAACAGGATTCATCTGTGGGAGAAATGGGAGCAGTATCATACTGTTTGGTAAGAACGGGGTCTCAAAAAACCTTCCCTGAACAGTCTCATAGGTTAGGAGGAATGATTGCAGTAGCAGGATCGCTCATTAACACTGGCAGGATGCCTTACCCCTGCTAAACGGCTGAACATTGCTATGCTTATGGCATAGGGTTGTTACAACATTCTCATGGTTTATATCACTACTTCCTGTTAGAATAAAAAATGATGCAGAGAATTACTAAACTAAACAAACTGTTCAAGGTCACATAGAAAGAGTTTGTTTGCTGGGATAGAATATCAACAGAATAGTGAATTTTTTAAAATGAAAAATCCTTCTTGAAGCTTTTATTTTAGTTTAGCTAATAGGTTAAATTTAATATTTCCAAAGCAAAATAATTTTCTGTATTTCAAAACTAATTTAAATTGATTGAAAGGAGTTTTTATTTTTTGCTAAAAAAATCTTCCAAAAATATAAAAGATATTTTTTTTGAAAAAATAAAATATTTGAGGAATATTAAATATTAGCTGATTTAAAGTATAATTAATCTCATTTGAAACAAATATTATTTACTTTAAGTTTAAAATATTGCAGAAATGCAAATCTAACATATCAGTAGCTGTTTTTTGTTGATGTGTTCTTATTTCATAAATATTCCTTTTACAGTTTTAAAGAAATTAAGCATATATATTATTTTCATGTGTCTGTCTGGATAAACGACATCGAAACTGAATTGTCAAATTTCTTCACAAGAAATAATCAAATGCTATACCTGTTTTACAAAATCAGGATTGCAATAGGAGATAGGATAAGGTGCTCATCATCAATCAATGCAAACAAGATTTACTTTGGGGGCTTGGGTAATTTTTTTCCTTGGCCTGAGTGAACACACTTGGGTTACCCACAGTAAACTCGACCTTGTGTCACATCTCACCTGCAGGTAGACTAGCAGGCCTCCACACTTTGAAAGATTGGCTGAAGATAATTTGATACTTCACCAATTTTTTCTTTGCTAGCATCCCGCTGTTTCCATTTCCTTATTATTTTCTAATTTTGTACATTTTTTTTTTTAAAAAGTGGATCAGAGAAAAAAAATCATTGCTTAGTAAATATTTTCAGGAAATTTATTAGCTTCTAATTGGTCAATCAACACAAAAGTACAGTTTGCAATCCACCAACGTACAAATTTTTTTTTTTGCACGTGCACCAAAATCAAGTTTCCCGCCAATTTGCTATAATCCTGTTACGTAGTTACAATAATTATAAATAGTTGAGAAACACATGCTTTCTTTTAAAATTTCTTCATTCACCTAAGAAGATGCGATCTTAAGGATTCTCGTTTTACCATAGACGGTCAGACGTTAAAAAGCATATTCACGCATGCACGTACGTACGAACTTTTTCTTTTAAACCAACATTACAAAAATACATACAGAAAATTTCACAACATGCAACATGAACTATTTGAAATATTCTTTTAAAACTTTCAGTTTATTCAGCATTTCTTTCAGTTTCAAATTAATTCAACTTTTGTGAGTTCAGATAAAAATATTTACAGTCTAAGAGACATAACTTTGGTTACTTTAATTTCTATGCATGTACATCAATATTTACGCAAATACAAATGTTATGTTTTTCCCAATAATTTTTTTTTTTTTTTCTTGTATTTCATGTTTTGTGGTTTAGTTTACGTTTAAATTTTTATATGTGGTCATGTTATTCAAAAAAAAATCTGTAAACAAACATCTATCCTTTCCAACAACAGACAGACATCTCAAATGTCTATTCTTATCACTATACAATCTGACCTTATGGTGAACTAAGTTATATTTAGTTAAAAATATAATGAAGAGAAGAAGAAAAAATAGCATTTTCTTCTTCGTAAATTTAATGCACGTCAAATGATGTAAGGGGGATAACTCCTTTGACAACGTGTTCATCTGCTTCACCATTGTTAATCTGCTTTCAGCAGTCTCACCTAGTTATTATTGGCAATATAGTGAGGGCGCGTTTAAATACAATTTTAAATAATAAATAACAAATATCTTTATTCAACAAATATATTTTGAATTTTGATGAATTACATCAATTTTGTGACTTTGTTCTCTGTTTTTATTTTACTGGTAATGAATATTGGGGTTTTTCTAATAAAAATGCTATCAAGCTTATAAACGTCGAAATAGAGAGTTACCTCTGTTGCTGATATGATTGAGTTGCTCTCAAAAAATATTTTTTTAAGTTTTATTGATTTTTTTTTTATTAAGATGCGGGACGAATTTTCCGTATGTTCACACTTGATATTGCACAAATTTTTACTGAAATAACATCTTCAGGAATTTTTCTTTATAAATATTAAAAAATTCACGATCGTTCCCCAAAATTAAAAAGTAGAAGCGAGATATCAAAAGAGGATAGGGGGTGGTAAACAGATTCCCAAAAAATATTTTCACAATGTTTTCGGATAAAATAATCTATTCCGTATACAAGCTATTCATTAATGAATAAGTACTGAAAATTTCGTTTGAATTAGATAGTTCCATGTTTTGGAGTAAATATTTTAAAACGGTGAGTAGAAATTTTTTGTTTTCATTTCGAAAATTTATTAAATCAAAGAAATGAGATAATGGTTTATTGCAGACATCACCAAATATTCGCCTTAAATAATTAGCATTTTATAAATAGACGAAAAATAATAATGTTATAAAATAAAATAAGACATATCTCGGCTGATTTACAGGCAAATACTAAAGAGCGAGAACCAGATGTGAACGGGACAAAATGAAAGAAAAAAATGACCATTATCTTTCTTTTAAAATGTTTTTTATTTCACAAGTGTTCCGGTCGAAAAATAAAATAATATTTAAAGTGCTCTATTTTTCGTCCAATAAAAATGCTTCCTCCTAATTATACTAGATTTTTATAGCCTGTTAAGCCATAAAAAAAAAAATAAAAGGGGTTAAATTTTGAAGTTCAACAGGTGGCCAACAAAGAAGACCGGTCATCACTTCAGCAGCTGTTTAGGAGAGCAAACCACCGTCAACATGTGATGAACTACTATGAGAGATCGACCTAGATCCGAAAAAAAATTATGAACTTTTACCACACCAAGGTAACTGTCCTAAACCCTTACGTTCCTGTTGAAATAAACCACGTAAATCTATTTCTACTGTTGTCGTTTTTTCTTTTTTGCAACCATACGCTTGTCTATAACAATAATAAAAAAAATTTCCAAATCTGTTAACAAGTACAATTAAAAAATGTATTGTTGCGGCGTTAACAGGTGCTGTTAACCCCAAGCAGAAAAATAATGTAGGGTAATACGATTCAAAAGGACAACAAATGCGAGGATGTAAAAGTTTGTTATGCATAGTATTTAATAATCTGGCAAAAAGTATGTACAGGAAATTGTTTGCTGGAGTTCGGTCGTTAAAAACTTAAGTTTCAGTTGAAGGAGCGTTGTTTTTTTTTCAAGGTTTGCTTGGAGGTAATGATGGAACAGCGGTGTTCGAGGTCCAGTCGATCCCCGGATGTCTGCCCTTTTGTAAATCGTCGGCGCTGGTGTAGTTAAACATTGGAGGTATGACAGTCGTGTAAGAACGCAGCTTGGTATTTAATCAAAATATTCCTTCATTCGTATATAATGTGGCTTCTCTTAGTCCTGAAAAGAACTCCACGTTCATCATTATTCCAGGTATAGTCCTGAAAAGGACTATACGGTAACAAACCGCTGATGCTACTGAAATTGAGTCTGCCCGCTGCTGCTGAAGTCGGCAACAAGACTGGGAGCTGATGGTTTCACAAATGGCTGCTGCTGCTAAGGTTTGGCTGCTTTATTGTGTGGTCAGATAAGGTGAAAATTGTAGAAATTCGCTCTACCCCGAGGCCAAATCCGTTTTTCAAGTCATATTTACTTCTTCACACCCACTGAGTCAAAATTGTCAAAAGGTCGGTTTAACTTTTTTAAACGAGTGTTTCCATAGAGAAACTGGTCCAAAACTGGTCATAGCATGTCCAAGCTGGTCAGAGGTTAGTCAAAGCTGGTCATGGCTTGTCAATTAGCTGGTCCAGGCCGAAGCTCAGTCCAAACTTTCGGCTTTGTGATCGAATCTCAGCCAAAGGCCGAGAAACGATCCAAATCCGCCAAGGATATATATTTATTTCGTATAAATACAAAATTGTGGCACAAGGCCGAAAAGGGGGAGAGGGTAAAAGCTGGTCTTCACTATCTTATACCTAGCTAATTTGATTCACGACCCATTCAGACATTACAATTTACTCATAATTACACCATAAGAACTCGTCCGTCACCAATCAATCCTCCATGCACCATAATACCACATCCACTCTAGGGAGACCTACAAAACGCGCCCCGTGTCATAAATTTTTTTTAATGATACTAAAACATATGTACAAAATTCTATGATGAAAAAATGAGAGGGGGAGAGAGATGAACCCAATAACGAACCAAAAAATTAACACCAATCAAATTAAACGTAACTTATGTTAGTAGGGGCCCGTCCAACCCTCAAAACTGAGAGGCCACTGTATTCTGGCCGTTGGACAAAATCAAGCAGCTCTCTCGCTAAGGGAGTGGGAGAAATGATAAAAAAAATGGGCATGGGAAAGTATAAGTCGAGATAGAAAAAAAAGGGACGGGGGGCAAAAACAAACTGGGGAGGTTGGGAATCTCAGGCTAGATCATAACTAAAGATGTGGCCGGGGGGCAGGCCAGGAACAACACTTACTCACATTAACTAGGTACACAAAAGCTCGTCTAACCAAACCAAGGGGAGGGCTTCACAGGAAAACACCCCGATGTAACGTAGGCCTGACCTAAAAGAGAAAATCAAGGCTAGCCCCGTTCACATGAACCAAGCTCGCCTCAGTCACCCACCTTTCGCTGAAGACTGTCGAATGCAAGCGTTTTCAATCAGTTCTGATCTTCATCTTGAGCTGATGCTCAAAGAATCGGATCAGATCTTGATGAGAAAGACGGATACCCCGCAAGACTTCCTCCTGTCGCGTCGTCCATATTCGGGCCGTGGCTAGCAGCGTGAGAAACACCATCCGTTTCACCCCGGAATACGGGGGCGGCACATTGTCACACGCGTATGCGCGTTCAATGGGCACAAGCTTTTCGGGAGCGAGACGAGCCGTCAGCTCGCCGACATGGTCCCATAAGGGGCGGATCCGGGGACAATGGTAGAAGGCGTGCGAAGCCGTTTCCTCTAGACCAAGGCCACACCGTTCGCAGTCTGGCAAGTCCGCCAAGCCCCATATGAAGACCTTGTCATTGAGATGCAGCCGATTCCGAGCCAATCACCAGGTAAGCGAAAACTCAGGGTTACTGAGGTAATCCGCCGCTGGCGCCCAAGACCAGTAAGAGCGAAACTCATCCTTCGACAAGCCGAGATCCTCACGTAGGGAATCCTTCGCGAGCCCCTCCACGAACAATCGATAGAAGACCTTCCTAGATAGAAGACCTTCCTGGCTCATCAAGTGTGACATTCCCAGCCCCCCATGACACGGACGCTGTGCACAGACTTCTCTGTCGACCCGATTCCCGCGTCTCCTCCATAAAATGGAGGATAGCGAGCGCTCGAGCGGCTTCCTATGGTCGTCACAGAGAGGAAGTACGGACAATCGATAAAGGACAAGAGGGAAAATGTATGTAATACACACATCTCCGCCCTGCCCTTCAGGGACAACCTCCGTCGAGGCCAAGTCTGACCGGCTGCATCGACCTTTGCTCGTACTTCAGACCAATTCTTCTCCAGCTGGAGGTCGGGTCCAAACCACACTCCGAGAATGCGGACAGGACCGTCCGTCCAACCGAAGGGCACCGGAAGATCGACCCCCTTCCAAGCACCTAGCCGCAAGCTGGATGACTTGTCGCGGTTAATCTTGGCCCCTGTCACCTTTTCGTACCGATCAAGCGCCTTCAGTACCGCCTTGATGTCTCTGCGGGACGACACGAAAGCGGATACGTCATCGGCGTACGCGGAAACCCTGGCTCGAGCCCCGCCAGGAATGGCGATTCCGCGTAGGGCCGGACTGCACGCCCTGTCCCTCAGCCGGCGAAGGAGAGGCTCCAACGCCAAAGCGTAAAGTAGGGGCGACAGCGGGAAACCCTGACGAACCGACCTAAACAGCGCAAAAGCGCCCGACAGCTTCCCATTCACCTGTGCCACAGCACTGGAGGAGCGATACAGGAGGCTAATCCAGCGGCAGAAGTCGGGTGCGAATGCGGCGGCCTGCAGGAAAGTAGCAAGGTAGCGATGGTCAGCCCTATCAAATGCCTTGGACTGATCCAAATTGATCAGCGCGGCTCTGTCGTCGTCTTTTAATCCCTCTGTGATCGTGCGGATCAAATGCAGGTTGCTCTGAATTGTTCGAACCCTCACAGAACAGGTCTGCTCGGGACCTAACAGAGACTCGGCAACTGACTGCAAACGCTCCTGCAGGATCTTGGCCAAAATCTTTAACTCTGTGTTTAGCAGAGTTATGGGCCTGTAGTCGTCTAGGTTCCCACCGACACCCTTGCCCCTTTTCAATAGCGTGATCACATCCCTGGAAAACTGGTCGGGGAGGGACCCCTGCCGGAACCAGTTGTTGAACACGACCGTCAAAATCGGGACAAAGATGTGCGACAGCCTCAAGTACACTTCATAGACCGGGCGACTTGCCTCTGCCGACCTTCTTCAAAGCAGCGTAGACCTCGCCCTCGGTAATCTACCCCTCGCAGCTAGCCGCTTCAGTCGGCGAAAGCCGAGGAAAGTCAGCCAAATAGCTGCGAAACTCCTTGGTAAAGCGGCTCTCAAAATTCCGCCGAAACGCCTCGCACATGTCGTCAGTGGCCCGAAGGGTACGCCCCTCCGGGGTTTTGACTTCACGAATGTAACGATCGCCACCTCTTCCCTGCGCAGATCTGCGCCCATATTCGCGGCTTCGGAAGACATCTTGCTTAACCTATGTCTAATTAACATGTAGCGCTCGCTATTCAAATGCTCCAGGGCCTCCCTAGCTAAGGCTATCTCTAGGGGATCCCCACTAGCCACCGCCCGGGAAAGACTAGCTTTAAGCGTCCTCACCTTATCAGCTCTATCTAGGGCGAGGCGTTTGCTGAAATCATGGGTGAAGGACCTAATTCTACATTTAAGTCTGTCCCACCACCTATTTCCGATAACCGCCCCCACTAGCTCCCGCTGCACTAAGCTAGTCAGCTGCTCCTGGAAGTCCCGCCTGTCCAGTAAAGACAGATAGAATTTCCAGTAACCAGTCATTCTAGGCCTATGATCTAACGCCACCCGGGCACAAACAAGTTTGTGGTCCGTATAAACCTACCCAGTGGAACGTGGGACAATCTAACAGATCTGTGTCGGCCCTTCTGACTAACCGTGACCGGCGGTATTTAGTTGACTCCCACGAGGTCAAGATGTGACACAAGGTCGTTTTTCGTGGGAAACCCGAGCGCCTCACTGGACAAAGATTGGTCATAACTTGTCCAAGCTGGTCAAGGCTTAGTCAATGTTTTGGTCATAACATGTCCAAGTTGGTCAAAGCCTAGTCAAGTTTTAGTCCAAATTGGTCTTGGTTTATCTTAGCAGGTCCTGATATGGTCCAAACTAGACTTTGCCAAGGTCGCAACCCAGCCCGAAGGCCGGGCTGCGGCGTGGCCGGTGGTATTAACTTGACTCCCACGACGTCAAGATGTGACACAAGGTCGTTTTTCGTGGGGTTACTTGACTCCCACGGGGTCAAGAAGTGACACAAGGCCGTTTTTCGTGGGGAACCCGAGCGTTTCCGCATAGGGTCACTGGTCAAATATTGGTCATAACATGTCTAAGCTGGTCCAAACTTAGTCAATGTTTTGGTCATAACATGCCCAAGCTGGTCAAAGCTTAGTCAAGTTTTGGTCCAAGTTGGTCTTGCCATGGTCGCAACCCAGACCGAAGGCCGGGCGGCGGCGTGGCCGGCTAAAAACCGCTGTGAAGTCTCTGGCATCTATATAAGACTGTTCATACAAGAGAAGCGGTGACGCTAAACAAGTAAATGAATATAATTCATTTCAGACCGTATTAATTACAGTCAAAAGTGTGTTCCGTGTTTGTTGACTGTATTTAAATTAATTTCGGTTCGCTCACACTGGAGCATTAGAAGCCGGTTCAAGCGATAATAAACAAGTCATACAATGTGAACAATGTCATACTAGTTGAAAGTTATTATGGCCATAGGAAACTTACTGAATATTTAAATCATTGAAACAATTTAATCTTGAGCAACAACCACACAAGAAGGGTTTATCGATAGAATTTCTTTATTAAGTACAATCAAACACTTGCGAAGACCACACCGTAAAAAAGATTAGATAGAGGAGTAGCTTAGTATATCAACGAATGATACACGCAAGCGGGGTCGCAGGCAGACATTTCTAGACAGTGGGATGCGGGTATACAGGGGGTGCGGTTATACAATTGCTGCCATGTACGCCCGGGCAATGCCGGATACATCGGCTAATAATATTTATAAAAGTTTCTAAAAGCTTCTAAAAACAATTTCATTAAAGCTCTCAAGATATGTTGGTGTTGGGTTATACATTTTTTTCAACTAACGTCATCTTCCTACTATCTTACTATGACGGTCAAAAGTCTGTAAAACTGTAGAACTAGAATATTGTGTATTGTGTAGTAATTGTTGTGGATTATATCATAGTGAAGGTCATGACATCAGTAGTGTTAGTAACTGGAATGCAGCAAACCAACTAACACAATGATATAATCCTAATTTTATGACGAGAAATCAACATGAAATCAATAAAACTTTAACAACCTGCCGTTCCACTGATATCATATCGACGGTACGTGAGGCAATACTAAACTATTACCATTAAATCTTTCATGCGCCATGCAATTAGTTCGTAGTAAATCCAACGATGAATATTCATTAAGTCCCCAAATTACAATTCTCATCAATATGGCACTTGAAAATGAAGAATAAATCTTAGTTTCTTGTCCATTTAACTAAATGAGAATGCTTTTGAATTTGAAGGTACCTAAGCGACGTGATATGATTATACTCCATCTGCAAGCATGGCCTCATAAACTATTATTCTCTCTACTGTAATAGAATAAAACCCAAAGTAATTATAGGATTTTATTTAAGATCACTAAGAATCTGCCGCCCCCAATATTTACCTAAAGAAGAAATATACCCTGAAATACTTTTGAAAACCTCCAGTATCCTTATAACACTAAAATAAACGCCTACAAAATCTACAACAACAACAATAGCAATAATAATAGCAATAATAATAATAATTAACAACTCCAGTTGTAATTGGAGCACTCGGACTGAGTGGAAAAGATTCCAATAGACTTATTGAAGAGATTCTTGGTGGCCCATGCCTTAAAGAAATACAAAAATTGTACTCACAATTACAACCCACATCTTACGAAGGACTTTATCTATGTAAAGTATGTGTGATTTTAGGTGTTTGTATTTTTCCCTCAAAAAATGGTCAGTTGAAAATGTCATGATGCCATTTGTGACCTAAGGTCTCTGGTTGAGATCCAAAAAGAAATAAGTATACACCAGAAATCAAAGAAAATAATAATAATAATAATACAAAGTAAACAAGAAAGTATTTAATCATCTACATTACATGGATGATCTCAAACGCTTTGCCAAAGACGGCAATGAGTTGAAGTGTTTCCTCAATACCGTAAAATTTTTCAGTGACGACATAGGTATGGATTTCGGATTAGATAAATGTGCTAAAGTAATATTCGAGAATTACAGAAACATACTCAATAGATCTACATTTTGTCACAAAGATTAGAGAACTGAAACAAGAAGAAGCCTATAGATACCTAGGAATCAGCGAAAAAGATGGAATACAGCATACCCAAATGAAAGAGAAAGTAAGAAAGGTTATGGTCCAAGGAAGAACAACACGAACATAAGAGTAGAAATAACGAAGGTATATTACACGAAATAATAATACAAGATGTGGAAGGTGTTAGTATGACTGTCAGTCTGGTTTGGAGTGAACTACTATCAGCTCGACTCGATTCGATATCCCCCCCACGAGGGAAAGATGTGGCACAAGGCCGAGTTTTACGTGGGTTTTCTGAGCACGTAGGCTCGGCCAAAAAATGCCCGTAGAAACTGTAAAAACAGAATCGGGTTGGTCAACGTCCCCGAACGAGACTCTGCCTTTCGACGGAGCCTCGTCCGGGTTTGTCTCTGCTCAGAGGCACAGAGTTCGACTGTCAAGACGAAACGCCACGACTCGATTCGATATTTATTCCCCCCCCACACACACACACATGAGGGAAAGATATGGCACAAGGCCGAGTTTTACGTGGATTTTCCGAGCCCGTAGGCTCGGCCAAAAAATGCCCGTAAAACCCGTATAAACGGGATCGGGTTGGTCAACCTCCCCGAACGAGGCTCTGCCCTACGGCGGAGCCTCGTCCGGGTTCCTCTCTGCTCAGAGGCAGAAAGTTCGACCGTCAAGCCGAGAAACTCGGTTTGATTCGACCCTCTCTCTTGAGAGGCGTAGTATACATAGTGTTAGGAATAGTTCATTCTGTAGTTATAGGTAAGGACCCAAGTAATACTACAGATATGCGCGTGTGGTCAATTCCTTATTTAACATCACAAAACAGAATATCAGCCATAAACACCTTGTTTGTCCCTTTTGTGCAAAACAGTTTTAACATCCTTAACTGGACCATAGCTGACATTAAGCGAATGGACGCCAAAACGAGAACGCTTCTGACTTGCCGTCGCATGCATCATCCTCAGGCTGATGTTGATCTTCTGTATGTGCCCAGATCCGAAGAAGACAGAGGATTAGTTCAACTAGAACCGTGTTACAAAACTACAGCAATAGGCTTTCAAAGATACCTGGAAACTACAGAAAGACTGGATGATGATCTGTGTCAAAGAATATGAAAGAAGTAAGAAACTTTATTCAGTAAATAAAGGAAGCGAACAAGTTCAAATGGAGTTTCAAATGAGTGAAGAAATGCAAGTAAAGCATAATACATTGACTGCATATGCAAAATAGTTAAAAAAAGAAAGTAAAGGCAAATGCAACCGACCAGATACAGAAACGCTAGCAAGATCAACATCATCACGGTCAATACTCTGCCCAAACAAGCTGACGTAAACAAACCCCGTATCCTTCAGTGGCTACGTAGTGCAGGATTAAAAGATTTATTCTTGCTGCACAGGACCAATGCTTGCAAACTAGAAATTACCAAGCACACATACTGAAAAATTGTGTTAGCCCAAAATGCAGATACTGTGATAAATATACAGAAACTATCTTATAATCAGGTTGCGCGGTATTGGCACCAATTAAATATAAAACTCGGCATGACAGAGTGGGCCAATATCTGCACTGGAAAATCTGCAACTTTGACGGAAAGTAAACTGCAAGAGATTGATATGAACACGGGGATAGGATTTGTAACAATTTTATGGGAATTTACAATACACACAGACCGAACAATCAAATCTAATCGTCCAGACATCGTGATTAGAGACCGCAATGACAAAATGTGCCTTCTTATTGAGACTTCAATGTACCTTTGAAGATCTTCAAAAAACTATCAAAATACAAGAACCTTGGAATTGAAATCTCAAATTCCAATAGAATAATTTAAGGAATCCCTGATAGCCCATACTTTAAAGAACTGCAAAAAATTGTTCTCACAAGTAAGCCCACAATTAACGAAGTGCTTTATCTATGTAAAATATATGTGATTTTTTTTCTTCAAAAGTGCTCAGTGGAAAATGTTATGATGCCATTTTTGACCTTAGGTCTCTGGTCGGGACCCGGAAAATGAGTATACACCAGAAATAAAAGTAAATAAACATAATAATAATAAATTAGATACAAATTGACATATAATGTTGCATACCACCTCCTTAACATCTACTATTCAAAATAATATATCCCATATTAATAATATTAAAATAATTACAGTCACATCCAGAACTATTATGGATATGATCAGAACAAAAAATATCCATAATAACAATAATTCTGAAGCAGGCGTATATAAGATAAGTTACATCGACTGGCAATAAAGCCATAGAGACGCAATGGATTAGTGAGTGCGAAAGATTAATGAAATAAGAAAGATAGCATTAAGCAGAGAGAGAACAATAAAAGGAAAGAAATTAAGAAGAGAAAGATAACGATTTCCATTGCATTTAAATCTTTGAAGATCAAAGTTGACTGGAAAGCAGGAATCCGGAAGATATTTCGTCAAGTCGACGATTTGTTAAAATGTCCTTAACCCAAAGAAAGATGAATTAAGATAGTCCTAGTCGTGTAAGCTTTGTGACCAGTCTGCTCGGGATGATCGTGTTAAAGCTAAAACTGAAGTTAACAAAACGCATTCTCACATAACTACCCTTTTTCTCTTGGTGGGTCAATGGGTCAATGTTATATGGAGAGCAGTGGAAATGGTATCTTCTGTCAATATAACAATTGATATTGATTAAAAGTAGACGACAGACTTGCCTTGATATGCGCTGGATCAATCTTTCAAAGTATTTCATGATAATAGGTCCATAATCGCTGGGACCACTAATAACTTTTTCTTTTGTAGACTCGTCCAATTTTCCTTACCTTCCAACCCTAACAAAAGCACAGTCCACATCTTACGCCTACGTACCTAAAAACTTCAACCAATCAAAACTGCACGAAACGAAGCAAACAATCTCATTGGTTCATCACTGAAAGTTCACGTGCAGAATAGAAATTGTGCCAAAACTCAAGTGAGCCACCTTTGGAATTTCAGACCTTATAAAAATAAACGAAGACAGCCCCAGGCAGTCAGTAACACGCATTCACAGAGAACTTTCCAAAATACTCCACGTCACTACGAATCACAATTTTGCCGCGCAAAAAAATACATCGTTTTGACTCATACTCGATCAAGCATTAATCAACTCTGTGTACATCATTTCTCAACTTTGCTTATTTAAAGTGAATTAAATTCACTACTTATTAAGTAAACACTAACGAACGAACAACATTACAAAAACACCACTCTACAGTTAAAGGTAGATCACTCTTAAAAAACTCTTTCTAAAAGACACTTATTATTAACAATTGCAAATATCGACACAAACAAAAAGACTGCAAATCAACGAACAATTGCAAAGAGAGACATTCAGAAATCTAAAAAAAAAAAATACATTTCGCCTACATAACATACATCAATTATCCTATCTGTATATTGTTTGAATTGTATATAAATGTTGTATTGATTTCTAAATTGAATATGTCTCGTTTTTCAATTGCATTTTGAATTTCGTTTATTTATTTGCTTGGGATGCAGAAAGACACGCAACCAACTCAAAATTCCTTCTGATTCTTTCTAACATAATTAACAAACTCTGCACGTCCCCAACACTTTCGGCAAGAGGATTATTGGATGACTTCAGCTAGGATGGTATCACCGATTTGGTTAAAGACAGGTTAAATATTTTCGCAAAAGCTTTAGTTTGCACATTCTTTCTGGATCCTTTCTGTCAGTCCGTCAGCCCAGCAACTTTCTTCGGATTCACCCCTCTGAACACACGCCTCACATCATGTCCATAAACGTGACGATCTTATTTATATCTTCTTCTTGTATGTTAATTTTGCTTTGTTAATACAATACGTCTCTTCAGATTAGTCCTAACATCCCTATATAAGGCTGCATTGCCACACATGAATGTAACATTTCTGAGACTGGGCTTGTTCCGGCATCCATGATTTCTAGTTAGGATATATCCGAACATGTTTAGCGACGGTAACAGTGCCGACGCAGTACTTTATATAATAAAGCACAGCCGAGTTATATGTTTCTAAATGTAGTTCCTTAAATGTCCCAGTTGGCCTTTCCAAAGCAGCCATAGAAGGAAAGAAAAGCGTTTGCATAAAAAGTTTTCCTTTTTTCTTTTCTTTTATTCATTATCAGTAAAGTATTAAATATAAGAATTCATTTAAACAAGTTTTATTAAATTCAACCAATCAGGTTTATATTGTATTTTTCCAATTTTCACTGATCTTGTTGCACATCGACATCAAAATTGAATAAACTGTTCATGCCTCTGTTCTGTTTTTGTTCATATAATTTCGAGCATCTCGTTCATTAAGAACTAAATGTCACCAGAAAATGAATATATTCAGTATTTTATGCACAATTATTTTAAACACATATTATATATTTTATAAATATTTTAAAATGTCGTCTTCCATGGTAAAATGTATATATAATGCAGATTGTTTCTTTTATATAATAATAGTTTTAAGTTTTCCTTTCTTTTTCTTTCCTGTAAGGTTTTTGTGTCAGTATCTGATATTTTTCTTATATTCTTGTTGTAATGTTATAATTGATATAGGCACGAATTGCATTAAGTTTTAATAAGTAAAAAGTTCACCTACGAGAAAGTGTTGTGCTTGTGTGATCAAAATAAGAATGTAATGGATTGTTTTATTATTGTTGTTGGAGATGCAAAAATTCAGAAACAGCATTGTTTCATTCCATAGGAGGAATATTTTGAGGACCCAAGTACTTAGTTATGAATAGGTTATGTTTTAAACTTTTTATACTAAACGATAAGCTTTTATTGTAACCATTACGTATCAACAAATTATATTTTCATTTTAGTTTATAGTAAAGATGCATCAGGGTAGAAAAGTTAATAATGTTTTCATTTTTTGTTTATATTCGAGATAGTTGTTTGTGTTATTTTTTCTAAATTTTTTCAAAGCTAATTTTATTTGCTCATTGACAACATGGTTACGGAAATTATTGTTGATATATGTTTTATGTTATTCATTTCTTTATAATGTGTGTGAAAAGGGATTAGTTTTACTCGGTTAATCAAGATTTTTATAACAGTTATTTTATATTTATGGGGGCATTAATTTCTGTAATTAAGAAGAATTCTTACTTTTGGGGTTTTATAAAGTGAAGTTGTATAATTGTTACTATTTGTTGTGGATTCCGGGATGAAATCCGGTCTCAAATGAATGACAAACGCAGGAATGAAATATAGCAAATAAATGTATTGACGTAATAATACAATTGGTAATACGGTTAGTAGATCCAGAAATGCGGTTAGTAACAATAATAATATAACTACAGTCTGGGAAATTCAGTATCGAAGTATGACCTCCTTCTGAGTCTACGTGCTCGCAACTGTGACTCCTACAAAGCGGTTACCTCACACTCTCACTGTCTCACTGTATCACCGTCTGACTTCCGGGTATTCACCGACAGCAGTACAAGTACACACTGGTCGAGTCCACTTGTATAAAAAGGGGTGGACCCCTTAACTATTTGTGTCTACTGAAACGTTAAGGAAAGGGATTCTATTATTAATCTTAAGTTCATAAGAAAAGTGTAGAGAAGAGATTTCCTCGAAGGTTTCTTCAATATATATAATATATCAATATATCTAACATATATTATAGGTTTGGAAAAATTATTAAAGGTTTTATTTTGTCATGTAGAAATTAGATACAGTAGAACTAAGAGGTGAACCCATCACTAAACCATCAATCTCTGTGTAAATGTTGCCATAATGATCTTGAAAATACTTATACTTAAGAAATTTTATATTAAAATTATTATATTGCTTTTCTTTACCTTTGTAAATTTTTCAAGTATGTGATTTAGCTGATGGATTCAAAGGCTAGTTTTATTGTATCGCCTGCTCAATATTTAGGTCGTAGCTTAAAATAAACTAAAGTTTTGCCAGTTAAATATTTGGGACATAACCTAAAATAACTTGTTTAGTTTTCTGTTGTTCATACTACTGAAAGAAAAGAAAATTTGTCTAAGTGTAAATGAAATCAAAAGCAACACGTCATCACCAATATATTTTGTGCCCATATATACTAACATGTAAACATTAATGCGCTATGGTCTGAACACAAGGAAAGGTGACGTATTTGGCCGAAGCTAAAATAAATAAATAACGGATTTTAAATTTAACTGAAAAATGTAAGCATTTTTTTTTATTTTATGATTATTATATTTTTATTTAAAGTTATAGGTACCTCCGAAAATATTCTAAAAAAGAGCAGACCATGATGAAAAAATGTCCTAAACTTGATAAAAACAAAGTTTTATCGTCAAAATGTTTATGTATTAATAAATAAAATTTTAAGAAGAAAGACCAAAGGATGTTTTTGTTTACTTTATTAAATTTTTAAATCCTTTTGGTTTAAAATCTTTTTTTTCTTGCGTTAGCGGTCGGTCAAAAATTACCATGAGTAATTTAGCGTCTTTCTGCGGTAAAAAAAAAACACATTGTTTTCCTTTTGGAAATTCTTACAAGAATCAAATTCAAATAATTGTCGGATTTTAATTATATTTTGAGGACTTATTCACTAATGAATTGAATTTTTTTTCTTTAAATCTTGGTAAAAATATTTTTTTTTTTACATCTGTTACCCCCACTTACTTAATTTTATGAAGTTTCGAGAAATTAAAATTTGAACCTTTTCATTTTTATATTAGTTAAGCAAAAAAAAAATTGGTGATTTAAATTTTTCAAGGAGTCCCCTTGAAAAATTTAAATCATCAAATTTTTTTGGTTTTTTTTTTCCGAAAATCTGTTCTGAATTGTAAAATAAAAAATGCAATAAAACTATGACACTATTTAATTAGATAACTTTTAATAATTGCTTTTTTAAATAAAATGTATTAAGGCCACTATTGTCTGCAGGAAAAAAATCGATGACTAATTACATTTTACAAAAATCGTTTTCATTTTTTTAAAATTTTAATTAGAATAATTTATTTAAGTTTTAAATCTTTTATAATCCGTATCAATTTCAGCCTTTTAGATGATATTATTAAGTGAAAATATATTTACTAAAACTTAATAATACAAATCATCAAACAGCAATATTTTAAAAAGAATTTTGAATTTTTTGTATGTAAATAAACGTGCCGATTTTTGTAAGTATAGTCAACTATAACACGACATTATAAGAAAATAAGAGCTAAAACTAAAATAAAAGCTTCAAGACTTCATTTTAAAACTTGGGTATCGTGTTTTTGTGGAGGTCCCTTATCGTTTATTTCTTTCAACGTTTTCAACAGTTACCGGGTTTTTCTGTATATGAGTATTTGTTGCTGTAGAACTAACCTTCGTTTGTCTTGCTTTTACTTTTTACTTTCTATTTTTGCTTACCTAAAGTTATTTATCAACTTTGCATTTTCTACTCTCGTTCATTTTTTACCAATTGATAGTTTAGATGTTTCTACTGTCAAAAAAGCAGTATCAATTATTTTATTGTATGTTAAATAATAACTTCATAATCTCCGAATATTTTAAGCTTAAATCCAGATATATATTTTAATATTTTTTGTTTCTACTGTCATTTTTCTAAAATTAACAAACTTGTAGCGGTTGCTATGTTTTTCCACGCCCACATTTTATTCGCCTGCGATTGGCTAATAAATCACTTCTACCTTTATATAGGACTATTTAGCGATCGCAGTCGTTTCTTTGAATCCTTCGGTTTTCAGCTTGCTTACTTGTTCTGTTAGTACGAGTGTAGTGATTGGTTAATTTTTAACCAATCACATATTTTTAGTTTTCCCGCGTTGCCGTGGAAGCCTACCCTTTTTCTTATAAGGGGCAACTTTTCACAAGTCGTCAGTAAGATCCCGTAAGATTCCAGCCGTCAGCACAAATCCACGATCTTACTCGTCACATTTCAAACGCACACACAGACACAGAATTTCGTAATGTAACTTACATTTCTCTCTCTGACTTTGCCAAGTTCAATCAACCAGAACTCTGTTGATTCAAACCATTCTATAACACAACACATTTTAATTAATTGTATTCTTGTGTTATTTATTATTAACATGCATACTTGCTCTAATATTGATTTCTGAACATTTTTCTCTCAAAAGAACTTTCTTCGAACAATCAATCACAAATCAATCTACAGTTAAACGGGAACAACTTATTTCCCTTAATCTATACATTGAAAACAATTTTATTGCATGTTTGTTCTTGTATGTTATTTCAATATATATTTGTTGATTAACAATTTGGAGCTATTGTTGTTTACTTGAATCCTGTACTTTGGAAATATTGTTAATATAAATAGTATTGGTCTATCGACATTCCGGCCTTTACAAACTTTTCGATATTTTTGTTTGTTTTTCTTAATTTATCTTGCTTTCTAGTGTTTTTGTTACCTAACATTTTATTGCGGCCGCCTTTGGCTGCTCCCTAAACCGGAAGAGAACAGGTCATTTCGACTTTGACCTTTCGGTTGTGCTCCCTGCACGCTGTTAATTACGTGGTAGAGACTAGCAAATTACCTTTTTAGTTTAGTTATATTACGAACCTAGTCCTAATATACTTCTAAGCATTTTTAGGCTTTGGTTTCCTTTTAGCTAAGCTCGACTCATTTTTTAGATAGACTTTACTGTATTAGCTTGCTAGTCTCCCTTACCACAATACAGTGACTTCTCGCTGAATTCAGGGTCGGCGACTGAAACGGTCGGTACGCAGGCTCCTGGCCGGAGGCCAGGACGTCAACCATCGGGCTGCGTATTGTTACGCTCCCATTTCTTTTTGTCTGCCAACTTGACGATAGTTGGAAACTTTGCCTTCTCTCTCTACTTCGCCTCTTACTTCTGGCTCCTTGCCCATGTTCGACTCTCGGCATTCCGTCCCTACTGGCTGCCTGCACGTCGTCCATAACCTTTCCTGTACAGTACGTTTGTAATTATTACGGGAGGTTTCTATATCGGACTCGACCGGCAGACACGCAACGCCAGCACTGGATTTTTGACATGCTCCTCTTTCCTTCCCGACACGTCAAGTTGACATCCCTACGACGACCAGCAGCAATCATCTGCAACAACCAGCAGCGATCATCTGCAACGACCAACCTCGACCATCAATGCCTGCACCGGAACGTCAGCATCTCTACCGTTCCGACCACCTTTATTTCTTTATTTCTTTTCTAGAATAAATTAGCACATATCCTATATATCCTCGTTCTGTCGTCTGTGTCGTTTCACCTTGTCAGATTTAATGTCTTCGAAATGTTAGCGGGCCTCTTGTGACCTCATCACCTTTTTGCGATACGAGGGCGCTCGGTGGGGGGTCCACTACAATTTCCACAAAATAAAATGCAATCTATTATTTTGGATACGATTTCACGGTTCTTTTTAATCTTTTCGGAATTAACTCCCCCTTAATTGTCCAAATTTTTCATTAGGGGGCGCTCTCCCTACACTGGGCGATTACTTGCCTCGTTCTCTTTTTCAATTCTTCATTTCCAGCGAACACATCTACAATGTAAGCTCTCGCATTTGTGGGAGACGCCATGAACATTATACACACATACATACGAACATTCACCAAGATACAAATTCTACGTTCACACACAAATGTTAATGTCTATGTCCATTGTAAATTTTGAATTTTTTAAAGTTTAAAACATATTACTTATTGTAAATATATATAAATATATCGGTCTTGGTTTTCTTTACACTTCTTTATGGTGGATTCAATCTTTGAGTCCGCCATGTTCTTGTTGTGGACCTTCTTCTTGCAGGAATAAACGCACGTGTTCCTAATTTAACAACACATAAACCCCCAGGTCCGCTATAATCTTATTGATTGAAAATCTCACTAAGTTTCTCCTTTATATTTACGTTCCCTAAGTAAAACTAAAAGTGACAGTGAAACCACATTTTCAATATGCTTCTTTGACTGCTTATGTTTTTCATATTTTTCTTTCATTTTGTTTATAGCTCAAAACCGTCTTTTGTCCCAAACCTCCAAAGGCAGCAAACACGGGAAGCAAAACAAGGCATTTTTCACTTTACAGCCGCAGAGCCAACTTTTCCGTTGGTACCATAGAATTACAGCGACGAATATACCTCTTGTTGTTTGCTTATTCTTGGCTGAGATATTTGATTAGCAAATGTTGAACGGCCTTAATTGTAACTTAATTCTTAATTGTAACTTTCTCATGGAGAGACAACTGTTGAACAGGGCCGACGCTAGGGTTTGCCACCCGCACTCGAAAATTTGATACGAGGCCTCACTTTTCGATTTCAAAGTTTCTCAACATGGGACCAACAAGCCTCGAAGGAAAATTAGGGTGGAGAGGGTAGCGCTTTTTTTTAAATTACCAAATATCAGGGAAAATTTCAGTACATGTTTACTAATTATTTGCTTTTATAATAAATAGTTTTTTTGTTTTTTTTTTATTTAAAATAAGATCTGGAAAATGTTTTTTTGTTCTGTTTTATAGTAACCACCAATATTTTTATGACTAAATTTTACTCGAAAAAAATGTTTAAGTCGCAAATTTTTACATTCCCATAAAGATTAATCGCCGACGCATCTCCGCTGAAAAAAAAAGAAGTTTAACAAAGATTACAACACAACACAAACAGGATTGTCTTAAAAATTTGTTTTAAAAACAGTATTTCAGTTTTCGGAAAAAATTTTCATGCTTCATCTTTAAACATTTTTATTTTTAAGCGTTCATTATCTCCGTTTTATTTAGAAATGTAAAAAACAAGGACTAGAAATTTTATTTTAATTACTAGGCGTGCACTTCTGGTTAGAAGATCCTCCTTAGTCAATTATCTTGGAATAAAAAATGATTTTACCGAGATATTACTCTCTCAAATGATTTAAAAGAACTGTTCAAAAAAAAAAAAAGAAAAGAAATTACAATAAAAAAAAAAGTGCTACTTAAATTAGCACTTCTTCCCCACTTCCCCAGTAGGCATGTGACTCCCACGTGGTTGAAAGATTCTGGGTAGTAAGCACCGGCCCTTTCGGTTATTATAGTTGATGATTGACAATATAACATAGGTAGTAAAAAATACAAAAAGCAAAAAACTCTACTAAAACTAGCTCCAACCTCGTCGGGGGTAACTGCGTTGTACGCAACGCACCGACCGATACACGATATATATTATTAGTTGATGACTGACAATGTAACGTCAGTTTAAAAATAATTAAAAGTGTCCATTTATTCATAAAATGAAATAATTTGATTTTTTAAAGTAAAAGGTAAAATTTCAGTAACTACAGTATATTTGGTTTTATCTGGACAAAAAATTATCATACGACAGCATTATATTTTGTTTTCGTCAATAAAACCATCACCTGCCGTAATTACTACTCTTCCCTATAACGGAGGGGCCTTATTGCCGTATATTGAGTTCGACCTCTTTCTAGTTCTTCTTGTGCCCTCCTGAACATCTTCCTTTATCTCTCTCCTTTCCCTTGGAGATCTAGATCTATCACGTCTTTCCCTATAATCGAATTGTTCCTCTTGCATACTCTGGTCTTTCTCTTCTAACTTGTCCCATTCTACTTCTTCCTCTTCTAACTCATCCCTCTCTTCTAACTTCTTCCTCCCTCCGCAGTTTCATTCTGCATTAACTCTTCTGTTACGTCAATAATGGGCATCTCTGAAGGCATTTCCTCATCCGATTCTTCTCCTTGGGATCTTATTTGGTCAGCATGAGCTACAACACTGTTCCCATTTTCTTTATTTAATATTGCAGTATTATGTCCTTTCTGCATAATAAATTCGGCTGACTCTGGTTGCATATTCCTATTTCTTTTTTGTACCACATCTTTTGATTTGTGGCATATGACATAGTCAAAGGGGACCTTAATTGTCTGCCCATTAAGGCAGATGGACTTTCCGGCCTGCCTGCATATGGAATTGTTCTGTAACTTTATAATAGTCTTGGTAGAAAAGCATCGATTTCCTCCTTCTGTTGCAAGCATGCTTTTATGCCCTTCTTTACCGTCTGGACCATCCTTTCCGCTGCCCCATTACTTTGAGGGTGGTAGGGAGGGGTCTTGTAAGGTCTGCATCCTATTTTTCTTAGCCATTCATGCAAATCAGCATCCACAAATTCTGGTGCGTTATCAGTCACCAGTGTTCTCGGTGTCCCATTCCAAAATATTACTCTTAATATTTGTTTTACGGTGGTACTTTTTTTTATCAGGTACTCTCACCACTTCAGGCCAACCTGAATATGCGTCTACTAATATTAATAATAGTCCTATCCCATTGACATAGGCATGGTCCATGTGTACTCTGCTCCATGGTTCTACTTCTCGGGGCCATACATGTATTTTCTTTTGCTTAAAATTCCTGAGTTCTGTGCATTTTTTGCATCTTTTTACGTAGTCTTCTACGTCTCTTGAGTACCCCGGCCACCACGCTTCCAATTTTAATCTTCTTTGCGTAGCTGCCACTCCACAATGTACGTCATCGTGTACACTTTTTATAACCTGTCTCCTCTGTGTTTCTGGGGGAACTACCAAGTCTCCATTACATATTATCCCGTTTTCTATAGTCATTTTATGTCTAATTTCTTTGAATGGTCTTTCAGCCATTGAACAATTTCCCCAGCGATTCTGTTTTATCCTCGACATTATTCTATTTAACACTGGGTCATTTGTAGTTTCAGTAGCCATTTTATCTACAGATATTACATCGGTTTCTACAAGGTGCAAGAATGTGTCTTCAAATTCCTCGTCGTTTTTGTCCTTCTCCTCTCTATAAAACCTCAATCTAGATAAGGCATCAACGTGCGGTATCGTATTCCCTTTAACATATTCAATGTCAAAGTCGAACGCCATCAGTCTAATCGCCCAACGTAATATTCTGGACGTTGTAACTTTCGGTAGCTCTTTTCTTGGGTTGAAAATAAATTCCAGTGGTCTGTGATCACTTTTCAACAAGAATTTTTTTCCCATCAAAAACTGTCTTGCTCTATCCGTTGTCCACACTATGGCTAGTGCCTCCCTTTCTATATTCGAATAATTGTGTTCAGTTGTTGTTAATCTCCTCGATAAGTACATTATGGGATGCCCATCTTGTGACAAAATACCAGATATGGACTGCTCACTAGCGTCAGTAGTTAGAGTTATGTCCTTCTTAGGGTCAAAAATTTGTACTATTGGCTTTTTTTTTTTGAATCTGTTTTAAGTTTTCAAAGGCTTTCTGTTGGTGTTCTAACCAAATGAATTCCACATTTTTTTTTCTTAACTTAGCAAATGGTTCTGTCAACTCATTATATTTTGGTACATATTTTCTATAAAAATTTACCAAACCTAAGAAGGACTCCAACTCTTTTTTTATTTTTCGGTGTAGCAACTTTTAGAATTTTCTCTATTAGTACTTTATCTGGAGAGATCCCTTCCTTTGATATTGAGTAACCCAAAAATGATATTTCATTACTGTTGGTTACACACTTTTTTGTATTTATTGTCATACCAGCGTCTCTCAGCCGGTTCAGTATATTTTCAGTTTTTTCTTTAAATCATCTTCATTTAAATCTCCAACACATATATCGTCTTGATAACAGATGGTATTTTCAACATTTCCTATTACTTTTTCAATAGCTTTTTGAAAAATTGCACTTGCCGTTTTTATGCCATACGGCATTCTTTTCCACCTTAACAGGCCTATAGGTGTGTTTATGGTCGTCACTTCTTTAAAATTTTCATTTATCGGTATTTGGTGGTAAGCTGATTTTAGGTCTATCTTCGAAAATACTTTCATTCCAGCAAGTTTATGTAAAGCTACTTCCACATTCGGAATAGGGTACGAGTCAGCACAAACTTTATGGTTCACCCCTATTTTATAATCTCCACAAATTCTCAGGTCACCATCTTTTTTTTCAATACCACAATGGGTGATGCCCATTTACTTCCTCCTGGAGGGGCAGGTTCTAATAAGTCTTCCTTTATTAGCTTTCGCAATTTAGCTATTACCAACGGTAATAAATGCACTGGTATTTTTCTCGCTTCGTAGTAGGAGGGGGAAACATTTTCTTTTAATTTCAGGCTAGCTTCATAATTTTTTAATTTTCCTGTTTTTTCTATTTCTATCTCATTAATCAACTTCGTTGAATTTATTTTTAACACGTCATTCCCCAGTAGTCCATGCGTTTTTCGGCAATTTGTAACTATAATGGGTACTATTTCATATTTTTCTTTTAGTTCTATTGAACCTTCAAAGTAACCCATAATTGCTATAATCGAGCCATCAAACTGACGTAATTGTACGCTGTTTTTTTTTTTAAAACAGTTTTCCCATTTTTTCCCACAAATTTCTGGGTACTATCGTGACCTCACTACCTGTGTCGATTTGCATTTCGACAATACAGTCGTTGATTTTCACTTTTATT
Source organism: Acanthosepion pharaonis (assembly GCA_903632075.3). Lineage (NCBI taxonomy): Eukaryota > Metazoa > Mollusca > Cephalopoda > Sepiida > Sepiidae > Acanthosepion > Acanthosepion pharaonis. The sequence goes on along the minus strand of CAHIKZ030002063.1, from coordinate 340,718 downwards.
TTTGTATCTCCGTTCTTAGATCCAGTATTTTGTATATTATCCTTTTTTACATTAAAAATCTGTCTATTTTCATCCTCTACTCTTTCCACATTTTTCGTTTTACATACTTCTTTGAAGTGATTTTTTTTTAACACTTTGAACACGTTTTTCCAAAGGCTGGGCATTTTTCTTTTTTCATTTCATGAATTTTTCCACAGTACGCACAATTTTTTCTTTTTGTTTGTACCGTATATGTTTCAGCCATTATTTCTTCGTAGGATTTATTTTTATTTTGGTTGTAGGTATGTATTAATTCCTGCTGTTGTATAAATTCTATACACATATTCAAAGGCATGTTTGTAAGTTGTAACTGTTCCATTAACTTATATCTATGTGCTGAATTATGCATACCTTCAATTAATCTTAGTTGGATTAATTCTTCTTCCGTTGTCTGCTCTCCTGTTCCTAGTTTTTCGAATTCACAGTATTTACTCGCACTTCTTAACCGGTGTAAATATTTTACTATCGGTTCATCCACTTCCTGCTTCATTGCCATAAACTTGGTCCTTTCTGCAATCACCAGTCTTTTCTTTGGCCTCATGTTTCCCTTAATAACCTGACTTATTTCTTCGAAAGTCATTTCTTCTAGTTCTCGAGGGTAAACCATTGTAGCAACCTTCATAATCGCTTCACAACCAGCGGTAGCCATGAACAAGTCGGTGATTTCATTTTCCCCTCCTCTGTTTTTGTTGTCTTTCAACTTTTTACATCTTGCATTAGCAGCAAAGCAACGAATCCACGTATCTACGTATTCTGGGTCTTCAAGGACCAAAGAGTATCCTATCGGCGACGCCATTGTTGTGTCGTGTATATTGCTAAGTAAGCATTAATATTTATTGTACTATGGACAAATGTGGCACAAGGCCGAAATAGGGGAAAGAATGGTCATCTTCTGTCTTAACTTTAAACTTAGCTAGCCGCAATCACTGACCCAAACATACAAACAATGTTCCTTTCACCAAAACAACACATCCATTACATACCATTCTTACTACTTCCACCAAAATGCCTCAGAGACTCTATGAAGTTCTAACTAGTCCCCATATATACAAATCAATGTCTGTGGGGGGAGGGGAAATAAAATAACATCTAAAAAAAAACCAATAAATATTTACAATGAATACAAATCTATTTACAAGAAACTAAAGAAAAATATTGTTAGTAGTAAAACCGCCCACAGCCTTAAATGTGGCAGTGACATCAGTTAACTGGACGAAAACAATGCGGGGCTTAAAAAATTATAAAACATTCGTACAATCCATGCACTCATTACAAACACACACTCAATCAAACACAACAACAAATACGAAAGACACACTTGAAACGAAAAGGCGCCCCGCACCCACCAGAGAACTGATATCACTAACCACCTAACGATGGGCGGGATGGGGAATTAAACAAAAAAGAAAAAAATAGGGCCAGAAATAAAAGGGGCCAATGCTCATACATACCCTAGCTAAGTTAACATGGAAAAAAAAAAAAAAGATAACTAAAACAAAACCGACCTAAACTAACCTATACACGGGAGGGGTTGCCAATGTTCACCCCAGCGATCCCAAAATTCTTAATGCCTAACCGGCATCAAAATGCCACTCCAAGTCAGCACCTTTCACTCTGCAGAGACGCGCAAGACTCACCCACCTTTCGCCAAATTCCAATGGATGGAGTCGTCTCCTTTCCGTCCTGATCTTGACTTTAAGCTGATGCTTAAAGAACAAGATCAGTTGGGAAGAGGTAAACTTCTCGTCCCCATGAAATTCCTTCTGTCGCGTCGTCCATATCACGACTCGCATAACCCCCAGCAAGCAAAGGAACACATAGTGCTCAGCCTTAGTCAACGGCGGTACTATATTGCTACAGACGGAACTGGCCTCGAGGGCAAAGAACTTTCCACGCAGCATGCGAACCATGATATCTTCAACAAACTTGCACAACGGAACTACGACACTACAATGAAAGAAGGCGTGACCTAGGGTCTCCACCTCCCCACTGCAGCGAACGCAGTTTGGCGACTTAGCCAAACCCGCTGCGCGAAGTCTTTTGGCGACCCAGAGGGCCTCTCGAATCACCAGCCAGGTGAGTGATGCCTCAGGGTTAGTGAGACATTTCAACCCGGGCGCCCAAGGCCATATGCAGCGAGCCTCCCGCTTCGTCAGACCGAGATCGCCTATCAGATCATCTTGAACGTTCCCCCCTAACTAACACCTGATATAATGCCTTACGAGACAACGGCTGGACGTCGGAGAGGCCATCCTTCGCCCGTAAGAGTCGCTTGAGGGCAACCCGACATTCACGATAGAAAGAGCCCTCGCCTCGAAAAGTACGACCGGCCTCCTCCTCACACGAGCGCACATTTCTCAAGGATGGAAAATGTTTATGGGCGTCTTCCTTCCAGAATTCGCCGTTCTCATCCAGTTGCATACACATCCGGTCTAGATAAGTAATGCGAAGCGTATGTCGACGAGTCTCAACGCAAGGCACCCCCAGACCGCCATCAGAGGGATGGAGGTAACAGATCTCGCGACTAACCATGGCGGCCCTGCCTCCCCACAAGAAGGAGAACAAGAGCCTTACAAAAGCCACTAAAGTGTCAGACGGGAGTGGAAGCACGGAGAGTCGGTAAAGGAGAATCGGGTAGATGTGCGAGGCACATACTTCCGCCCTCCCCTTCAAGGAAAGATTCCTCCGAGTCCACAGACGTACTGCGAGCTCGGCCTTCTCCCGCACCTCCGACCAATTCATCTCCAACAGGAGGTCGGAACCGAACCAGACGCCGAGTATCTTGACCGGCCCGTCCGTCCAGTGGAACGGACCGGGAAGAGAAACTCCTTTCCACGAACCCAACCGCAAGCCAACAGACTTATCGCGGTTGATCTTGGCCCCTGTCACCATCTCATAACCCTTGATTTCTTTGCTGACTTCGTTAATTTCGGCCTTACTCGACACCAGAACCGAAACGTCATCAGCATAGGCGGAGTACCTGGCCGAGGTGGTAGCACCAGGTAAGGAAATTCCGCGAAGGACCGGATTCGTCTTCAACTTACGCAGGAAGGGTTCCAACGCAAGAACGTAAAGCAATGGAGACAGCGGATAACCTTGACGAATGGAGCGAGACAAAATGAAAGGTTTCGATCTTACCCCATTCACTTCTACCATCGCACCGGGGAACGCATACAGCAGTCGGATCCAAGTGCGAAAGTGCAGCCCGAAACCGGCGGCCGAAAGGACAGCCTCCAGAAAGCGATGGTCAACCCTATCGAAAGCCTTGGACTGATCTAAATTGATCAGCGCGGCATCACTGTCGACTTTCTCAATGATCAAGCGTACCAAATGAAGGTTGTCCTGAATAGTCCTGCCCTTCACAGCACAAGACTGCTCGGGACCAATCAGACTAGAGAGGACAACCTGCAAACGGTCAGCTAAGACCTTGGCTAAAATCTTTAACTCTGTATTTAACATCGTCAAAGGCCGATAATTATCTACCCCATCCCCACCGTCTTTCTTCTTGCGAAGCAACTTGATCACACCCCTGGTGAAGCGTTGAGGAATAGACCCCTGCCTCATCCAGTTGTTGAAAATCAGTGCCAGCAAGGGGACAAAGACGGGCGACTGCCTCAAGTACATTTCATAAGGAAGACCATCTAATCCCGGAGTCTTGTCCAGGCCAACCTGCTTCAGCGCATCCCAGATCTCAGACTCTGTTATGGGCCCCTCGCACCTAGCCGCTTCAGCCGCCTCAAGGCGGGGAAAGTCGGCTAAATAGGCGTCGAACTGAGCAGGGCTCAGACCGGGCTCCCTGGTAAAAAGCTCCTGAAAGTAGTCACGAAAAGCCTCGCAAATGCCCGCGTCTGTAGTCACAGTCCGCTTGTCCGGCAATGTGATGCTCGCGATATGCCGACTAGATGCCCTACGAGCTTCCTCTGAACGCAATGAAGCGGCCATATTCGTAGCCTCACAAGACATTCTTTTTATCCTAGCCCTAACTACTAGAGCTTGATCCTTCTTGATAAGCAAGGAGGCCAGCTCCGCCTTAGCTAAGGCTATGTTCCCACTATCACGGGATTTTATCGCCCGATCTACTTTAGCCTCTAGAGACTTTTGCGCTGCTAGACTGAGTCGTCGACTAAAATCAGCAGCAAAAGACCTAAGCTTATTCCCAACCACAGCCCCCGACAATTCCCGCTGTAACATTAGTAAAAGCTGGTCCCGGAAATCTTGCTCACCAAATAATGAGTTTAATTTTCAGTAACCAGCCAACCTAACCCTAGGCTTATCTAAGTTTACGCGAACCCGGACAAGCCTATGATCCGAGTAAACTATAAAATGGAAACTTGGACATTCTAAGAGCCCTACTTCGACTCTCTTAACTAGAACTCGGTCGATGTAGCTTGCGCTAACCACCGAATCCGAGCTGCCGCCCCCTAGTCCAAGTCCATGCTACCTCCCGGGGTGCTCATTTCGGTACTTATCGACGAGATCAAACCCGTCGATAAAGCCCCGAAACGATTTCACATCCGGATTGTTAGTACCCGGTTTTTGCCCTATACGATCTATATCGGGATCAAGGACGGCATTCCAATCACCCGCTAGGACTACCAAACGAGAAGTCGTCAAAATGGCTCGATCTGCCAAAACAAACCAGGCCGCTGCGCATGGACATTGGGCACATAAACCCCAATGAGACGAAGAGCCTTATCCTTTATGGTAACATCCAGCACGCAAAGCCTTCCCGCCGGATCCGCGAAGACAAGAGCACACACCGCGTCCAGAGACTTGCTCACCAGCCAGGAAACACCCCTCGAGCGTCCATCAAAACATGCTGAATAGAGGACGAACCTCTTAGACAGAATGTCCTCATGATCGCGAGATAAAAAACGGGTCTCCTGCACACAACATACATCCACCCCGAGCCGCTGAAGATCGCGATCGAGCCTCGCCCTTCGAGACTCCGACCTCAGGCCCCGGACATTCAAAGTTGCTAACCAGAGAGCCATTATGAGACCTAATTAGGGTTGGGACACTGATTTGAACATGGTCGGGGTAAGGATACCGACAGCCTCTCCCATCGACCCGTGGCCCATCTCATTGTTGATGGAGCCGTCTTGCGAGAGACCGCCTATATCCCAGGGAAAAGTCAGTTTCAATGCTCTGTAAAGGGAGGGGTGAACTAAAACTGGGACCCTCCCTGCACAATTTTTTTTCAAATGATTCAGTTTATCGCTTTCGGTGATGGCAATTGGAGGAGACATTTTAGATGAACTAATCGCCTCCTCCAACATGGCCCATGCTTGCCGAGCTCCGGATCCTGTTCTTATTACCGTGAGAACTCTCTGGGCATTGGGAAAATTATTAGGGTCTTCGACATCCTTGTCTGCATACTGGCTTATCGAGAGAAGGTACTTTAAATCTTTGATTCTGTTCCCGTAATCTTTGGCCCTTTCAGCCTGGGCCGGGGAAATTCTGCAGATATCCTTCCCTGTGTAATAAATGAGTTTTGCAGTTTTTTTCTTTTTTTCTTTTGTATCCTGTGAAGGACTTCTCTGCCTTTTTGGTGCGGGAGGGGGCATTTCAGGGTTTTTAATGGGGGAAGGACTGGGAGTATGAAGAGGGGTATATTGGGATTTATGTTTGTACGGGCTGGGATCTCTACTGAGGGGAACAGCTTTAAAGGGTGATGGTAAAGGGGTGGCATGTTTCTGTGGGGAAGAAAGTTTTGGGGTCGCAGGTGGGGACAAGGAAGATGATGTTTTGGGTGTGGCTTTTTTCGATTGAGAAAGCCTCTCCTTGTCTAATTTTTCTTTCAGCTGCTTTAACTTTTCGGTTTTTGCGAATCCCGGGTCGTATTTTAGCTGTTTCTCTTTGAATGTCACATCAGAAGCCGGGGCATCGCCCTTAACGTTGACAGTAGGAGTGGGGCTGTACGTGTCTTTTGCCCTTGGGGCTTCATTGGACTGAGGCCCCGCTGTCTGGCGCTTCCCTCTGGCCTTACCAACAACCAGCCATTCCCCCTCCCCCTTCTCCACAACTGCACTAGCAGCGGGCGAAGGCTCTTTGGGGAATGTGGCCTTTGTGCCAACCGGAGGTTTATCCGACCCGGCCCCGGAAGCTGGCATGCCCATTACAGGCGAGGCGGAAGGTAACGACGCGGTCAGAGGGGGATCTTGGTCGACTGGCGCTTGACTTCCAGAGGCCTTCTTCTCTGGGCAGGAAGAGGAGAGGTGACCAGTCTCTCCACACTTCCAACATACCGGTTTGCGGCCGGTCACAATGACCGGCAGCTTCAAGCGCCCTACTACCAGACAGTTGGGGATGGAGCGGAAGGCCTGTTCGTTCAACATTATATCGAAGCTCCACCCCCTTTCAGGCTATCGAAAGAAGCACCCAAAATCTCGCCATACTGCGATAGGAACGCAGCCAGGTGCTCTCCGATAACTTGAGGAGGGACCTCGTATATTGCCACAAGGTCCTTCTTCGCCCTTCATACTCCGTGCGAATTATGAAATCTTTTGTAATCAAGTCACGACTTGAAGCAGCCACACAATCTTCTGGTGTGGGTAGCAATACGTCCCACATGAAGAATTTTGCTCCCTTAACAATTCTAAGGGGCTTAAACCCAAGGGACTCCAGTGATTTCAACACTGTGTTTTTCGTCGAGCGACAAATTTTGCGCGAGCGCTTGTCCACAACAAAGACCGACACAATTCTTTTTTCAAATTTTCTTAATTCTTGGGCGTCTTCCAAGAGTCCACCTTCCACGACAAGGTGAGCGTAACTCTTGGCTCGCTCCAAGAACTCCGCAACATTGATTATGCAACTCGGAGGGGACGACCAACAAGAGGGCAATTCCCCGGCCTCTGCATTCTTATTCTTCTCGACATCGGTTTGGCACTTCTCGGCTTCCTTGATTGCAAGTTCTTCGCTCTTATTTGTCTCTGATGTCTCCGCAGCCTTTTTAAGGGTATTTACCATTTCTTCGTTCGATGGAACTAGAAAAGGGTACTCATTAGTATCATTTTTATCGGGCGGATGTTTTTTGACGGAGAACAAATGCTTTTTTGCTGTTCTCTTAAAATCAGGGATTATTGGTTTTTTTTTTTTAATCAAAAAGGACGGCACTGTTCTTGTTTTTTTTCCATTTTAAAAGGAGTAAAGAGAAGGGGAAGGGTGGTAGGATAAAAATGAAGGGGAGGAGTGGTAGGAGAAAAGGGAAGGGGAGGGGTGGTAGGAAAATGTAAAAAAAGGGGGGTAGTAAATAAAATTTCGCTTATCAGCGAGACAACAAATTTAAATAGTAAACAAAGGTCGATAGACGAAAGTAAAACAGAAGGGCGTATATATAAAAAAAAAAAATATATATAAAATGGGGGTAGTAAAAAGTAAATAAGTTTCGCTTATCAGCGAAACAACAAATTTAAATAAAACAAAGGTCGATGGACGAAAATAAAACAGAAGGAAAAAAAAAAAAGTTAAAAAGGGGGGGCCTAAAAAGATTAAATAAAATTTAAACTTATCAAACGAAACAAAAAATTTAAATAGACAAAAGGTCGATGGACGAAAATAAAACAGAAGGACGTTAAAAAAAAAAAAAAAAGAATAAGAAAAAACGCTATTTCGCCTAAGAGATTAACAAATTTAAACAGATAAAAAACGAAAAACAAAAACAAAACAAATGGACGTAAGACAGACGAGAAAAAAACAAATGAACAAGATTCACAAAAAAATGCGAAGAAAGAAAAAAAAATTAAAAGGACAACAGACAAATAAAGCAACAAATTACACAATAAAACGAAAAGTTATAAACGGAAAAATAAGAAAAACGCTATACAAAATAAAATATAAAAAAAAACTAAAAATGTGACAAATTTACAATATGGCTGCCGATAAAAAAACGGTCAACCCAACAACAAAAACGTTAAATAAGTGAAAAAAAAATACGGACAGAAATATCAAATTAAACACAAAATTTAAAAAATATCAAATATTATACACACATAATTAACAGATAAAACAGCAGAGCTTTTACGGATATTTAAATGAAAAACACAGAAATAATTAACACGTAATAAAATTGGGAAAAAAAAGGTCGGACGAGAAACGTAAAGACGAAAAATAAACAGATAAACTCCGGGGTTACTCATTCACGGGAAGAAAATAGATTTAAAAAGGAAAAAAAACGTAAAACGTCAAAAAAAATCAAAAAATAAAAAGGAATAACTAATAGCAAAAAATGAAGTAACGGTAAAAAAAAAAAAAAGGGTAAGGAACTGAAACGGAAAAAATCAAAAAACAGTCAAAAATGTACGTTAGAAAATGAAAAATTTAACAAAAAGTCAAAAAAGCAACGTTAGAAAAACGGTAAAATAAATCAAAACTTAAACTCTAAATTAAGGCAGTCAAAAGTTCAAAATAAAAATCCTCTGAGAGATACAACTGACTTCAAAACAATTCATAAGTACATTTTCCTTTTATCTTTATTCCTCATTCACACTCTCTTTTTCAACTTAAATTGCTCGCCCCTTTTTCATTTTACAACTATACAAAACAAAAGAAACAGACATTATTCTGCTACTCTGTTAAAAGACAGCGAACACAGACATTTTTATCAAAATCACATTTTTGCTTAAACGAACTAAAACATTAATCTTTTTTACCCTATTCACAAGATAATAAATATACAATGTTCTATTTTTTATAAACGTTCCTTATCGTGTTGTTTCTTCTTGAAATTTGCGTTGTATTTTGTGGGCAGGGTATCCCGTATTAAATTCTCCTTTAATCCGGGTACGCTGAACCCCACAAAGTAGAAACTTTATCTTGGATGAAATAAATGTTTGGTTGAAATATAACGCTATAGCTTTTTAAGTTCATCGTAAGTAAGGATTCAAAACGTGCATTCAGGAACAGAATACATGTTCGAAATGATTTGTAAGTAAAATATAAATAGTTTATCATGTCATCAAAACAGAATACTGCTGTTGTGAAAGTGAGTAATTTGGTTAAAATCCATGCATTCAAATGAAGCAACGTCCGGGGATTTAGAAACGCCAAAAAATCGAGTATTTACATCTTTTGGAACAGAGGTGTTGGTAGCTCTTCGCTGACTGGATTTCCTTTTCGACTGGTTGTCAAAAGGTGCTGCTGAAAAATTTTCGACCTGACTAAGAAAGTAATCCTCATGACGTTTAATCCTTCGGTCAGATTTGGGGAAATGGGTCGGGCCGATAAATTTTCTGTATCCCTTCATATGTACGCTGTGATCCACATTTTTATTCAGAATTTATACTTGAACTCAAGACAGTGTAATTCCTCTATTTAGTTATCCAGCATTTCTTTATCTCATCAGTTAAATTTAAATTATCAAACATTTCTTTACGAACTTGAAAATTTAGGTTGAAAAAAGTCAAATAATTACATAAAGAATATTTTCTCCAATATTGATTTGATTCTCAATATCAGTTTCCATTAATGAAGTTGAAATGAATAAGGTGTGCGTGTGTGTGCGCGCGTGTTCCAGAAGTCTAGATACATTCGATAAATATCAACAGAGCAGCTTTTACATGCTTAAACCACCTCTATTTTTTTCCTCAGTTTAATACAAATCATAATTTTAAAAGGATTACATCCTGTGTAAAAATAAAAAAAAGTACTTGCCACATGTAACTTTTTTGACGGTAAATTATCATTTATTATGCCAATATGTCATTAGAACTATGTTATAAATAAACAAATCAAACCATCGGAATGATGGCCTTGGTTATATCAATCCTCCCTGACATTCTTGGCGCGGTGGCAGCTGTGTACCTGCTGAGAAAAAAAGTGTAAATAAAGTGTCACCTTATTACTCTCGTTTGTTCTTTTTTTCTATTTGTGTATGTTAAGTTCACTGTATCATTGAATTATAAAGTTTCAATAACAAGTTTTATTTGAGCACAGTTTTAATGCGACAAATAGAGTCTTGGCTAAGGTGAAAGATAACAACCAACAGTTTGAACAACAGAATGTTCGCTGTTATGACACAGAGACTGAATGAATAAATAACAAAAAAAAAAAAAACGAAAATGAAAGGTATTGGAACTAATTTGGAACATTTTGTAGGGTACTCTATTGGATCGCTAAAAAAAAGAGCATAGCATGATTAAAAAGACGCCAAAGTTGATGAAAACAAAATTTTCGCGTCTAAATGCTTATGTTACTTTTTAGAGGAAAGATCAAAGTATTTTTTACTTATTTTTTGAAATTTTTCCTTCTTTTTTAGAACATTGTAAATTTTGATTAAAAGACCTTGTTTCTCTTTTTATCAGCTTGGCTGATAAATTAACGTATAAACATTTTAGCGCGTTTTTTCCCGTTTGACACACATTAATTTGGAAAATCTTGCAAAAATGAAAATAATTGTCGGATTTTAATGAAATTTTCAGAAACTATTTACAAATGATGGAACTTATTATAAATACATATTTTTTTAGTAAAGTCATCGCAGAATTTTTTTTTTCATATGTATTTACCCGCTCTAACTAATTGTACGAAAACTCTATAATTTCAATTTTGAGGAGTTTAGTGATTATATCAGTTAAAAGCACAATGCTTTGAGGAAACAAAATCATGTTTTTGTTTTTTTTTTAGTTGGAGCCCTTCTACCTGAAAATCGTCTCTGAAGTGTAACATACAAAAACTCAATAAAACAAAAATATTATTTAATTTCAAAAGCTTTTAATTGCTTTTATTTATTCCAATAAACATGGACAATATTGTCTGAAAGCAAAATGATATTTCGATGAAAAATGAATTTTTAAAACAATTACCTACAATTATTTTTTATTTCTGCAACCATTGTTTTTATTTTTACATTATGTTGTTAATTCTTCTAAAATTATGGAAAAGCTTGTACAGCTTAACGGATGTTGTTTTTAAGTGGATATATATTTACAGATTATAATTTCCAAAGCTTATTACAAACTAATGAGTCTTCGTATATTAAAAAAATTAATTTGTCAATAATGTGTTTACCAATGAAATCTACGGAAGACCGGAAGTTTGGTGCGTGCAATAAAAATAACGTCACGTGGATTGAGTTTATGTCTAGTAAGGGTTGTTCTTCGCTGTATACGGCCCCTTAATTTAGCAAACTGTTCCTGCTGAAACACGTGTGCATCATTTTCATTAAGTTAAAATAGGTACTTTCATCTAGTTTTCATCGTAGTCCTGTAATGTTTGGTTGAAATCGGTTGAAAAATGTAGGAAATTCGATCCAATATGTAAACGTAACACACAACCTGGGTTTTATAATAAGTAAGATTCACATTTTGCCTCTAGAAAACTAAAAAACTTTTCAGTCATTTACACTGGCCAATTTTACTTTTAAATGAAACATATTGTTTGCTTTCAGAAAATACCTAGTTTCATGGGATTCAGATAAACTTTCCCTGGTATTTTCCAGATAAGTCATTTTTTATTACTTAAAAATATAAGAATCCATTTATTTATTTTTTCCGAGAATATAGGCTGTGACAAAATGACTTTTACTATGTTTGATTATTTTTACTGGGGATAGAAATTTTTTTATAATAGCAAATCTGAATTGATTTTAGAGGGGTCTATATGGGCCCTCAAACAGCAGTGCAGCACTTGTATTTTAATTTTTTTTAATAGTATTTATAATTTCTCCAGATAGTATCAACAAACTTATGGTACATAGTACTTAACAAAAAAAAATTGTAATGGCGAAAGTTTTTTTACTTTAAATATTACAAGTTACTACTTAGGTCCGCTTAAAAAAATAATATGTCCATTCTGTGCTTCCGTATGGGAACTCGAATCTCACGTCATCTGTCAATAATTTATAGACGTCATCACTCAGCACTCTGTCAATCGACTCGACGTTAAGATCGGCTCTTTTATCTTTAAAAACATTTTTCTACGAAGAAAGTAAGTAAAAGTTTCTTTCAAAATATTTTAAATAAACTTCAAATTTTCTAAATTTCTTCGAATAAATATTGAAATACGTATAATTAATTTTTAAACGAATTTTAAACGAAGAATTTAACTTATTTTTAAAATTTTAAAAAATATGGCTGATATAGAGCTTTTTTTCGTTTTTTCTGTAAACAAGTTTTTTTAACTAAAATTTCGGACATGCTAAGAATGAGTAAAAAATTTCAAAAATTACTCAAAAAATACTTTAGTGTTTCTTCTCAATAATGAAATATACTTTTATCATGAAAAAAATTTTTTCCATTAATTTTCAGACCGTTCTTGTCATGGTATCTATTTTCGCGAAAAAAAAAATGGAGTTCCCTATTTTAGAGTGAAGATTAAGCCGGGTCCTTTCACAAATAAATTCTGATTGTTTTTATGTTTGATTTTATAATCAGTGGTACTTTAAATATTAATTGCATTGACTCTGATAATAAAATAATCACATCAACCTCTCGTTTTTAACCATCCACTATAATAAAATAAACGTTGAATTAGTCAAATAAAGCTGAATTAGTCAAATAAAGCTTCATAAGTTTCTACTTAGAGTTGTTGCTATATTACATTGACGATAATGCTTTTCCATTTTATCTAACCCTTCAGTACATTACCTGCTCTTTTGTCATAACTTCATAATAAAAAATAAATGTTTCAAAATGCCCTTTGCTGAAAAGCTGCCTCCTTGCCCTAAGCTGTTGACCCAGACCGCCCACTTATAAGTAATCAATAACAGTTGGTAGTTTTCTATTGTTGAGTTTACTAATGCAAGATTTAACAGTTGTAAAGGCATTCGATGCTGAAATTTAAGATTTTCCTCAAATGATGAAAAAAAGTTATAGATTTAAACTAACAGCCGGAATTTAAATTTCCTTGTTTTGTGGTTGCAAATTTGTTCCGCCTTTTACACAAACAATTTACCGTTTAAAAATACAGTCTATAGCTCTGTATAATAAATTATATGTAATCGTAGGTTTGTAGGATATAGGTACCACCAAAATGAAAGCAAAAAATTGTTACCACTGTTTTAAGGTATTTATTTTTCTTTTATCGTTTCACTCCAAGCAAGACGATAATGCCACTAGAACGCGAGGGTGGGGGGTTACAGGGAATGAAAGGGAAAGAGAATGAGAAGACTTAGAATAGGGAGGATTGAGGAAATGACAAAAAAGGAACTGGGTTCAAAAAGTCAGAAGATCGCGATTGACGTTGCATTTAAATTTTTGAAGATTATAGTTAAGCGAGAAATCGGAAGGAAATTCTACAGATAAGAAGTGCAAGAAAAGAAACTGTTAGAGTAGAAGAGGCGATTGCATCTAGCTAGATCAACAGTAAAAATGGTGGAACATAGTTGCCAATCTAGTAGCATGCTTAAATTCATGTAGTCGGGGCACCAGGGAAAATAGCTCATGAGATTGGTTGCTATGAAAATATTTGTAGAAAAGACAGATGTAAGCCACTTCACGTCGATCAGAAAGTGTGACTGAAGCCGAGATGCCTGGGCAGGATCATTTACATTATAGACTATTCTTCGGATTTTGTCAAGAATTTCGAGATGTACAGCAGGAGCACCAGCCTAGATATTCAATGCACGGACGATAAAATTTATAAATATGCAAGATGGATTCTGGCACGACACAAATGCACCAACTTTCTTTGCAGAAGGAGCAATTGACTCGATAAATTGTCAGTACTTACTCATCCACTTTTGGAAATATTTTGGAGATTTCTCTTTTTAATATTTTGTGTGTACTTTTTAATTTGGGAGATGTTCGTGATTTTTTTTACAGTTATATAAAGAATGATCCCTGAAGATGTTGTTTCAGTAAAACATGTATGTAATATCAAGCGTGAGCATGCACAAAATTCGTTCAGGACCTTACCAAAGATAATTCAATAAAACTCAAAAATAAAATTTCCGAGAGTTGGTGTTTGCATATTTTCTTTCTTGATGGACAGAAAAAAAATTTCACTTATTATTTATTATTTTAAAATACTTATAATTTTTCAGTGCAATTTTGAAATTCATCCCGTTGTTGCTCGTAAGTTTTTTTTTTTGTTTTTGTCTTTTTATTAAAGGCATGTTTGAAAAATCTCTTCGCAATCTTTGTGTTACGATTCTTTCCGTCTGTCGCACCGCAGGAAACTTCTATTTGTTTAAGTGACCAGATCAGATTTAGATAAAGGATTTGTGTTTCTTTTCTTTTTTAATAGAATAGTGTAGAAATATTACAATTACTTTAATTACCGAAGAAGTGACCAAATGAAAATGGAATAGGTGCCTATTTGTCTCAACGTTTATTTCTGACGCTTATCAAAAAATGTAGTTATCAGTCAACGTTTTGGAAGAGAGAGACCAATAGTAGACACATTACGGCCGGAGGGCCACATCCATCCCGCGGCAGGCTCATGCAAGCATTTCAAACAAAATTTTTTCGTGCATTATTTAATTTTCGTCTGATCATTTTTTTTTCAATTTTAGTTAATGTCCAATGGAAATATATGACAAATCTATTACAATCTATTTATTTCATTAAATTCTCGTAAAAAAATACGAAATTTATAATGTCATCTAGGTTTTTTTTGTTGTTGTTGTTATTTTTTAATCAAGTAAGACAATAAAGCAACTGAGGACTGAGACACAAGGGGTGTAGAAGAGTTAGAAATAGAAACATTGATAAGGAGCGCAAACAAAAGGAGAGTAATCAGAAGAACAGTAGATAGCGATTGACATTGAATTTAAATTTTTGTAGATTAAAGTTGGTTGGAAAGCATGAAGCCGGAAGGAAGTTCCACAAGGGAAAAGTACGAGAAAAGAAACAGCATATAATTTATAGTTACATCTAGCCAACTCAGCCGTAAACTGATGAGACATTATCACCAGTCTAATACTGCGCTTAAATTCAAAGAGTCTAGGCACTATAGGGATGAGCTCATCCGAACAATTACCATGAAAATATTTATAAAAATAGGCACAGAGAGGAAACCTTACAGCAGTGGGAAAGAGACGGAAGCCAAGACGTCAGAACAAGGTCAATATTATTGCTGATTCTTCTTTGTATTTTATCAAGGAGCTCCAGATAAATCGCATATGTGGCAGCAATATTCTAACCATGGAGGAATGGTAGATTTATAGATGTGTAAGACAGATTCTGCAGAGAAAAAATGTCTTGCACGACACAGTGAACCAACTCTTAGCAACTGACCTAGCAATGGATTCAATATAATGTTACCACTTCATATCAGCCCGAGAAGGAGCAACGAGTCACTCTCCTGGAAGTTAGCATCACCCATGCTGATGGAAAGCAGATAAGGGTCCCTCAGAAGATTAATAGAGAGCAGTTTATTTTTGAAGGCGTTAAAGTTAGTAAGCCATCCTTTACACAGAGTTAACAACAGACGTTAACAACGGTCGTTTTGGATATCAGCTGCCATTTTCACATTATCAAATTGATCAGACTTACTATTGAGACAGGAGTAAATGGTTGTGTCATCAGCGTAGATACCAAATTGAGAGCTGATGCCATCAGGAAGGTCGTTAATGAAAATTATAAACAAAGGGCCAAGAGTGGAGCCCGGGGGGATACCTGCATTAGTACGAAAGGAAGTAGAAGAGTGGCCGTTCAGGATTACTTTTATTTCACGATTTTATATAAAAGATTGGATCATTTCAAAAATTTGTCCGGAGACACCGTAACTTTTCAGCATATAGAAAAGACCTGTATGTCAAACGCTATCGAAAGCTTTCAAAATGTCCAAAGCTACAGCCCAGACTTCACCATTCTTATCTAGACTCTTTCTGCAATTATCGTCAGTACATAAGAGACCTAGAGAAACGATAGCCATATTGTTTGTCTGAAAAAAGGCCCAATTCAGCATTGATTAGAGCATCTAGGAGTTTTCCAAAAAGAGGTAGAAACCTAATAGGGTCGGACGGCTCACCAAAGTTCTTAAAAACCGGAACAACAGAAAGCAGCTAAGCAAGAGGCGGCGAGGCACTTATATAGTTTAGAGAGAACAGGAGCCAGTTTGGGGGCACACTTCTTAATGACTATTACAGGATACCACCTGGTCCACATGTTTTGTGGGGTTCCAGGTTAAAAATGATAGCAGAAACCATCGAAGGGGTTATATGAATATCACTCAACAGAGACTCAGTTCTAGGTGGGAAGATACTCCAGATGAGTCAAGGGTAGAGTTTAGGAGAATTTACGGGCGAAACATTCAGCTTTACCAGCAGATGTTAACACCACAAATTGATTGAAGAGATGAGGAATAGAGAACTAACACTTATTTAATACACTATTACATAGTCGACAGTAATCACGAGAGCCAAAGTTTTTAGATGCAATAAAGTGCACCATTCTCCCAGTAAGCAGTTACTTAGCTCTTTTGAGGACACGTTTACATTTATTACGAGTTGCGACGGGAGCTATCGTGCTGGTGTAGCCGAAAATAGTGGTTACTGTGAGCTATAGCGGAAGTGCATGCTGGTATTTCCGAGAAGGAATAAAAGCACCCATATTGGCTCTGACTCAAGAGGAAACCACAGTGGCACAATTCTCAATTCGAAGGTTAAAAATGTTAGTCCAGAGGACGTCTCGAAGAAAATCACGGAGTGAGTTTCAACCAGCATAATGGTAATGGACGGAGGTCTTATGAATAGGAGGTTCCGGTTTAATAGATTATTGGAACGAAATATCAATAGATACTACCGAGTGATCCGAGTTTCCAATAGGGCAGTGTTGCGAAGCTTGGCAAGAACGAGAAGAGGTAAGAAATAAATCAACTAGAGAGGCCTGTTGTTCGGATTTGCTAGAGAAACGGGTAATGAGATCCACGATGAAAAGATTTAATGTCTGAATACCAGCAACATCAGTAACATTAGAATGTTTAAGCCACATGGCGTGGTGAGCATTAAAATCACCGAATACAAAGATGTTCAAAGATGGATGGAGAAAGAGTGTCATTACTATACTGTCAAAGATTATGTCTAGAATACTGCAGTCCTAAGATGGGGATCGATAAAGGAAGAAGTGATAACTAATAGAGTGTAATAATGAAAGAACCGTCTGGGACTCGCGAGACAATTGCCTTGTCATCGGGAGATTATCCCGGATGTATATACCAAGGCTATTCATGTGAATGCTAGAATCTTTTCAGCAAAGGGGAAGATAGCCTGGAACAGAGAATTCATTCGTAGCCGTGCCAAAATTTAAGTTTGTTTCGCAAAGTGCAAGGAAATCCGGCGATCGTTCCATGAGAAAACATTCTATAATGCTGAAGTTAAAGCATTGGAGAAAGAAAGGTTAAGCGGGGTAGGTGTTTTTTGTTTACCGATTTTCTCTTATTTCATTTTGTCGTGTTTGCCATAAGGAAATTTGTATTGGGAAGAAAAAGAAAAGGCCAATATAAGTATCACTATCCGCCGTCAGTGGCAATACCAACGAGTCAGAGCTGGCTGAGAACAGAGCATAGTGTAGCCTCAGGCTTGCCCACTGGAAATACACGCATGGACACCTAACCATGCGCGACATGGAATTACAAATACCACAATAGTATGCTACTACCAACCTGGTACCCTCATGATGGAAAGTCACAGCCACAGACTAGTTCGATCCCCAGAAAGTTAAAATAGTTAAATCATTAAGGAGAAAGAAAGAACCGGGAAACTATATCCTGAACAGAAACAAGAGGTGACCCTCTACTCCTGTTCAATAGATGTGGAAGGAGTGAGTGCCGGACGATAGGTGAGTCTATTTACTCCTATTAACCTGTCCGCAGCACAGGAGGCTGGACGATTTTATCGGACCCCCGAAAAGGCTGTAGGCCCCAACTAGGTCGAGGGCGGATAACCGGGTGTCTAATGTCGTCCTGGGGGAATTGCGGGTATATCAAGAAACAATTTTAGGGGAAAGAATTATGATATAACTAAATTATGAAAAGATAGATCATATAAAGTTTTAATGTTTTGATGTCTCCTAATTAAGGAAAAAAATCTAGCGGGAGAGTAATTCAATGCAATTAAGTTAGAATGAAGTTGGCTGTGGTTAAAATATTTATTAGCTTAATCTAAAGTTATAACGTAAAATTTAATTCCGCTTGCAACAAGTGGACTTAAAAGTGGGTGGCAGCGTAAAAAAAATGCAAATTCAAAAGTAACAGTGTACTTAACGTTTAAAGAAGCAAGGTTAGTTGTTGGTAGTCTTGACCGAAAGTACAGAGCATGCCAGGGATATTTAGCTCGACGCTTACAGAGATGGATTTTATTACTTGGTCATTTCGTACAAGTCGATGCAAATTTGGTCAGTGTATTCATTTTACCATAGGACACACATGAGTAGGTGCCTCCAAAAATATTCTAAAAAAGAGCATCCCATGATGAAAAAAATACCCCAAACTTGATAAAAACAAAGTTTTATCTTCAAAATGCTTATGTTATTATTAAGAGGAAAGACCAATGTATTTTTGATTATTTTATTTAATTTTTTAATCCTTTCTACTAACGTTCGAAATTTTGCTTAAAAATCTTGTTTCACTTTCGTCGGCGAGCGGGACCAAGATTAGAATAAGTGTTTTTAACCTCTTTTTTGGCGTTAAAAACATTGTTTTGAAAATTCTTGCAAAAATCAAATAATTGTCGGATTTTAATTAAATTTTCAGGACTTATTCATATGAATTAAATTATTTTTAAAATTTGCTTTTTAGAAAATCTTTGTAAAAATCTTTGTTTTTTACATCTGTTACTCTCACTTACATAATTTTATGAAATTTTGAGAAATTAAAATTTCAGCCGCTTCAAGACTTTTTGGAAAATTTAAATCTACAATTTGTTTTTGTCATACAAAAACACCATTTACTGAAAATCAGCTGTGAGTCGTAAAATAAAAAATGCAATAAAACTATTACATTATTTAATTAGAAATGATTTTCACTGGTTTTGTAAATTAGATATATTAAGGAAATTATTGTCTCAAGAAAAACTTTTCAATGATTAATGAATTTTTACAAGAATTGTTTTCACTTCTTAAGATTTTAATTAAAAATATTTATTTAATTTTAAATCTTTTAAAAATCTGTATTAATTTCAGCCTTTCAGATGATATTATTATTAAGTAAAAACTATATTTATAAATCATAAATGGAAAACTATGTTTACTAATCATAAATTATCAAACACCAAGAATTTTAAAAGAATTTGGAATTTGTTTTTGCATGCGTATAAACGTGCCGATATTTGTAAGTACGGTAGATCACACACGACATTTTATAATGTCGAGTGTGATCGACTGTGTGTGAAAATAAGAGCGATGACTATAGTAAATTTAAAGCCAAAATTTCTAAAATTCAATAAAACATTAGATTACGGAGAATATTTTCCTAAATTCTCAAGATTACCGAGTACTTAAAAATGATATAAAAAGGTGCTCACATCATTTTCTTAAATTATGTTTTACAAAAAAATATCCGTAGAAAAAAATTAAACCTGTTATAGGGCTGTCAACACATCAAAACAGCTACTTTTGGGTTAAAAACACAGCTTAAAAATGCATTTCTGCGATATTTTAAACTTCAAGTAAATAATATTTGATTCAAATCAGATTAATTGTATTTTAAATCAGCTAATATTTCTTAGATAAAGTTTCAGAAATGTATATTTTATTTTTGGAAGATTTTTTATTAAAGAGAATTACATTGCAATGAAAGACAGCTAATCAGCTATTTTAGCAAAAAAACATCTTCCAGTCAATTTAAATTAGTTTTTGAAATACAGCAAAGTATTTTGCTTATTGGAAATATCAAACTTAATCTATCAGCTTGAAATTAAAAGTAAAAAAGAAAGATTTTTCAATTTTAATTTTTTTCATTTTTAAAAATTGATTTTAAATCTTAGGTAACGCGTTTTTGTGGAGGTCCCTACATAAGTGTTGGTGGTTTTCATCGCTTCCAACGTTTCAATTATTGGTGTTTAATTGTCAATGCTAAAAAGAGTGTTTCTTGTTCATTAGTCAAGTGTTTTTTTATAACTGCAGCCTACAAACAATCTGTCAAAGAACCCTTTCGAAAAATAAAAATCTTAAAGGAAAAACAAATTCCACAATCCGGAAATAAAAATAAATCTGGATCCTATTTTTTACTGATTTATACAAAAGTTTTTGTTTTAGTGATTCTGATCCTATTGATGTGTGGACATTTATTACTTATTTGTGTTTCACCTATTGGCTGTAAAATATAGAATTTTATATCTTATACCCCCACCCACCGTAGATTGATAATTATTGAAAATATTTTTCAATATCTCACATAAAAAGGGGTCAATGTACTTGTCTATCCGATTTTGCAGGTGTGTTTGCAGGTGTGTTTGCAGGTGTGTTTGCCGGTGTGGAAAATGGTTCGCACACTTTCGTATTCCGTGAGGGTGTAAAACATTCTGCCATACTGTTCTTTGTAGGTAAATCCAAATACGCCGTTTTTAGCCCGGAGACTGTATCTTGCTTGACTTTTGTCACAATTGTAAAATACTTGGGTTTCCTGTCTACTACTTGAAAAAGACCCGAGTATGTAGAGCAAAGAGGCCTTTTCACAGTATCATTTCATTAGAAAACATTCACAGTTGTGAAGATCTTTTGATGTGTAAATATCTTTTGTTCATGTTCTAGTGGGTGTGAAAACTAGATCACTCATTCGTTGTTTAAAGTTTTATACGAACGATGTGATTTGTTTTATCACAAAACTTTTCTGGTAGTGTCAAGGCTGTCTTCAAAAACACTTCAGATGCTGGGCATCCCAACTCTTCTTTGATTTCTGATGGATAACAAAACCAGTGGTAGATTTTCTAACCATGTCCTGGAATCGTTATTGGCTGTTAGTGTTGCCTGTGAAAACGTTCAACTAACCCATTGGCACATGGATGATATGTTACTGCATTTGTGTGCTTGACAATAGCTTTGTGAACTTATCGAAGAGTGTAGATTGAAACCGGGAATCTCGATCTGTAGTTATATTTGATGGACAACCAAAAATCGCTATCCACTCCTGCAAGATACTTTTAGAAATTGTTTCTGCAGCTATACCCTTCAGGGGAAAAACGACAGGCCATCTTGTAAATCAATCGATAATAGTGAGTAGATAATGGTATCCATTTGCTTATAGTAAGGGTCCCACTATATCGAGGTGTAGGTTAGTAATAAATTATCTGGTTTGATAAGTTGTACAGAAGGGGACTTTGTATGCCGGTTCACCTTGCTTTTTTTGACATTTTAAACGGGTTTGAGTTCAGTTTTTTTTATATCAGTACGTATGTTGGGCCAGGTAAAACGATTGCTATCGCGGCATCCAGGATGTGAGAGGCTGTGAAAATGTTTGAATATCTTTTTCTCGGTGAAGGTGCTATGTACAGTCTTGAATAACCAGTCCCCACATCGCAGAGTAGTGTTTTTGTTCCAACTGAGATAGGGCGTTCTTTTAATTGTAAAGAAGTGTCCTCTTTTACTTTGTCTAATGTGACATCTTTTTGTTGTTCATCAGCAATTAGATCGAAGGTAAGTGTTTCAGAATCGATAGTTTGTATCGTGGAGCGCGAGAGTATATCTGCCACGATAATTTCTGAACCTTTAATATAACGAATATCCGAAGTAAATTGGAATATATAATACAGTTGTCGAGTATCTGTGTGTATAATTTTTTTATTCACGTGTAAGGCATAAGTGAGTAGTTTGTGATCAGTGAAAACAGTAAAATTTCGTCCTTCGAGCAGATGATGTGAGTAATTCCCTCGAGAAGGTACAATAATTTTGTTATGCGTTGTTTAATTTTATTGAGAAAAAAATGTTGGCTTTTCTGAGCCATTTTGATTCTGATGTAGAACTGCTCCAATTAAATCTCCTGAGATGTGAGTGTTGAGTTAGCATCATCAAGTAAAATCTGTTAATGCTTTTTTAGTGTCATGAAATGCAGTTACTGCTTCTCCGTCGATAAGTATTTTTGTATTCTTATTCTTTTGTTTTTTCAACATGTTTGTGAGTGAGGTCAAAATTCTGGAGCAACCTCGAATAAATCTACGGTAGCAGTTTATTAAACCGAGAAATCTTCGTAGTCGTCGC
Source organism: Acanthosepion pharaonis (assembly GCA_903632075.3). NCBI lineage: Eukaryota > Metazoa > Mollusca > Cephalopoda > Sepiida > Sepiidae > Acanthosepion > Acanthosepion pharaonis. Next base: position 318,606 of record CAHIKZ030002063.1, on the reverse strand, counting down.
AGTGATGTTGGTTACGGGAAATGTATTGATGCTATTTTCTCTGAGACAAGTGTGATTTCGTGCTTATCGGTCACATGGCCCAAGAAATTCAATTTTGAAACAGCAAAATAACATTTGTTTACATTGATTGTTGCATGTGGTTTTTGTGTTCTTTGCTATTTTGACTAGCGATAAGAACGTCATCAACCAAAGTAAAAGTCAATCCTCTCAAAACTTCGTCGATAAATCTCTGAAAAGTTTGGGCAGCATTACGTAAACGAAATGGCATCCTCGTGAACTCATAAAGTCCGAAAAGAGTGGTAATTGCTGTTTTCTTTATGTCTTCTTCTGCTACTGGAATTTGGTAGTATGCTTTAACCAAATCCAGTTTGGTGAAAACTGTGGCTCCACGTAAAGCTATGGCGAAATCATATAAATGTGGGATTGGGTACTTATCTGGAACTGTTTTTTCGCTTTAAGATTCATGAAATCCCCACAAGATCTCCATGCGCCTGTTTCTGGCTTTGGAATCATATGTAATGGAGTGGAGTATGGGAGTAAGGACGTATGATGCCTAATTGTAGCATATGTTGAAATTCGTCTATTGCTATTTTATATTTTTCTGGATGCAATCTGCGTGGTGATGTGTGCGTAGGTGGTTCAGTTGTTGTGATATAATGTTTAGTAGTGTGACGAATTTCGTAGTAAAAGTAAGAATTTTTTATCAATTCCTGCAGTCCATTAGCAGTTGGTGTTGCAGATGATTCCTATTGATGAGGTTATTCCCTTTGCTTCTAACTTTGTTTTACTGTCGATGAGAGAGAGAGCATGTCGCTATTGATAGGTCGAAATGAGATTTAAAATAATCCGCTTCTAGAATTAATGTTTACACTTGCGCTTGTGTAAAAGTTCACGGAAAAGATTGTCGTAATCCTAAAATGAGCGTTAGTGATATCTCTCCTTATATCTCGATTTTTGATCCATTTTCTGCCTGTAGTGTGCATGTGGATAGTGTGTGTTTTTGGTTAGGCTCCAGTGGAATAAAATTAATTTGTAACACCGGTGTCGACTAAAAATAAATATCCAGTATTTCCGTCCCGGATGTAAAATAGACGACATTCTTGTCCCATTCCAGCAGCTTTGGGCGTCTTTACTTGCTGCCGGAGTAATCGTTTCCCTGGTGTTGTGTAGAAGTATGGAAGGGCCTTGAATTGAAGTTGCATGGTTCTGTGCACTTCGCTTCTTTTCTAAACTTATAATGATACCAAAAGGTATCGTAGGTAAGCCGTTCTCTGGAGGATGAGTTCGACTTGTACCGACTTCTTCTGTGTGGTGAGTAGGATCGATTTTTAATCTCTGGACGAGAACGCTGGAATTTTTGCCTTCGTACCAAACTCTCTACTTGTTTGGTGAGGTGGCTATATTTTGATGTATCTGAGACAACTCTTCTGCTGTAGTTGTTGGTATATGTGATGTGGCGTATGCACTTTTGTCATTGTTGTTATGTATTTTGTCCGCAATTTCTGATAGTTTTTAAATCATCAGGGAGAGATGCGAGTATTTGTGTTGGGTGCGTTTGTAGTTTGTCCGGCCATAATCTATTTAACACTGCTTTGGACATGCTATTGGCTCATGATAACGATCGCATTTTCCTCAAGAAGCTGTGAAGGTTTAATCACTCCAAGATTTAAATTATTGCATAGATCGTGTAACCTTCTCCATCCGATTATGGAATAATACAGTAATTCCATCTACATTTTACGCGCGCGCGAGTTTTTCCTCCCTTCCTTCCACACTTGTGCGTGTGTGTGCGCGTGTCCACTGATTACACCCCTTCCTCTCTCGTTAAGCTAAATATAGCAGTAAGCCATCTTTTTGTTTTAACTAGAGTAAGTTATGGCGATGACCAGCTCCTGCTGATGTCACCAGTCTAACAGATTCAAATTACCGTTTTTTCCCGCGTTTTTCTTTGACGTCATGGACAAACTAATCGTTCGAATTCAGTCGGGCTAAAAATTTCGATCCAAGAAGTTGACTCATTTATCCCTCGTCAGTTAACCATGATACAGACAGGGATATCTTATCGGCAATAATTCATCGTCCCTTTTGGTTCGTCATAAGTAACTTCACCAAGACGATGCAACTCACTACAAATAATTCTTCGTCTCTCTTGACTCGCCATAAGTAATTTCACCAAGACGATGCAACCAACTACAAATAACTCTTCATCCTTTTGGCTAGACGTCCACATCAATCCGATAAAATTTTCAGCAGTTAATTCAATGACTGACCCCAAAATCTGAGACGACTGAACTTTCTCACTACTTTGAACCTGAACATAAAAAAAGATAAAAACACAAAAATACTACACGCACTTACAATGCCAAAATCCACAGTGAGTACTCTTTTATCTGTGCACACCTACACCTCGTGTTAACGAGTCCTTTTTCCAGAACCTTCTTCCATTTTGTTAAACCCTTTTCCTGCCTTGTTCATCTTGCTTTCCTGTTTTGGCGCGGAACATTTTCTCTGATCTCGTACGACGAGACAACCTACTTGTTTTCAATTTAATAAAAATTACACTTGTTTTTGCAACCAGACGCCTTTGTCATTCTATTCAGGCTATCTTTTTAATATTTGTAATTTATGCACTTGTTGATTAACCACCTTTCCCTCTCTATGTTCACTCACGCATTTTCTTATACATTGTTTGTGGACTCGGTAGTTTAGTGTAGTGTCTGGCACAAGGCCACTTTTCTATTAAACCGGCACTGCACGCTATCGGGTCTGCAACACGATTTTCCGACACGACTAAGGATTGCATTTTTCAACGTTTTTCTTCTGGCATCTCGTCAAAGAGATCGACTTCTTCCTCTATTACCTGGTCTGCGAAAGTTTTTCGACAATGTAGGCATATCGTGAGCTTTGTGATATGATTTTCTTTGCGTTAAAAATTGCGTTTAACTGGGAAAACCAGATTTGCACATTAGTCGGATTGTAAATGAGTAAATTTACAGTTATCGCGGCTTCCATGGATTCAGCGCTGTTTGCATCCATTTTCTTTGTTTTCGTATTGTAGTTATGTTTCTGCTACGGCTTTGTGAGAGAATTTGTATCATTTACATATGTGGCTGAATATCGGGTTCATTTTATTGAAGCCGTGTTCTTTCGAATCATAAGATTGCGAATTCGTCTCACGTCAGTTGGTCACCAGTTTGTAGGGTCAGTCTGCTCGGATTAAAAGTGAAAAATTAAAATCCGAGTGTCGTGCCTACAAATACAACATAACGCGAAGAAATGATTTTTTTTTTACGTAGGCAAAAAAGAAAAACAGATTGAAATAATCATATATTTATGTACATATTAACATTTGTTTTTACATGTAAACATTTTGCTGTTCTGATCGTAAAAAAAACAAAGTTCAAATGTTTGACAAAAGTTTCCATTTGATAAAGGGTAGTTCGTAAAGTCATATGCCTTGGTATATAAGTACGTGTGTCTAAAGCACGCTTTAACGGAATGTATGCGTGGCTGCTGACTGAATGTGTGTGTGTGTGTGCGTGTGTGTGGTTCACATTAGTAGAAACGTTGTGTGTGGGAGTGTTAATACGTGAAATCTGATTACGGTGGTTCCAAAAGGAAATGGACATACAGATGTAAGATAAGACTTAACTTTTTCCACATCTATGAATATTTCTTTGAGTTGTATGAACATTCCTTTGAATAGTGTGTAGTCGTTGCTAACTGATATATTGTCATTGTAACGAGAGAATTCTGGTCGAGTGTTTGCAGATCCAACCGCCTGTCATCAACAAGTGATCCATGTGCAGCTGCTTGCTGTGTTTTTGCTGTGTGGGGGGGGTTATATATATCGGTGTATATATAGTTATCCTGATCACGTGATTGGCTCCAAACGAAAGCTTTTCGGTTTCCGCGAGATAGCACCCAGCGACCAGTTCATCTGGAGTTCAAACGTACGGATGGAGTCGGAAGCATAGCACGTGACTGCACTGTCCAATCAAATTCCAGAAACCACTTATTTAATTTTGGATCCTATTTTTTACTGATTTGTACAAGTTTTTACTTTAGTGATTCTGATCCTGTAGGAATGTCCAAAACTTCGCTAAAAAAGAGCATACAAAATTTCGCCATAAAAAGCCCCAAACTTGATTAAAAAATTTTTGTATCGTCTAAATGTTTATGTCATTATTAAGAGGAAATACCAAATTATTTTTTGAGTATTTTTAAAAAAAATTTAATCCCTTCTAGCACGTCCGAAATTTTAGCTAAAAATCTTCTTTTTTTTTTTTGAGTCATCAAAATTGACGTAAAATCAGTCATCGTCTTCCATTATTGACAGTTTTATAAACAAAAGTCAATTCCCCGTTCAAAAAACTTGTAAAATTCAATTATAGCTTTTTCAAAAGTTATTTTAGAAAAATTAGAAAATTTAAATTATACTTAATGTAATTTAAAAGAAACATTACTTAATTTTTTATCAGAAAAACTTTTAAGAGAGACATGTCCAACTGCGGTGATTCGTTTTGTGAGGTGTGAATTGACGTACGTCAAGGGAATTTATCGGATGTTAGGACAGAAGTGACAAAATTTGTGCTAATTTTAAGTGAATTGCAATTATGCAATCAGTAGAAATAACTCTAACACACGTGATATTTTTTCAGAAATGTGCATCCATAGTTAATTTTAATGCATTCTTTGGAATAATAAAAAAATATTTTAAAAATAGATGCATGTAATAGATTATAATAAGCTTTCTAATTTATGATCTGTAAAAATATACTAAGATATATAAAATAAGAGCTTTTCCAAAGTTTTACAGTTTTAAATTTAATTTTAAAATAATTATCAATTTTATCACTTTTTATTTATAACTAAAAAAAACAATTCTTGTAAAAATTGATTTTTCAACCGAAAAGAAATTTGGCTTCAGACAAAAACGTCCTTAATATATATTATTCATAAAAGCTATTAAAAGTGTTTTTATTTAAATAATGTCTCAGTTTTATTGAGATTTGTATTTTAAATTCAGAGGTAAAGTTTGGATTGTTGCGATTAGAATTTTACAAAAAAATTGATGATTTATATTCCTCAAAGCCTTCTTCATTTAATTAAAAAATTAGACTTACACAGTTACTAGTTTTAAAGTTTTCATAAAAAAATTAAGTAGGGGGTAAAAAAATATTTTAGCATGACTTTGGAATGGAAGAGGGGAAAAAATGAATTTCAAGAAACTAGAGTCCAATAACATTCAGACCCAGTAAGCATTCCCTCTGTTTACAAAAGCAAGGCCCCACGGGATCTGATATGCAAGGACTCTAGGACCTTGAGGTGAAATGTTGAGTGGGACCTAGATAAAATCAAAAAACTGTCCGCGGTATTTATTGTAAACAATACAATTCTGGCACAAGGCCGAAAAAGAGGAGGGGTTGAGGCTGGTCTTATACAATTCACGACCCATTCACTCATTACAATTTGCCCATTCACCACAAAAACTAGTCCATCACCAATCAATCCTTCATACACCATAATACCGCATCCTCTCAAGGGGGACCTACAAAACGCGCTCCATACCATAAAAGTTTAATGATAATAAATAATTATATTTAAAATCCATGATGAAAAAATGAGAGGGGAGGGAATGAACCCCAAAACAAGCTAAACATAGACACAAAGTGAACTAAACATAACTGATGTCAGTAGGGCCCGTTCAACCCTCAAAAAAAAGAAGCCGCTGTATTCTGCCCATCGCTAAGGGAGTGAGAAAAGGAAACAAATTATACGGACAAGGGAACAGGCCAGGAACAACACTTACTCACATTAACTAGGTACACAAAGCTTCTCTAACCTAACCAAGGGGATGGCTCCACAGGAAAACACCCCGATGTGACGTAGGCTGACCTAAAAGAGAAAATCAAGGTTAGCCCCGTTCAAACAAACCAAGCTCGCCTCAGTCACCCACCTTTCGCTAATGACTGTCGAATGCAAGCGTTTTCTATCAGTTCTAATCTTTATCTTGAGCTGATGCTCAAAGAATCGGATTAGATCCTGATAAAAAAGACAGTTGCCTCGCAAGACTTCCTCCTGTCGCGTTGTCCAAATCAACATTCCGGTCGTGGCCAGCAGCGTCAGAATCACCTTTCGTTTCACCCCTGAATACGGGGGCAACACATTGTCACACGCGTATGCGCGATCAATGAGCACGAGCTTTTTGGGTGCGATACGAGCCGTCAACTCGCTGACATGGTCCCATAAGGGGCGGACCCGGGGACAATGGTAGAAAGAGTGCGAAGCCGTTTCTTCTAAACCAAGGCCACACCGTTCACAGTCTGGCAAATCCGCCAAGCCCCATATGAAGACCTTGTCATTCAGAGGCAGCCGATTCCGAGCCAATCACCAGGTAAGCGAAAACTCAGGGTTACTGAGATAATCCGCCACTGGCGCCCAAGACCAGAAAGAGCGAAACTCTTCTTCCGACAAGTCGAGCCGCTCACGTAAAGAATCCTTTGCGACCCTTTCCACTAGAAAACGATAGAAGACCTTCCTAGGCCGTGAAAAGTCAGTGGACCGAGGAAATCCGATTGATCTCGGGGTCTACGACGGCGATCAACCCGCGAGATCGGCGGACTGATAGTAAGGAAATGGAACACGTCCCTTACAATCCCCGCCATAATCGAATCTCTTGTCAATGCGCGACGTAGGAAAGCCAACCGCGAGGCGAGTTTGTGGCTCAACAAGTGTGGCATTCCCAACCCCACCCTCATGACACGGACGTTGTGCACAGACCCGTCTGTCGACCCGATTCCCGTGTCCCCTCCATAAAATGGAGGATAGCGAGCGCTCGAGCGGCCACCTATAATCGTCACAGAGAGGAAGTACGGAAAATCGATAAAGGACAAAAGGGAAAACGTAGCACACGCCTCCGCCCTGCCCTTCACGGACAACCTCCGTCGACGCCAAGTCTGACCGGCCGCGTCGACCTTTGCTCGTACTTCAGACCAATTTTTCTCCAGCTAGAGGGTCCAAACCACACTCCTAGAATGCGAACAGGACCGTCCGTCCAACCGAAGGGCCCCGGAAGATCGACCCCCTTCCAGGCACCTAACCGCAAACCGGATGACTTGTCGCCGTTAATCTTGGCCATTGTCACCTTTTTGATCAAGCGCCTTCAGTACTGCCTCAATGTCGCTGTGGGACGACACGAAAGCAGATACGTCATCGGCGTACGTGGAAACTCCGACTCGAGCCACTCCAGGAACGGCGATTCCGCGTTGGGCCGGACTGCACGCCCTGTCCCTCAGCCGGCGAAGGAGAGGCTCCAACGCCAAAGCATAAAATAGGGGCGACAGTGGACAACTCTGATGAACCGACCTAGACAGCGCAAAAAGCGCTCAACAGCTTCCCGTTCACTTGTACCACAGCACTGGGGAGCGATACAGGAGGCTAATCCAGCGGACAGAAGCAAGGTGCGAATCCGGCGGCCTGCCCTATCAAATAGCCTCAACCCTATCAAATGCCTTGGACTGATCTAAATTGATCAGCGCGGCCTTATCGTCGTCTTTTACACCCTCTATGATCGTGCGGATCAGATGCAGGATGCTCTGAATTGTTAGGCCCCTCACAGAACAAGTCTGCTCAGGACCCAACAGAGACTCGGCAACTGACTGTAAACGTTCCTGCAGGATCTTGGCCAAAAACTTTATGGCAGAGTTATGGGCCTGTAATCATCTAGTATCCCCCCAATACCCTTGCCCTTTTTCACCAGTGTGATCACACCCCTGGAGAACCGGTCGGGGAGGGACCCCTGCCAGAACCAGTTGTTGAACACCGGTCAAAATCGGGACAAACATGTGCGACAGCCTCAAGTACACTTCATAGGGCAAACCATCCAAACCGGGCGACTTGCCTCTGCCGACCTTCTTCAATGCCGCGTATATTTCGCCGTCCGTGATCTCTCCCTCGCAGCTAGCCGCTTCAGTCGGCGAAAGCCGAGGAAAATCAGACAAATAGCTGCACCTTGGTAAAGCGGCTCTCGAAATGCCGCTGAAACGCCTCGCACATGTCGTCAGTGGCCCGAAGAGTTATGCCCCTCCGGGGTTTTGACTTCACGAATGTAACGATCGGAACCACGACGGATCTCTTCCTTGCGCAAATCTGCGCCGATGTTCACAGCTTCGGAAGACATCTTGCTTAACCTATGTCTAATTACCTGGCCCATGTAGCGTTCGCTATTCGAACGTTCCACGGCCTCCCTAACTAAAGCTATCTCTAGAGGATCCCCTCCCCAGCCACCACCCGGGAAAGACTAAACTTATGCGTCTTCACCTTATCAGCTCTATTTAGGGCGAGCCGTTTGCTGAAATCCGTGGTGAAAGACCTAATCTTACACTTAAGTCTATCACACCACTTATTTCCGATAAATGAGCTGCACCGAGCTAGTTAACTGCTCCTGGAAGTCCCGCCTGTCCAGTAAGGACAGGTACTTTCAGTACCCAGCCATTCTAGGTTTACGATCTAACGCCATCCGGGCACAAACGAGTTTGTGATCCGAATAGCCTACCCAGTGGAACGTGGGACAATCTAACAAGTCTACGTCGGCTCCTCTAACTAACATCCTGTGAAGGTAGCTAACCACCTTGTCACAAGGCCAAATAAGAACCCACGTCCACATTTTTCCCCCGGGGTGATCGACACGGTATCTATCAACGAGACCAAATTCGTTGATCAGATCAACCAAGCTACGATATCCCTTTAATCTCCACTTATATACCCCCGCCCCAATCTAACCTATATACATATATGGCATTCCAGTCCCTCATTAGAACTAAGCGCGTTGAATCCACCAAGAACGGCCTCAACTGCCGAAAAAACGAGACCCGATCCACCTGGTCGTTGGGCGCATAAACCGCAACGATCCGAAACGGACCACTTTTCACGGCAATATCGGCCACGATCAACCGGCCCTCGGCATCGGTATGCACAAGGTTCACCTTCGCATCAAGACTACGCCTTACCAGAAAAGAAACTCTTCTGGCATGCCGGTCCCCATATGCTGAATAAACTACAACGTCGCTAGACAGCACACACGTATCGACGCTACAAAGTGGGTCTATTCGATCACGGCGACATCCACACCGAAAGACAAGAGATCACGGAGCAGGTGGGCTGCCTTACCCCGATCCCTCAAGCCCTTCCCATCCAGAGTTGCTAACTTGATTGACATCTTTTAAATCTGAAACGATAGAAAAAATACAACATACAGGGCGGAAATCTGCATTTGTGAGGATCCCGACGGATTGTCCCGGGCTCCCTACACCCATCTCTGACGTCATCCGTCCTTCCAGGACAATTCCGCCGACGTCCGTGGAATACGTTAGTTTTAGACACCTATCAAAACAGGAATCAAAACAGGGACCCTCCTAGCACAATAATGTCTAAGCTTTTTTAGGTACGGAGACCCTATCTCCACCATTCGGATGTTTGGGAATGCTTCTTTAGCTTCATCCAAATCGTCCCACACTTTTAAATATGTCCCAGTATCTCTTATACAGGTGATTACACCTGGGGCATTGCGGAAATTGCGGGGATCTTCGATGTTCTTCCCGTCTACATTGTTCATTCTAAATAGCAATTCCGATTTTGCCTTTTTCTGGCTAGACAAACCCCTCTTAAAATCGTCCCTGTCTACCCCGCTGATCGCTTCCGGACCTGCGAACAGTTTTTTCTTCTTTTTCCTTTTCTCTCGAGATGGGTGGGGAGGTGGACGTGTGAGGGGGTGTGGATAGTGAACTGAGGGAAGAATTAGAGGGAGAGGGGGATGGAGCACGAGAAGGGAAGGGAGGGAGGCTCCTTGCTTTGGTTACAACTTCTGCTTCTTTAGGGGAAGCAGGGACGGATAGGGACCTGGTTTTGTCCATGACCCTATCCGCCCTACTATTCGCCCGGATTTTCTTTTTTTTTCAATTGGCGTCGTATCCTCGAATTCGACCTCATCTCTACCTCTCTTAAGTGATGATGCCCGGAGTGGAGGCATTTTATCCACCTCCATTTCTATCTGATTACGTTGTTGTCTTTCTGGGCTGTCTTTCTTTTTAGGAGTCTGTTCTTCTTTTGGCTGTTTGTTGGGTTTCTTTTGTTGTTCTTTTTGCTGTGGCTGCTGCTGCTGCTTCTGCTTGGTTTGAACCTTTTCCTTCACCCTTTCCTGGCTTTTGGTTTGTGGGCTGACAGGTTTTTCAGACTGGGTTTGTTGTTGCTTTTATGGGGCCATCTCTTGAGGGACAGGTGTAGGAGATTTCTTTCCCTTTTTGGCCACTCACTGTCGGACTGTTTGTCAGATACATCAGCCTTTTCTGTTGTGGCTACTGGATTAGGCTGCGGTATTACTTTTCCCCAGGGCACACCTTAGACATGTGCCCCAAAGTGCCACAAGTCCAACAATAAGGCCGTCTGCCCCCCAAAATTATCGGCATCATCTTATCCCGGCATTTTAGAATGTTGGGGATTTCCTGAAAGGTTTGCCTTGTCAAAGTAGCATATATCACGAAGTCACCAGTGGCAATCCCCGTTTTGCTTACAATAGCCGAGACTTCCTCAACAGGTCCATATTGGGCAAAAAAGGCACCCAGTCTGTCTTGACTAATGTCGACGGGAACTCCATGAACCGTTATTTGGGTTTGTCTCGTCCCCATATATTCAGTCTGTTAAAAACTGAAAAATCCAACAACCTTTTTTAGCTTCTTCTGTTGCCAGAAGAATGTCCCTAATGCGTTGGACCTCCTTGACTTTTATTTTTGGTCAATTCACTGCAAGCTTTTCAGGGCCTTTTCCATAGTTTTAACAGCATCTATTGCTTCCTGTATGGTTAGCAACTCGTTGCCATTCACATATTTATCATATTTCGTTCTTAAATCATTATAGTAAACTGAGTCTCTTTTAGTCCTTTTTTCAGACCAGGCCGTTTTTTCCGGCGTCACTGTATTTGGCTCTGTTATTGTTTGTGCCTCCGAACCGTCGGCCATGACGGCGAGGCCAAAGATAAATGTATGCTTTTTGTTTTTTTTTTTTTTTTTTTAAATAAACTGAATAAAATCTTGCGAAAGTAAACAAAAGAAAATGTACAAAATAAATTTAAAATTTCATACTTGGCGAAAACAAAATAAACGTCGAAAAAGAAAGAAATGTACAAAATAAATTTAAAAGATTATACAAACGAAAAATAAACGCGAATATATGTTAAAAGAAAAAAGGAAAAATCAAAGTAATAAACTAAAAAATCAAAAATTTTTTTAATTTCAAAAATAACAGAAAGAAAAAACGAAAATAAAAGGCTTAACTTAATGATAATCGAAAGTTACTTCAAATTCTCGCTCGGCAAAACTTTAGCTTGACAAACGTAAAAAATGAAGACGACTCGTCAAAAACAGTGCGCACTAAAATTAGCCACACATTTCCTATTTATTACATGCTCAGCAATAGCAGAGACAGACGTATTGGTTAGTTAGCTCTTCCTGGCAGCCGGATTCAAAATCCTGGGGAGTAAGTGTCCAAGTATAGATGGTCATTCTTTTCAGTTAGAGGTTCTCTCTTTTCGACAGTAAACCAAAATTTTATTTTAAAAATAATCCAGGCAGCAACGTCCTTGATGTCAGTTATGTCATTTCTTTAGCAACGCGCTACAGCTTACCGCCACCTATCTTGTAATGATGTTCTTCGATTAGTGACTGATTTAAGCTGAGAAGCACACGAAATTGAACTCTTTGGGTGGCTGGCTTAAGCACACGGCAGACAAATTAATATATGCCGCTTCCTTCAGCTTCTTCGCCACCGCAGCGATCCTCATTGTCAACTTGCTGGATATTATCCCAGAGTGCGTATTTTTCTTCTGGATCTTTTTCTTTTTATGTGCCATGTCCTTTCAGGATGTAGGCGATCATGGCTCTCCACCTCCCTCTATCCATTGCAGCTGTCAGCAAGTTCCTTCTCTCTGCTTCCTTCCCCAGACCACCTTCTGTTATCCACATGCTCAAGCTCGCCAGGTATATCACGCGCTGCTTTTCCTTGTCTCTCTTTCCCTCTATTCGACCCGTGAGTATCAGATTCTCCAGGCCCTCGTTCCTCATTATGTGTTCCAGAAACTTCAGCTGCCTCTTTCTGGTGTTATGCATAAGCCTTCTCTTTGTTTGCATCCTCTCTAAGACCTCATCGTTGCTCACAGGCTCGGTCCATGATATCGTTAGCATCCTTCTGTAGAACCACATCTCCGTCGCCTCGAGTCTCTTCTTCATCTTTGAGAAAATCGTCTAACATTTGCTGCCGTAAAGAAGGACAGTATTTTTTCTTCGTTACCAAAGAAATCCTCCTGTCTCGCAATACTCTGCCCAGCTTTTGGAACGTGCCCTTGGCCATCCCAATAAGTCTACGGATCTATGTTGCACTTACCGTCCTCTGTCAAAACACTTCCCAGATATTTAAACTTCCGCGTCTGCTTGATTCTAGTGTTCCCGACCTGCAAATCGCATTTCGGGCTCTTTCTCTTACTGATGGCCATGCATTCAGTCTTCTGGTAGTTTATGCTTAGTCATTTCTTCTCACTTTTCGTCGCTACCTTCTGTAGGGGATTTTGTCATTTCTTTTTCGTGTCTGCTATCAGTACCGTGTCATCTGTGTATCTTATGTTGTTAAGGTTGTGGCCGCCAATGCTAAATCCCGGTAGCATTTCCAATTCTCTCAGAATTACTTCGCTGTATAGGTTGAACAAGTCGGGTGAGAAGACGCCCCTTCTATTTTTGTATATTCACTGAACTCGTCCCCTATGCGTATGCATTTTAAATAGAAAGAGCAGGCCTTGGACTGATTCCTTCCTACAGTTTCGGAAAAATGACTGTGAAGGAGCGGCAACACCTGATACAGGACGAAGTAAGAGCGGGGATGGAGGAAAAGCGGATGACAAAAATGGCAGGTTATAGCCAGCAGGGTGCGTGGACCAGGTGGGACGGTGTAGATCGGCGTGGTCAGATCTTTGGAATGCTGACTTCAGCCGATCTAGATTCCTGGTTCAAATGGTGTACGACGTATTACTAAGCGCGATCAACCTACACTTATGGGGAAAAATAGATTCACCAAAGTGCCCCTTGTGCTCGGGAAGGGAATCACTGCAACACATATTGAGCGGGTGCAGAACAGCTCTGACAGACAGGCGCTATCGGTGGCGTCATGACAAGGTTTTAGAGGCGACAGCGCTCATTATTGCTGAAGCTTTCCAAAGCAATAAAATCATCCCAGAAAGAAGAGGTATCCGCTTCGTTAAAGCAGGTTCAAAACCGAGTAAGAAGGTTGCAGGGTCCCATTCACTGTTATCGTCCGCGTCGGATTGGCAGATGCGAGTCGATCTCGGGAAATAATTGAAATTCCCTACACATATATCGTCCTCCAAACTCCGTCCACACATAAACGTTTATTCGGACGCCACGAAACATTATTTTGCTGGAGTTAACTGTCCCATGGGAGGAGCATATGCAAGAGGCAATTTGAGAGAAAGTACAGTAAATATCAAGGACTCTTAGACGATTGCAGAACTAAAGGATGGCGTACTCATTGTTTCCCGGTCGAGATCGGCTGTAGGAGGTTCGCCGGACAGTCAATGATACGAACCCTTACTAGCCTAGGGATAACTGGACAAAAAAGAATGTGACACTGTTTAGCTATGGTAATTGGTTAACTAATTAACCATAGAAATTAAAAATGGGAAATACTTAAGGCGAGAAAGAGCTATACCGAAAGATAGACTGAGCGACATTAAAAAGAAGAATTTATTTTATTTACAAAAGAAAGATACTTTTCGCAAAAGACAGAAAATCCGTAAGAAAAAGCGGGACTGTGATTCTGTCAAAATTAATTAATGTCATGATAAGGGGGTGACGCGCCAATATAAACAGAATTCAGATAGAAAAACAAAGCCGGCCGACGCATGCGGCCGTGGAGAAAATTTGGCTTGGGACCACCCTGGAGAATAGCCATTAATTATCTTTCAGAGATATCATTTAATTTTGGTTCTTGGCTCCAGCGAAGAGACCCATCTGGTATATGTACGAATCTTGACATGAAAAAGAGAGTCGAAAAGGGATCATTATTATTGCTTATTCAAACTGTTGACGTCAGACATAGCGTCTCGAAAATGAGCATCTGGTGATAAGAGAATTTTAAGGCATGGGAAAAATAAAAAAAAATAATTATCAGGAAAACCCGACCACCCAGTTAAAAGTTGGCTAAGTGGATTTGGGTGTCCCCAAAATTACGATGTGATAAAGAATTATTCGGGAATCTGGGATTTGTAAATGTTTTGGCCGAAGGAAAAGGAAAAAGAAAAAATAAGGATTTTATAAACATGAGGACCAGTCTAGCCACACCCAAACTGCTGAGAGATCATTGCCCAACTGGTAGCATGGGTGATAGGCGGAGGTGAATGTATGAAAAAGACGGAGAAGTTGTTAACACCCACTGAGGGGATTGGTATGAGATACCAATGTGAGAGAGGAAGGGTCTGGGAGGATAACTCTCCTCCGACCTTCCCTCACGAGCGAGGGAGAAACCCCTGAAATGGAAAGTGATTAGTCTTTCAAAAATGGGAAGTAATTAATTTTCCTGGCCTAAGAACAAACAGAATTCCTGTTGGGAATTGATAATTGTCAAAGAACACAAACCACGTCAGGCCCCCACACCGGAGTTGGTCGGTGTCCATATAAACAAGCGTCTCGAGGCAGCTGATGAGAGTTTTCGGCAGAGTTTCGGTAGAGTTTCAGGGAGTTCGGAGCTCCAGACAGTTCGAGTTTGGAGTTAGTTCGAGAGTGTTGCCTCGCAGAAGCTGACCGAAAGATTTCCACGTCCTTTTCGACTTAGTCTTCCTACCAAAAGCAAGTTTTTATTGACGAACGACTCAAGATACCATAAATTGCTTAAGAAACGCAAAAGAGTGTCACGAATCCATAGAAACGGGCCGGGAGAGAAACACACTCCTGTATCCAACAGATAGATAAAGATAATTGTTATTTCTCAACATATTTGAACCTCTTGAATTTGTCTTATTATTTTTTTTTTATTTACGCTTGTGCGGTATCATCTTTACCCCGGGTTCAGCTTGCACTACGGCCAGACGCCTGATTGATTTCGTCTACCTAAGATCAAAGTCACAACGTGGGTAGGTTAGACTTGAGATCAAAACAGTTACTTCGGTAACCAGACATTGGAAGTGAGCTGGGAATGACAAGTTGGTATCGAACCGGGAATGACCAGATCGACCGGGACACAGGCTGGTGGCAGCGACAACGAGTCAACCCCAAACGCTGGTGGAAACCTTACAGCTTCGCGCCGCAACTGGGAGTTGACCACGGGCCGACGTCGCAGTGTCATATATTGACGTCGCGACCAATGGACATCACATATTGGCGCTGGACTGCGACCACCGGTGGGTGTCACATATTGGTGCCGTGACGACCAGGATATTCGACCCTGAACTAACCACTCACATATTGGTGCCGTGACCACCGGATTCGACCCTGAACTAACCACTGCCACAGGAGTTGCGGAAAATTTCGACCAGGACAACACACGGCGTGTCAAGTAGACAAACAGAAACAGACTAGGGTGGGAACCAAAGGACTTTGTTTAATTATAACCATACGGTTCCAGAAGAAAAAGGGAAAAGCCCGAAACCTGAGAAGAACGAGCTGGAAATCGTCTGTCAGGTAGGACACTTTTTTTCGGTTAATCTCCCAATTTCGATTGTTGCCGCTCTGATTGAGTTTCTTTTTTATTGTGAAGTAGTTTAAATATGTCTGACCACGATTCAGATGGGGTAAACATGGAGGAAGTGGGGGTCGAGCAGAGATTGTCAGTGGACCTAAGGAAATTGTTGGGCGGACCGAGGGTTCCAGCCTTCGACGGTAGCCCAAAGAGTTTTAGGGAATGGCTGGCAAGTCTAGGTAAGAGCCGCGTGATATATGGACTCTCGGACCGAGAAACCCTATATTTGGCGTATGATGCCACCAGGGGGGAAGCGTCAGAGATCATAAAGGGACTTTTAGCCAGTGAGCTCCATTTGACATGGGAAAGACTGGACGTATTATTGACTCAGGAGTTCGCTGACGAAGGCACAGCGATAGAGGCCATGGGAGCCCTCCTGAGGATGACATAGCTGAGGGACGAAACCCATGGAGAGTTGGGGGCCCGAGCGGAGAAGCTGTCGTCATTGGCTTTCCCAAAGGTAGTGAGAAATAATGCAGTGATGCAGGCCCAGTTGGCCGATCTGTATGTGGGAGCGCTCAGGGACGAGCGTATTCGCCAAAATGTGCTAAAAGAAGGACCGCTAAAGTTGTCGGCGGTGGTGGCGCTGGCCAAGGAGAGCCAGGGAATTTGGGAAATGTAACGAAAGGTAGGAAGACACAAGAGCAAAGTCGGAAGGTAGGAAGAAAGGGGGAAGGATGGGAGAGCCCCCGCGTGGAATCGGAAGGTCAAGCTAGAGGTGGAGGATCCTGAGATGTGGGAGGAGGATCCCAAAAGAAAGGCTTGGTAGACAAGGCATGGGTTCTATAAGCCCGTGCCGGGTCGACATGGGCTGGTCTGCTGGACTTGTGGGTATAAAGAAACCAAAAAATTAGCGGACTGCCCCGACGAAGTGGGATTGTATGAGACTTTGAGCAAGATAAATGTACTATCAGGTCATCCCATAAGTTCTGTCCGAATTTTAACTTTTTGTTAAAATGAACGAAATTTAAAGAGTATTTTATGTCTAATGGAGCTGAACATTATTTTTATGTTTAGATGCATTTAAACTGATCAAATTTTATTTCAGAGAACAATAAAATTAAATTTTGTTTGATTAAAACCCAGATAACATGGAAGTACCCAAGAATCATTTGAGGCACATAATGCTTTATGAGTTCAAGAAAGGAAACTCAGCAGCCGAAGCGGCTAGAAACATTCACTCAGTTTATGGAGAGGAATGTGTGAATGAAAGAACTTGCAGAAGATGGTTTGCAAAATTCAGAGGTGGAGATTTCACCGTCCAGTTGTTTCACCTTTTTTGAATAGACTTGTGACTGGCGACGAAAAATGGAACTTTTATCGAAATGTTAAGCCTTGTAGACAGTTGCTTGGTAAAGGGGAAGGATCCCAGCCACAGCCGAGAAGGGAACTTCGTGGGCAAAAGGTTCTTATATATATTTGCGAAAATATTTACATTTAATTAGAAAATGTAGTTTATCAACAAACAAGTGAACATTTTAAGCTTTTAATTGATTAATTTAAACAAACATTGAAAAAAGGTCTTATGACCAACCAAAAAAAAAAGACCATGTAAATAAAAATAGCAAATACAGAACAAATAAGTCACGACGACAATTTAATTTTTAGTATATCATCCATTTTTGCGAATTACTTCGAAAATTCGCTTTGGTATACTTATTATTACCTTCTGCATGAGGGTGCTTGGGATGCTCGCCCAGGATGCATAAACTGCAGCACGAAGAGCTTCCATAGTTTGAAATTGCGATCCATGTTTATAAACATCCTTTACCATCCATCCCCAAACATTCTCGATCTGGGTTTCGCTCTGGAGAGCATTGTGGATTGCAGCATTGTTCTGCTGGAAAATACAGTTTTCTCCACATAGATGAGGGCCTTCATTAATTAGCGATGCCTTTCTTAACATGTCAATGCAACTAGCAGCTGTTTGAGGACCGTTTACCTCCTGTAACTCAAGAGTTCCATTGTACGAAAATGAACCCCAGACTATAATTGATCTACCTCCACTGTGTCGTGTTGAGAAAATTTCTTTTGGGACATCTTTTGCATGCCAATAACGATGAAAACCGTCTGGGCCATCAGGATTTTTTTTTTCGTCTGAAAACAACACTTTCTCCCATTTATCCACATCCCAAGTTTGATAATCGGAAGCAAATTGTAAACGGGAGGTTTTATAGCGAAGAAGAAGGCGAGGCCTCTGTAGCCGTTTCAAGTTCTTAAACCCTTTTTTATTTAAATGCCGTCGAATTGTTCGAGAGCTGCATTCAGCATTTGTATTCACTTTTATCTGATTTGATGTTAGGCTTGAATCTTTTAACTTCTCGCCTAATGCGTCTGTCTAGAGATGGTGAGATTTTATTAGGGCAACCGCTTGATTTTTTAGAAGCATACGCATCCGGATTTTTAATGACAGTTCTGCAACGGCCAATTTCATTTGCAATGGCTCGTTGCGAAGGACCACATCTTTGAAGTTCAACAATCCTGTCCTGTTCGAACTTTGTTAAAATTTTACCCTTAGCCATTTTAAAATCTGAAATTTAATGCTGGAAATGAGCTACGTAGATGTCTACACGCCTGAAGCTAAGAGCATATTGTCCATTAATTTGTTTTTTTCACACATGGTTTTATCTTTATGACCAACCAAAAAATACTTTTTTCAATGTTTGTTTAAATTAATCAATTAAAAACTTAAAATTTTCACTTGTTTGTTGATAAACTACATTTTCTAATCAAATGTAAATGTTTCGCAAATATATTTTGATTAAAGTAACAGTATTTTATATTTTTTTTAACCCCTTTGTATCTGGTCTTAAGATTTTGACCAGGGCTGTACGTGTATTAAAAATGGCTGACAACGTACTTCTATTAAGGTTTTTTTTTTTTTTACAGTTTTCCTTGTGTACAAACAAAAGATTTCTTTTTCAGACTCTAAAAATAGTGTACATAGTCCAAGTGATTGTTCATATCAAACACATTCAATCCTCCTCCATGCATTTCTAAATTCTTTCCTCCTTGATAAGTAGGTTTCTCGTCCAGAAAATATATCTGATTCCAGCTTAAAAAGTTCAGGGATTAAGCAAATATAACAAACTGATTCAAGGTAAAAAAAAAAAAAAAAAAAAAAAGCACAATAGACCTGTATGCAAACAACCAGAATAAAATTGTAATTCAATATGATGATTGGCAATTACTATTTAAGTTAAGCTCTTGGTTCCCATCAGAAGGTCGCCAGTGTGGATAGGTGTTGGTAGGTAGGAGTTTCTTTACTGGAAACTTTCGAATAAAACAAACTGACTCAAGAGTTTAAATAAATAATATATTTTTATTTATTTTCTTTAGAGTGATGAGTGAGTTCTTTTCTTCAGCCTAGCAAAAAGTATTCAGCCTAGCAAAAAGCCCATTAATAAGGATATTGGTAGCAGTCTAGAGAAAGGTCTAGTAGCGGTGTTTTGACATGAGACTATGATAGGGGTAGTAGTAATATCTGAAATTAGTTCAGTGTCAATCTATTGTGTTTTTCTCGGCTCTGAGCAGGGCGAAAATATCAGTAGTGGATGACCTCTTAACTACGTCTTCACGTGTCATGCATGGCTGGTTTCCACGCGATAGCATTCTTTTGTTCCGTCCTCTCCTCATCCCACGTGTCAAAAATATGTCAAGTTTTAAGAGAGCTTGTAAAATTCAGATGGAATTTTAATGTAATCCCTGCCTCAACAGTTACACGATTCAGTGATTAATTAAACAAGTTTTGTAAATATTTAATTAATGTGAATACATTTTGAAGCCAAACACTTGCATTTCTTTATTGACGCATACTCAGAAATCCGTGGTTTCGAGTTTCGGAACCAGGTATAGCGGTTAGGCATAGGGGCTGCCTGATGGACGGATGATGCCTTCGTTCAACATTTTCGTTAAACTCTTTCTTCGCGTAATCAATTGTGCGGCGGCAATCGTCGTGTGTGATAACTTGTGGGCTGTCCAATTGTTCTGATGTGGTACTGGGAACCCTTTCTGAATCAGTGTTCTTAAATGCCTGTGTAATTTTTGTGTACTTAGAACTCGCGATTGTCGTAAGTTGCGACACTGATTCCTGTCCTGTTGGAACGTGTACCAACGGGTACCAACGACACAGATGTTTGTTGTATAGTCCGACAGTGTTCTCGTATTCATGTGCACCGACAAATTAAAATATGCTAAGAAATCTGCTCTGAGTATGGGTGTTTTGACATTGGCTTCAGTAAATGACCATATAAAATCACGTTGCATGCCAAGAGTGAGAGTTTTCGTACCATAAGTCTTTATGTGGGAGCCGTTAGCTGCTTGGGGCTTAAACATGATGAATTTGAGGGTATGACAGTCTATATGGGGTATATTAGCTCGCAAACATATATTGAATGGCGGAAGACAACAACAAACAAAACGAAGACTTGAGTAAAAGATATATTGCCAAGTTTATTTTCATTAAAGAAAATACATCAACAAAAATAAGGTTACAGTGCACGAGGCAAAAACAACTCTGCATGCTCAGGTACAGTGTGAGAAGAGGACAGTTTGTAGTCGCTGCAGAGCTTTGTCCTAAAAAGCACAGTTTAATGAATATCGCTGCTGCTGGGAAGGATGGCTGGAGCTGGAGGCCGGTTGAAGAGGCAGCCAGTGGTGAGCTAGAGATGATGAAGACTGGCTGAAACTGCTGCTGATGGCTGGAACCGTGGGCTCGGCTGTCGGCTGCTACTGGAACAGACATACACTGATTCTCATTGTTGCATAAAGAATACAATTGTGGCACAAGGCTGAGGGGGAAACCTAGTTAATCTGATTCGCGACCCATTCATTCATTACAATTTACTCAAACACCACAAGAATTCATTCATCTCCATTCATCCTAAATAAACTACAATACCGTATACTCAAAGGGGAGAGAGTCCTACTAAAAAACATTCATGACATAAATATTTTCCAATATATGCAAATATCTTTTTATTGTTACATTTTTCTTACAAAAGTATATTGCATGAAATTAAGGGGGAGGAGATGAACCCAATAACGAAAATGAAATACAAGAAAACATTCAAACTAAAAAATAAAATATGTTAGTAAAATCTCTCCATCCAATTGAAACAATTGTATTCTGCCGATAGGCAAAATCAAGACGATCAATCACTAAAGTCACCTTTAGTGAGTGTGATCGTCTTGATTTTGCCTATCGGCAGAATACAATTGTTTCAGGAAGGAAAAAATAAATTATGGAGAGGGAAAATCAAAAGCTGACCCAATCAAGATAAAAAGTGGGAATGAAAAAAAAAATAAATAAATAAATAAATTGGGGAGGTTGGGAATCTTGACATGAATCATAACAAAAGAAAATGCCAGGATCAGGCCGTGAACAACAATTATTCACAGTAACTAGGAAAACAAACCAGGGTAGGCATCCAACAGGAAGCCGCCCAATTGTGTCAAAAAGGCACAGAAAATCATGGCTGGACCCGTTCACGCAAAGTAGGCTCGCTGCATTTACTCAACTTTCGTTGAAATCTGCCGATAGAAAACCCTTTTCTTCAGTTCTGATTTTCATCCTGAGCTGATACCAAAGGTTCCCAACCAGATCCTGATAACGTTCGTGTTGTATAACTTCTTCCATCCGCGACGTCCACACCACCATCCTTGCCACGGCTAGCAGCGTCAGAAACACCAGCCGTTTCAACCCAGACAACGGGGCGACACATTATCACACGCATATGCGAGATCAATGGGCACGAGATGTTCGGGGTCGATACGAGCCATCAATTCACCCACATGGTCCCAGATTGGACGCAACCGAGGACAATATCCTTGTCATCTTAACCGCGGAACTTTTTTCTCATTATTTTGAGACCTTTCTATATCCTGAATCAGCCTTACAGCAATGCTGGTTAAGTTTTTTCTTCCTGTTGTTTTTAAGTAATGTGTGAGTGCGAACAGGGTACGACAAGAATCCTTTTTATTGTGCGCCTAATGAGTTAACTAATTTTTTTCCATACTCTGTTGACGTGAGCCAATTAGATCCTGTCATGGTATTTTTTCGAATGCATAGCCCGGATTTGTTTTAAAATTGCTTTCTATTATTTTTTTCTTCTTGTGCGGATCCTATGGATTGAAGATATATTTACGTACTATTGTAGCAACTGCTATGCTTTTCCACGCCCATAATTTATTCGTCTGTGATTGGCTAGTAAATCAATACTGATTTTCTATAAGACAATTTAGCAATCGCAGTCATCACTTTGAATTTTTCGGTCGTGAACTTGCTCACGTGTTTCTTTAATACAAAATCAGTGATTGGTCAAATTTTAACCAATCAAACATACTAAATCAATTTTTCCCGCGTTTTCGCTCGGAGCTTACCGGTACCTTTAAAAGAAGCAATTTTGCCACAAGCCGCCAGTAGAGTTCAGCTATTTCGCCTGTCCACACAAATCTACGACTTTACTCACAATATTTCAAGCGCACACACAGACACAGATTTTTGTAACACATTATACATATCTCTCTCTGTAACTCAGCTAAGTTCATAAACCAGAACTCTATTAATTTCTCTAAACAACACATTTCTTAATTAACTGCATTCTATTCTAACAGCAAACTCTATTCAACATAGAATCCTGAACATTCTTATTCAAGAGAAACTCTTTCGAACATTCAATCATAAATCAGAATACAGTTGAAGGGGAACAACTCTTTTCCCTTAATCATTACACTTCATTGCATGATTGTTTTGTATGTTATATTTCAATATATATTTATTTGTTGATCCACAAGTGGAGTTTCTTGAATCGTTAAATGTACAATAGATATATGCGCTAAAAACAAGCATCACACTATCACCATAGAAGTGTAGATTTCCGACGATGACTCAGTTTGCCCTGATAATCAGTTTGTACAGCATTGATTACCTTAGCACGTCTATATTATTCTCTACTTTCATCACACACACACACACATTTATAATAAATGATTTATTTCCTGATATTACTTAACTTAAATCTCTCTCTCTCTCTCTCTCTCTCTCTCTCTCTCTCTCTCTCTCTCTCAATGATTTACATTGCGGAAGTGATAGTTTTGAGTTTACAACACAAATAAAAACAAACAAACCACCTCTCCCCATAACGTGACAAGAAACATAAGGTAAAAAAATCAATTGCAAGAAGACAGAATGCTTGGTTGTTAGAAAAAGGAACAGCCCAACATGCAAATTACAAATCAAATCGGAGATATCAAAATCAAGCAAATACAACAATTTAAATATCTGGGAAGTGTTTTAACATGCATCCTATTGTTTTTAGTTTTCCTTGAGTGCGATACTAAATCCGAAGGTGCATTGGAATAGTAAAAGATGTCTTCCAAAAGCTAAGCAAAATATTTAAGAAACAGAAAAAATCGTTAGAAATAAAGAAAAGAGTACTGTTCTATTATATAATATCATTCCTCATATGGCAGTGAATGCTGGACAATTTCCTCACAGATGAAGAAGAGGTTTGAAGCAATAGAAAAGTGATTCTATAGAAGTATGCTGAGAATACCATGGACCGAACATGTGAGCAACGACGAAGTTTTAAAGAAAATGGAAACAAAAAGGACAATTACACTTAACATCATAAAGAGCCAGTTGATATTTTTAGGACACACAATGAGGATAGAGTACTTGGAAAATTTGATACTCACAGGAAAGACTGAAGGCAAGAGAGACAGGAAAACAACA
The DNA here is from genome assembly GCA_903632075.3 of Acanthosepion pharaonis. NCBI lineage: Eukaryota > Metazoa > Mollusca > Cephalopoda > Sepiida > Sepiidae > Acanthosepion > Acanthosepion pharaonis. The sequence goes on along the minus strand of CAHIKZ030002063.1, from coordinate 295,076 downwards.
TACAACCTACCTAACGAGTTTGAAAAAATATGGATGGCGGAGCAAGGTTTAGGAGAGATAACAACAAGAAGACAAAATTTATAAAGGGCTACAAAGGAAAGGAAATTGTGGAGACCAATGATCTCTAACGTCCTGAAGGGATACGGCATAAAGAACTAAAGAAGTTATTTATTTCGTTATTGATTCACTGCACTAAAGGGAACAAGTAAGAAAGAATAAAAGTTCTTATCCTCCTTCCTTTTCGCACTTGGATCATAAATTCAAGATATGTATCTAAATATTTTTAGTAATGCTTGCTGATTTGTCAAACCTTCCTCTGAGTATTTTGTCTTCATTAAATAATCGATTGCATTGATTTTTTTTTTTTTTTTTTATGAATCTTTCATTTGTAGAGAGAAATCTTAAAGCAACAGGTGGGAAGGTAATCAAAAATAAGTTGGTCAAAAAAGAAAAAATGCTTAAGAAAAAATAAGGTGTCATGCTTTGTGAAACTTTTATTTAGTTTAAGAGAGTAGAAGTGAATTAGAGAACATTTTGGAACAAACTAGTTATTAGTTTACTTTAAAAAATGTAAACAATTCTGTCACACAGCAAAAAGTAAAGCTAACAAGAAAAGGTGGTGTAAGTTATAGTTTTAGTTTTATAAAAATCAAAAAGATAATGTTTCTTACCTAACTTTAATGAGTTTAAAGTGGGATTCATTCCTATCCATAAGCGAATCATTCCACAAAATAGAAAATTTAAAATGTAAATTTAAAAAGTAGAAATTCTGAGAAACAAAACAAACCTTTGTATCACAATCCCAAATTGCATTTTTTACGGCTCTAACTCGTGTCCTATTTTGCTTTTTTGACATTCGTCATCCTAAATGTGAGATCTTATTCATTCGCATTTTTTACTGGCTGCCTGTACGTCATCCTACCTGTTTCAAGTGGCAAACAGAGGTAATCGGTCTATCAAGCGTAAACTATAAGAAATTGTGTTACTGTTGTGTGTTGCCTGTGGTTACCAAATTCGATAAGCGACAAGAAAATTCAAAACTCAACTCTAGCTCTTAATAACAAGAAACTAATTTTAATTTAATTTAAATACACTTTTTTGCCCTTTCCAGTATTGACAGATGTTTAAAGAAAAGTAAATTACAAGGTATACATTTATTTTCTAAGCATAGCTTAGATGTGGCACAAGGCCGAAAGTATGTGGCACCTAGTGAGGATCGAACTCACTTTTCAGTAGTAATTGAATAGCGAGACAAGCTTACTAACCATTACACCACGCCAAGGTGTCCAATACACCTTATAACATAATAATAACAATAACAAAGACTTGTCTACCTCGTTCTTTAATCTTTTGGAACTTTAAAACTCTGTTATCGTGTATTTATCTTAAACATTTTATTTTTGTTTTAATTTCAGTAACGAGATAATTCAAAAGTAGACTGCTGCCTACCTAATTATGACAGAAAAACTATTATTATTATACGGGTAAGCAACATTTATTACTTTATTTTCTTTCTTTATTTTTTTCTAGCCCAAATTTTATTCTTAATTTTATATATATATATATATATATATATATATATATATATATATATATATATATATATTACCTTTTTATCGTAAAAAGTATTTTTATGGAGTGACTAATTTTAATTTTTTAAGTAACCACAATGAAAGAAAAATGTGTCCGAATGTTGTCATTTGGCAAATATTTTTTCTTTTGATTCTTCTTCGTGACAGTTGTTTTTTTTTAATTATCCGGAATTATTTATTTCTTTAAAACAAAAACATTTTTAAAATATTTCAAATTTTCAAATATTTTCAAATCTTTCAACATCATTACTTATTGACTGCATTTTGTTTAATAACGACAGAATTTTTCAACATCGTTCGAAAGAAAGAAAGAAAGGAGGATTGTTTTTCTTATTGCGAGGTTTTTACGTCAAAGTTGTCAAGATTAACAATGCAAAAATTTTAACTTTTGATATTCTTCGGCATGAAATGTGTGTGCGTGTGCATGATGAAATCAACGAACTTTTTTAAAATCAACGAACTTTTTTATACAAAATGAAAAAGGAAGAATCACCACAGATAATTATACACACTGAGTAAGAATTAAAAATTAAATTAAAAATAAAAGCATACAAACTAATTTTCTAGGATAAAACTTAAAAAAATTCTATTTTTCTTCAATAAAATGTTAAAGTTTAACATTTTATTGAAGAAAAATAGAATGATCTTTTTAAGTCTTACTCTTCTTACTTAACCATTAGTTTTTTTGTTGATTATGGGATTATAAATTTAATTTAAACTATATTTTAAATTAAAACTGCAGGTTTGCAATATTTTTTATTTTTGTTTTAAAGTATTTTGTGAAACTTATGTTTTCATATTTATTTATGTATTGTTTAAAAGTGCTAACTTTATTTGTGGATTCTGAGATTTCTGCCAAATGTTTGTAAAAAAATAATTATTCACCATATTTTTAAAGCGGAACTTTGTAGTAAAACTAATACTTGTAAAATATAAAATAAATTAATGATAGATATTATTTATTTTTTCTGAAACTGAAATTAATTTAAGACCGAGAGGTTGCTTTCCTCAAAAAAGTGACATAAAAATAAAATGTTTTGCAAATTTTATGTCAACAATAAAATATGTAGAGATCTGCTGCAAATGGCAACAAATTACTTGTATATTTATAGTTCTTCAGTGTTCTAATATTTTTACTCCATTGTCAAGAATTGTCTTATCAAATTTCTTAGCTCAAATTATTACTGGAATTATTTTATTAGCAATTGTCGTCAATATTCAATCTATAGTACCTGCTCATGCCCATTAGCATAATTTTAAACTTTAATCATAAAATCTTAAATTTAAAATTTAACATCCAAGTATAACAAATACAACAAATATTAAAATATGCTATCATGAATATGTCCTTTCAAATTCATAAACTACTGTTGTGAAATAAATAAAAGTACTTTAAAAAAAGTTTTTATCAAATGATGGACCTGTTTTTAAACATTATTACCAAAGCATGATGCTCATGATATCATCAGACTTATGGTGACGGAAAAATAAATTAATAAAAATGGATAACAGGAAAACTAAAATTTCAACATCTCTAAAAATAGACAGATGATGAAAATCACCATGCAAACAAAGCCAAATTAATAGTAAATCTATGTGTGATTACTTTCCTTAGTCATTTTAATAATCTATCCAAATAAAATATTTAACTGTCTTTAGACAAAATTAGTTCCTAGGCAAAATGAACTGTTTAATTAATCAGTTCTTTTACTACTACGTTTCTTAGATTACAGTCTTATTTGTTCAAGCCTTTCATGTCAGGCAATCAGGTATATCTTTGTCTATTAAGTGATTGTCTTATTCAACTTGGTCTTGAAATAGGCATTTCATTCTGTTGCTAATCTTTTTCTTCCAGGAGCTATTTCTATTTCAGTTATATTAAACAGATAAATTTTTTAACATGGAAAGTAAATTGTATTTATACCAAGAATAATCACTGAATCATAAATACCATCAAACATCTAGAAAATATAAAAGGAATGGATTAAATAAATGGTTAATTGGCCTCTATTTTAGTTTTGAATTCTTTATCTCCATTTTATTGAATCTTAATACATTCATTTTTTGTTTCATTGCATCTCACTGTTAAAACTTTCCAAAAATTGCCATAATTTTTGACAGCAGAGGTACACTAGCCTATATATATTTACTTCCACTCAGACTCTCTCTCTCTCTCCCTCTTATTCACTAGGACTTTTACACTTGAACTCTTGAAGCTTCAGCTTTCACCTTATCCTTCTGTATTATTATAGTGTTATATAAAGATTGATTTTATATTTATCAACACTTTGTACATTATCTTTTAATCATTAAAAAAGGCCAATATACACCCGAACCAATTATACCTTATATATGGTGGGAACTAACATTGTCAGAAGATAACAATAACTTCCTTAAGTGATAACCTCCATAGACTTTCTGCATTCTCCATCATAACATGAGACATCTACTTTCAGTTTCTACCCAATATTGAGACCTCTAGATTTCCTTCATCCTGATGTTTAACCAGTAAGTTGGGTGATAGAAAATTTTTCCTTGTAAAAATATTCAACTCAGCCACAAAGAAAAAGGAAAGCAAAATAAGAAAGAAGACAAAGTGTAAATCCAAAATTTTTATACTCTAGAAATTGTTGAGGCATTTTACAGTGTATTTTTATCTTTCTCCATAAGTTAATAAAAATGTTATTTTAACTTAGTATTTATTCTGTAGGGATATCATATCTTATTAATAATTTTCAGTAAAAGTCATTTTTATTTTGTCTAAGACTGATTAATTATAGAATATATTCTCATAATGTATTCACTATAATTTGAGCTTGCTTAATTTGTTTGTTTTCCTAAAGTTTAATTTATACAGACTTTTAAAGTTTTTATCCACAAATACTACAAACTATTGGGATCTCACATCATCAATAAGAAATATATTTATTATCCAGCATTATTATTTAATTCATAACTTTTAAGAATTTATTTTTGTTAATTAATGATGACCATATAAAACTTTCATTTGCTTACCTGTTGTTACTATTAAAATATATTTTGAGACCAAATACATCAATTTCATTCTAAAGATGGAAATCATGACAGATATAAAATTGGGCAAATTAACATCAAACTGACTCTTTGAAAAGATTTTCCAATTTTCTTTTAAGTGAATAAAAATTTTACACTGTTTAGTATTGAATTAATAAAAACTGCATAATTTATGAGCTAACATTTTTGCCATTTTATTCTTATTTACCTTTTTAATATTATGAAAACAAAAACATCAATGAAATCATTCTATTGTGTTTTTTATATTTTGAAAATCTAATAATGGTTCTTTTTATTTAATATATTAAATTACCAATGCTAAGAATATTATACATTTATACTTGATTATCATTTTGAAAAGTACACTCTATCAAACAGATACAATCAGTTTCTATCAAAGACATGAAAATGAATCTTCTGGAATTTAATGAAACTCTTGCATCTTAATTGGTAATTAGAGTTCAAGTGGTTTATGTAATTAAGATAACTTATATTTTTCCATGCTTCTTTCTCAGAGATACTGTCTCAGCACTGAATTTCTTTTCATCACTGATTTTCATTATCCTAATAATGGTTTGAATTTGTTTCTTTTTTTTTTTAAATCATTTCCCCCCAAGCAAGACAATAATACCACTAAGATGCAAGGGGTTACTGAATGTGAGAGAATATGAGAAAAAAACACTATTATGGAAAGATAACAATAAAAGAACAAGAATTCTTGTTCTTTTATTGTTCTCTCTCCATAATTAAGATTACAATTAATTTTATTTTATGCATCAGACTTTAAATGCAATGTCAATCATTATCTATAATACATTTAAATTTTTGAAGATCAAAGTTAACTGGGAAGCAAGAAGCTGGAAGAGAGTTCTACAAGTGAAAAGTGTAAGAAAAGAAATTTTTAACCTGCTACATAGTTAAACAACTAAATGTTGAGCATAAATATGCATCATCTATTTATTATTAGTATCACAGTGAGAACTGTTAACACTAAGTAATTGATCACATCCATATTGTAAACTGAACAATGAGTTTACAATATGGATGTGATCAATTGTTAGTTTTCAAGGGCTAATGGTAGGGTCCTCCTCTAAATTGCATTTTAAAAAACATAATTTAAAAATGATAGCCATCCATTTCTGGGCTGTATTTCAAAGGATAAAAATTACATAAGGGTAAATTTTTGTTTGATTAGGTTAGCCTTAATAAATAACTTCAAATTAAATAATTTCTTCAAATGGAACTTGATTACATTTATAACGTTTGTTGTAACATTCTGCTCTTAACACATGCTGTGAATTACATTTAAGTGAATTAAGAAATATCTAATAGCTGTTTAGAAACTGAGAGATTTGTTATCGACAAGTGTATGGTTGCAAGAAAGAAATACGACAACAGCAGAAATAGATTTACGCAATTTATTTCAATAGGAACGTGTGGATTTGGGACAGCTACCTTGTGGTATAGTTCATAGGCTGGCTGACGATCTGGGTTGATCTCTCATAGTAGTTCTCGCTGGTTGGCGTGGCACTACTGCTGCTGACCGCTCAGCCTGACCGTGACAGGTCTTTTCCCTGGCCTCCTGTTGACTGCTGTTGTACTTCCCCATGTGACCCCTTTTATGGTGTTTTTTATGGCTTAACAGGCTCGTAAAACGACGCGAGTATAATTAGGAGGAAGCATTTTTATTGGTCGAAAAATAGAAACACTTTAAAATATTATTTTATTTTTTTCACCGAACTCGTACATCGGGAATATGCGTAAACCCGTAAATAATGGTCATTTTGTGATGGGGCCTTGTCCCATTCACATCCGGCTCTCGCTCTTGAGTATGTTAGTTTATTTGCCTGCAAATAAGCCGAGATATGTCTTATTTTATAAAAGATTTGTTTTGTTAATTGGGCAGAAATTCTAATTCCAAATTTTTTTCACTATCTTAATAAATATTAAATATAATCTAAATCCTTTTTTAAAGTGTTGTTGTAGATAAAAAAGAAAAAAATCTTCCAGCCCTTTGGATTTTAATATGCAACTAAAACTGTCTGGTTTTGTCAATTTTTTCTTGATTAAAAAATGTTTACTCATAGTTTACTCACCCTTAATGATGTATTTGAAAGCAAAAACTTATCAACCATGACTGGAAATAAATGAACTATTTTATGATTAAATATTTTCTGATATAACAAGTTAAACTTGTTTACACATATAAATTGCAATACTTTTTGAGAAATAAGGTTTTTCATGTAAAGGTATTTTTTTCTTTCTTCTTTATTATTAATATTATTATTATTATAAAAAATTCTTATTTTTCTACCATATATTTTTTACCTTCTAAGTCTTTTGAAATTAGTCTGCATGTGAATAAATCAGGACCAACCTTCTGTGCAAAGCTAATTATTATATTTATCCCATTGAAAAGATGAAAAAAGGATTAGACATAGGAATCTTTCCCAAGAAATTGCTACAATGTTCATTAAAAAAATGCATGGGTAATAGAAATTCCATATTAGATGTTTACAATTATAAAACAGAACACTGAATGTTATTAAAACATTCCTGAATTAGCTTTAAATAATTACTTTTATTTACAAATTGATATATTTGATGAAAAATTTACATTAGACTTAATATTTTAGAAATTGATAACAGACAGTGTTCTAAGTGAACATTTTTCTTTTTCTGTTATACTTTTTCTATAATTCTTTTTCTCTCATACAGTGGTCAAGTTCAAAAAAAGCAACTCAGTGTTGTTAAACACTGGTTTCGAAAAATATTGTTAAAGTTTGTCTTTTTCTGCTCTTAGTAATATTTGTTTGTTTGTGTATAGCTGCTTTGTTTTTATAACATTTACTTCTTCATCCATTTACTCAAACTCACTGCTTTCCATTTTTCCTTGCCTTCAATATTCACAAGATTTTTTAAAAAAATTATGGACTAATGTTTTCAACATTATATCTAAATTCTGAAGTTATAACTCTAGAAATATGTTCTAGTAGAACAAAAATTGTGGTGGAGGGAATTATGAAAAATTCATATCTACAATTTGAAAAGACAATTAAGAGTGCAAACAAAATTAGTCATAAATGACAAAAACAAAGACAAGGAAAAAGCTGAGTGCATTATGGAGATGAAACTAAATGTATAGATTATTCATTGGAGAGTAGTCAACAAACTAGAATAAGTAATATAATACTTATTAGCTGGATTGTTTATTAGTATTAAAAGAACTTACAAATAGTCTGGTGAAAATGATAACATCTTGTTATAAGCATTTGGTTGCAAAGGAAAGGAACAAGGATTAAAATTTCAGCAGTGTGTATTCATCAAATTTCAGAGTGTATACATAATTGTTTGACAGTTGACACAAAATGTTAATACATGGTTCTTCAGTTGCTGTTGGTAAGGAAAGCGATTAGGTGTAAGGGTGTCATTGGTAGGACCAGGTGTTGACCAATTTTTCGGTTGGTTGGCAGAGGTCACTCTGGGTAGGGTGTCAGGAGATAGGTCTGGAATGGATTAGTGAAGCCAAGTGTAGTCTCGTCGGTGGTTTAAATTGACACCATTGAAGTGTTTGATGGGCTGGTAGCCATGCAATGAGGCTGTTGTAGAAACCAAACTGCCTGGTAAGGTGAATTGGTGGTTGACATAGGTCATGGTGGTGGTAACAAGGGAGACCTGGAGTAGATAGTAAAGGTTAATCAAGCAAAATGTCTCTGTTAAATTCTGATCAAATGGGAGATCAACAAAACGGGGTCACAGTGGTAATAACAAGGGAGGCCTGGGGAGAATAGTGAAGCTACTAATCTGACTTACAATCTGACCAATCTTCAGGTGAGATTAATGGAGCTTGGGCAAAATCACCGTGATGACAAGAGAGGCGATCATGGCAGTGGCAGTTTTTAGTGCACCTGCATTGTTTATGAGGGGCTTTCTTTTAAGCAAATCTGGTGGTCCCCACTGTCATCTTTTTTCCAGTGGGATCATTCATGAATGGCTATTGTATTTTATTATTGTTTTGTGGAGTGACTGCGATGCCCAGAGACCCCTGCACAGAAAACAACTTTTTATTTTGTGCTTTGTTTTCTTAGCATTTAAATCCAGCTGACATGTAAACTGAATAAGAAAGAGATCTAATTGCAGCAGAGTATAACAATCATCAGTTATATTTCTGGCATTCTTATCTGATTCTTTACACCTGTTTGTCAGTTTTGTACATTATAATACATAGACTGTTAGTATGCTATATATTATTACTAGGAAAACAAGAAAAAATGCTGCATAATTTTAAAGAAAATTTAAAGGATAATGTCTTATCTAAAAGAAAAAAAAAACAGTATATCTTATTTTATGATGATATTAAATATATATATATATATATATATATATATATATATATATATATATAAAAATCTGACCTTGTATTCTGAGTCTGTTTAGAATGACTTGCTTGCTTGATGCACAGTAAACTCAATCCACTTCACAGTTTTAAATCCAGAGTCACTTTAGGCAGAGGATTGTTTCTCTCTTCTCTGCCTAAAGTGACTTATTAACCACATGTAGCACAAGAAGCCATTTTTATTTTTATTTAGCATTGGGAAAATTTCTTGCTTTTTTTTTTCTCATTAAAATCAAGAATTGATTTCAGGAATTTATATGCTTTGTTGTAAATGTCTGCATGTATGTCAATATTTCAAATGTTAATGCTAAATTGATTAACATGAAATCTATAAAATTATAGAAAGAAAGTAACTCCTTGATTATAAAACTTTAAAATCTATAAATTAGACATATTGTTAAGCAACATAAAATTACATATGTTAGGTGCATGATATTTTTTAATTTGCATAGATGTATTTGGAAATATATTAAAAAGAAGAGAGAAACTGCAAACGTTTTTGGTTGTAATGTGGATTTTTTTTTAAAAATGTATTATGCTTTATTTTCCATAATATGCATATACATATTTGTGCTCCACATATACCTGCATGTGAGTGTGTGTGCATGGATGCGAGTAGTTTAACCACTGTATCTGGCCATTATGTGTGCATGTTGTGTGCTTTTGCAATGTGGGCTCTTTGTATCATAACACATCTCTAAATGTAACCATGGTGAATTTAAAATTATGCCAATATACCAAACAGATAATTATTCTTACCTCCAAATACAAGAAAAAACTTCATAAACAAATTTAAACCAGCACTAAATAGATCATAACCCCACACGCAAAAGCACACAACATGCACACATAATGGCCAAATACAGTGGTCAAACCACTCACATTCATGTGTGCACACACTTACACACAAGTATATGTAGAGCATGAATATGTATATTGGCAAAAACAATAGACTGCTCACAGGCATGCACACAAACCCTACACAATATAGGAAGTGTGTATGTATGTATATATGTATATACTAATTCCTTATAATAAGACAGTATGTATGTATAGAGGAGTGCACATAATGGTATATATATATATATACACATGTTGACAAAAACAAAACTGCTCACGCGAACCCTACACAACATAGGAAGTGTGTGTGTATGTATATGTGTACATATGTGTATACTAATTCCTTATAATAAGACAGTATGTATGTATGGAGAGGGAATATACATATGCATATGTATGCTGACAAAAACACAAAAAAATGGAAATAGATCTAAGAACACCCAGGGTTCATTAAAAGATAAGAATATAGATATCTTTCTCACCCTTTCTCAGACCCTTCACACAGAACTTTTTCACTGCTAGTTCAAGGAAGACATTTGGTCACTAACACACAAAAAGGAGAATGTCTAATATTGAGAATATTTAATATCGAAAAACATAAGAAAAATTAATTCCTTTTATTAATATGTGGAAATATCCACTCTTTGCGTGATGAAGGTTTGCGAGACTGGCAACACATGTAGCAAAATTATGGAAAATAAAGCATAATATATATTTTTTTTTAAAATCCACATTACAACCAAAAACGTTTGTGGTTTCTATCTTTTTAATATAGATACTTTTTTTTTTTTGTTGGAACTACTATAACCTCTTCCTTTTATATATATATATATATATATATATATATATATATATATATATATATATATATATATATATAAAATGATTTTTTTGTTAAGTTAGTTGTTTCATGCCCAGAAGAATATAGTATGTGTGTAAGTGAACTGTTGATATACATCTAAAATGTCTTATTCCATGATTAATAATTAAATGTGATCAATTTTGTAATTTAAAATCATTTTTTGGTAACCAGAAACTTCTAAATTTGATGCTTTTCTGTAATTCCAACACAAAAGATCTCCCTAAAAGATTCTTTGAAAATGCTAAATACTTCTTTACCTGTTCTGGGATAAAAAGCATTTTTTGAATTGGAGCAAAACTGTCTGATGATTGTACACCAGCATCCCTCTGGATGCTACAATGTAAAAATTTAGAAAAATCTTGGCCTATCACATTTTTTTTAGAATTTCTGATGCATGTAATGAGTGAGCAAGAGAATAATTTCTGAGTGGACTAGATAAATATCATAAGAGAAGTTTCATGTTCTGAAAATTGCAGAAATTCCATTCACAATATTTTGGCCAGTATTTTTCATGTAGTACTGGTGTAAGCTAAGATGAAACTGTCTTTGAATAAATAGCACAGAGAAACCAGATGTGATTGAGCAAAGGTGATCCTCAAAGAGAACATTGATTTACAGAAGGTGATCTGAACAGATGTAAAGTGGTTGAATCTTCATGCGCCTGACTGTTACAGCTATTTCTTTTGCATAATCTATAAGAAACACTGGAAAGAGTTGTTCCTAGGTTTATAGGTGGAGGAATTATATATTCTGAGCATCTTTGTATATGTGTGGGTGTTTATCTATCTATCTCATTCATTCACTATCTATTTATCCCTCTCTATCTATCTATATATATATATAATACAAGTAAAAGTATTGTCACTCAGCTAACTGATATCACCTTCAACATCCTGACTCCAGAGATTCACAGATGTACCCTACCCTCTGAGAATCACTTGTAAGGGGATATCACCAATTGACTGCTTATATTCTTGATTTTTCTTTTTTATTTGCACTTTTCATTGGTGCAATTTTTAATAGTGTATGTGTGCATGTGTGTATTTTTATGCATGTGCTCATGTGGCCATCTTCATGTATATGCATATGTGTAGAAGGTCATGATTATCCTATATGGTTGGGGGGAGGGTGAACCAAATTATAATTTGTTTTCTGTTTTTGTTTGAATTGTTTTTGTTTGTGTAATCCACTTTGAATATTCACTGTTTCTTAGGACTAATTTGTATGCTTTTTTGTTTTTAATGAATATTTTTAAGCTGCTAGAATTTGTTGAAATTCTTTTATTTATAGATATGGGTATTTGTTTGAATACGATGGAGGGTAAAATTTTTGTTAATGTATATTGGGTTGTTTGGTTTTCTGTATGGCTTGTATGCTCCATTGTTTAAGTTGAAGGTTATATCTAGGAAATTTACTATTTTTTAGTTGGATCTTATATCGATTGTACATTCTAGGATTTTGAAGGTTTTTATTATTTCTTTCATTTTGTCTGTAGTCCTGCAGTGGCAATTTCTTAGAATTAATAAGACCGTTGTCCCTGTATATACCTATATCTTTTTTGTTAATTATATTTACTAATTTTTTGATTATGTATATGCCTACGAACTTACATAGAATGTACCATCATAGCTACCCATGTTACATCAAAATTATTATTAGCGCTGTTTTTGTCTTTCTTGGTCTATATTTTTTTTATTGTAGTATAATATAGATTTTCAGCAGTGTTTTATTATATTTATACATTCACTGGGGATAATCATATACTGTTTTGCTAAGTTTAGTTCATTGTTAAATATATTCTCATTAATAGATGGGTAAAAGTCTTTTATATCAAATTACATGAAGGATTTCTTTATTGTTAATGTTATTAAACCAATTGTTGCTTTTGTGTTTTTCCATTGGTTTATGTTTAATGTTTCTTGGGTTCGAATATATTTTTTCTAGTGTTTGCTTATTTTCCCAATGTTGCTTTTTGAGGGCTTAATAATCTGAATGTTGGTTTGGCTGTGAAGTTGTCCTTATGGCCTTTTAATAACTGGTTTTACTTTTGCTAGATGTTTTATTCCATTGTCTAATTTTAGTTTAGTGGCTATGTTTTTAACTTCTTTGTTTATATCACTTTCTGTTTTGTTATTTGTGGTTTTGTAAAATTTAGTGACTTCTTTGTCAACTCATTTATTGTAATTGATAGTTTTCATTGTATAGATTATCCTAGATTTATCTGCTTTTATAAATAGTTTTATATGCCTCTTTTATTTTTACCTGCATATTTTATAAATAGATTTATCTGCTTTTATAAATAATTTTCTAAAGTCTTCTTTGGAAATTATTGTTGAATTTTCTTATTTCCAAATTATTGATTATGTTTATTAAGTTACTTTCAAAACAATGAGATCATTTTGTTGTGATGAGCATTTCATCCAAATTTGTTTATATTTTTGTTATTATTGCTGTTATTACAGTTGCCACAAGACCTGTCTAAAATTGGATGAAGCTTTTTTCTCAATGACTATCTAGCACAATTATCCTAGGAATCTTGGACTCCACAGCCCCCCCCCAGCCATTGTCCCAGATTGCTAAGCCATGACAGATCGAATTAGGAGTAGAGCAAGTTCAGTGTACACTGCACGTCACCTAAAAACTGTACTGCACAGGCCTGATGTAGATGTTTTCAAGCCCTGTAGCAATAGAAGAGAGACAAAAATTACAGGTGGAAGATGACACAGGAAGTCACAGTCCCAATCCCACATGCAGGCAGGTCAGGATATTGGTCATCTGTTGTTGACCTGGAGACAACAACATCATTTGGCAACACCCTGATTGACCAAGTAGCCTTCTCTATGAACAGCACTGCTTGCTCCATGTGGAGAGAGGCCTAGAAAAAGTGGCCTAAACAAAGCTCATCTCCTATATTTCCAGTTGGCTAACCGTGATCAACAGGCCTTTTCTCATGTGGTCGAATGTCATTAAAGAAAAGGTTCACACCCACCTCTGAGGGTGTCAAAAAACTCTGTTTAGCATACTGGAACATCAGGACCATGCTGGACATGCTCAACAGTAGTCAACCAGAACATTGCTGGTCTAATTGCAAATGAATTATCAAGACTAAATGTTGACATCGCTGCTCTCAATGAAGTTTGTTTCCAAGAGGAAGGCAGCCTACAAGAGCATGGCGCCGGATATACCCTCTACTAGTCAGGCAATTCAGTAGCAGAGAGTCATCTTTTGGGTGTAGGTTTCATGATCAGGGGTTTCATTGCATCCAAGCTTGAAAACCTGCCATCAGGTTATTCTGATTGCATCATCTCTATGCACCTGCCACTGAGTAATCTTCAACACTAATTAGTGTGTACTCCCCAACTTTACAAGAAGATCCTGTGGAAAAAGATAAATTTTACTCAGATTTGTGCAGCCTACTGCAAGATGTCCCTGCAGAAGATAAGGTTATAATCCTTGGTGATTTTAATGCCAGAGTAAGTCAAGATTTTGCGGCCTGAAAGAGAGTGCTTGGGAAACATGGTGTTGGTAACTGTAATGACAACGGGCGCTTGCTACTAGAATTCTATGAAGAGCACCAGCTTGTCATCATGAACACCATCGTCTAACAGAAAAATCAATTGAAAACAACCTGGATGCATCCTTGGTCTAAATATTAGCACTTCATTGACTATGACATAGTGCACCAGTGTGACTTAAAAGACCATGCTCACAAGAGTGATGCGCAGTGCAGAATGTCATACCAACCATCACCTTGTTGCTGCAAACTCAAGCATCACTTTAAATTCAAGCCAAGAAAAGGAGGGGCCCCTCTGTAAAAAGTTCAAGGTTGGCAGTTTTAGATCAGATGAAGTAAAAGCTAACTTCCAAACAGCTTGCAGATGTAAACATCTCCACAGAATACTTATAGTATGTTAATTCAATATATATATAAAGCCAAATGGTCTAAAGCACAATGGATCAAACAGTGGTTTTTCCTATATATTTATTTAAATGACTGTGACATTTTATTTGATAACAACTCAATAAATTTTATATTACCAACCAACACAATGGAAAAAACAAAGGAAATCTGGCAGATCCTCACCAATAGCACAAAAGTGCAATATTATATTATCATAAACTGTTAAAATAACCATGAATATTAGAAACCTTAAACATAAAAAATGAACAGCCCAATATCAATAAAATATTATCAGATTTAGAAACAAATTTACTAAATATATTTCAACAAATACAAAAATGATAATACAACACAGTCATTCACATGAATAAGTGAGAACATGACATCTGAAAATGAAGAAAAAATCACGAATGTCTTTGATAATGGATAATGATAGATGAAAGTACTCAGACATTGGACAATTTATATCTAAGAATGTACCAAAAACCAAGAAAATTATCTGAAATACGGAAGGAAAATCCTTAACAAAAACTTTCATTAGTCTTCAGCCAAACTTACTTAAATGAAAAATTACTGCACAAGGATAAGCATATATATATATATATATATATATATATATATATATATATATATATATATGCACAAAAGATAGGTATGTATATATATATATATATATATATATATATATATATATATATTTGTGCAGTAATTTTTCATTTTATATACATATGCCTATATATCTTATCAAGTGATGGTGTTGAACATCATCACTTGATAAGACACCAAAAAATGTTAAAACAAAATGACTATTTTTGTAGTGATTTTATAACATATTTATGTTATAATTTTCAAATAAATTTGATATATATATATATATATATATATATATATATATATATATCAATGTTGAAATCTGCTCATCAATTCATTCAAAATAGTATTGTATTAAATACATATCAAAGGTGTCAGATAAAGCTGTTTTTACACAAACCCTCACTGAAATTTTTTTTTCTCTTGGATTTAAATTAAATTGAAATTTGAAATTTGAACTCCTATCCAAAATATGAAAAAAGAAAAAGCCAGAAGATGGAGGTCACATCAGCAAAGTCATATTAATAGTAATATTGAAATGCATTATTTTTCTCCACAAATTATAACAATGATTTAAAATCAATCAACATTTTCTTACAAAAAATGTGTGACACACAGCATGCATGGGTAATTCAGCTAGTGTGTATATATATATATATATATATATATATATATATATATATATATATGACTCTAATTCAGTAGATGCCCTGTTTTTTTTTAAACAGTGTGAATTATGTCTACTAGTCTGCACATTCAAGAGATTATGTCTACCAGTCTGTACATTCAAGAAATATAGATTTGAATCCTGCTGGAGAGCACATTTTCTGTATTGCTTCTTGAATGCACAGGCCGCTAGATGTAATTCAAAATGTTAAAAAATACAGACCATCTACTCAGATAGGGATATCCACTAGAATAATGTTTAGAGTCATAAGAAATAATATGAGATTAAAAATTTTAAATACATACATACATACATACATATATATATATATATATATATATATATATATATATATATATATATATATATATATATATATATATATCAGTGAAAATTAATTAAAGACACAAGAAGAAATACAACTGCCAGTTTCATGATGGGTAATCTTCAAGTATCTAAAAATGTCCAGCATGAAACTGAGAGTTTTTCTTCTCGTCTCAGTCTTTTTGACAGTTTGTTATCATTATATATAAAACAGCCATGTCAAAAGAAAAGGGTGCTAAATCAGATGGTAATTTTAAAGATTCCTGATTCTAGATTTTATATCTGATCCTCTCATAAAAATAACATATTTTTTAGATCCGTTATCCTGCTATAAACTTGGTGGGGGTCTTTAAATACTGTTTTTTGCTTCTGAAATGAGACCTATAGACTTTATCTGCATGCAGAAGTTTGGAAGGCTAATGTTTCAGGAAAAAAAAACATTTTCTGATTTATTTTGTAAATTAATGAATTAATGATTTTTGACAAATGATAGAGCTCATTTCAATATTATTGTCACAGATTGAGACAAAAAGAAACAACATATTTTCTTCTGTTTAGTTCTCAGCTTCAGCAAAGTTCTGCCAGTCTCTCCATAGAATCATGGATATGTATGATGATGTTTGAAAGTATGATCATTATAGATATGTCATTCAAAATGAGATCATCCACTTTTTATTAACTTTTAACCTTTTCATTCTGGTACAATTTTTTTATTTTGTACAAGCAGAAAACCAGTTGGGCTGTAAAAATGTTGCTTTGGGAAAATATATTTATTTTATTTTGAAATTCTATATCTGTGTTTATACAAATGAGTTATATTTCATCTACTTAAAATAGTAAGATTGCTAATTGTATCGGTATGTATGTGTCATCTTGTGCTTTTACAGTATACATTTTACTATTGAATACACAGTATCAAAATTTAATTTGAGAACCACCATTACAATGTTATACAAGTTCACGTTTTAGCCTCTTTCCTAATCTTTGCCCCAACATATACTCCTGCTTCCAAAACCAGCTTCCAAATCCTTGAATCTTATCAGAGATAAGAATATATTTTCTGAAAAATGGGAGAGCTGGAAAATATAAAAAGGAATTTGACCATCCCTGCCTTGACCATGGTGCCATAAAGTTGTGGACTTACGCTCACAACTTGTGTTGGACCCTTGCTTCCAAAACCAGCTCCAAACTTTTGATTCTTACCAGAGATAAGAATATATTTTCTGACAAATAAGAGTGCCGGGAAAGTAGCAATTTTGGTTCCCAATATTTCTGAGCCTTGAGCTTTCTAATACTGAGAATATGCACCTCTTTGGCAGTGAATATTTGACCTCATCCATCATAACATCAGGTGAGTGACAGTAACACCAGTCATCTTTGGAAACTGTTTCAAGGAAGAAATCTACATACTGGGCTCTAAAGACTGAATGTTGGCCCTCTACTAAAACTACTTGAGATCTGCTTCCTAGGATCTTCAAATTCCTCTCATTGTGTTACAAACTCACTCAACTACAAACTATGGATCTTCCAATTGTTTGCTCTTCAACAAGAGCCCTGAAGAAATCTTATGTGAGTGTTAACACCTTAAGAACAATTTACTTGCTTAAAGAACTTTTAGGCACTCAGAGAAATATTTTGAGCAAACCTTTATATGAGCACTTTTTCTTCCTTTAAGTTAAAGGAATTTTCTTCTCTCTTTCTTTCTTTCATATTTGTGTATATCCTTTTACCTTGTAAATAAATATTTTCTTCTTCTATTGTTACATTCAAGCAGGTTTGAGTGTTCATTCTTCTGCCTAAAAGAGAGAATTGTCCACTCTAAAGTTTCAAGCCATTGCTGTCTTTATTGATTCTGTTGCATTTAACCCTTTCATGTGAGAAAGCAGGGACAAATTTCCTACAACTTCTTACTAATGTAATTTTCAAATTGAAACTCATCCCATGAGTAATGTTCTAATTGAGAGTCAGAAAGAATATTCATGTTTAATTAGAATGTTTTTAACATTGATTAATATCTTCATCAAAAACCTCTTCCCAACAAGCTTTATAATACAATTTTTGTAAAAGTTTTTGACTATCTAGAAAAGAATATATGAAGGGTACTTTGCACCACTTCATGTGTTTTAAGAACTTGTCCATCAAGATAGTTCTGTAAATTCTTGAATGAGTAATCGTCTGAAGGAGAAAGATCGAAAGAATAAGGAAAGGTCTTTAATTTTTTCAGATTTCATAGGATTTTTGCATTATCATGACAGAACCCTACATTTTTGTGATTCATGAAACTGGGCCTCTAATTGCAGACAATATATATCTGCTGTAATCATAACTTTAACTGAAAGAAACTCACGGTGAACCATACCATCAACACAATTCCATCAGACACCAAAACTTTTTGTGGATGGAAGTTCATGTTGGATTATACTTGTCTACTTTGCTTTATATCATTGTGAAATGCTCATTTTACATCACCAGCCACTAATCTATACCAAAACAGCAAAATGCATTTATATGAATGCAGATATTCATTCATATTTTACAGTTGGCTTTATTATAAGGTATCCATTTGCCAAATTTAAACATCTTTCCAAGTTGTTTCAGATGATAGTAAATTATTAAATGGATTGGATTTAGTGTTAGAGTTAATTATTTAACTCACCAGAACAATCTGTTAATGGTGAATCTGTTAAGCTGAAATCTGTTAAGCTGAAATCACCCTTTCTAAACCTTTTAAACTATTTTTAACAATTTCTTTCACTTAAAGAATCTATTCTATAAACATCATGAATATTTTGGTCTGCTTATTATTGTATGTTCTATAAGAATATCCATTTTTAAAAGGATCTGCTTCATAACTAAATTTAAATTGTACTGTACTTACTCATTTACAACAGCATGGACAGATATTAGCATATATTGTTAGTATTTGGGCATTTTAGAATAGCAAATATATTATTAAAAAAATGCATTAAAAAACTCTTAAATCACTGAGTCCTTGTAAGTATTCTTCTACTCTGATCATATAGTTTTGAATAGAATGATGTAAGGAGATCTCAACCAAGATATATGAACATATATAAGAGAATAAGAGGGTACTGAAAGTTCTTGGTCTGACCTACTTCCCAAACATTTTGAAAGTGGGTCAAGGCAACAACTTTTCAGCATCCTCCAGTGTATTTACAACATACATACACACACACATAAGGGGAATATGTCTCAATCCAAATACACATGTATTTTTTAAATTTGGTTATCAATTTACAATTTATTCTTTTAAGTGATTTTTTCTTGTTTTTTTTTTTTTTTTTTTTTTTTTTTTCTATATTATTTATATTTTGGCAATGCTTGAGATTTTCTCTGCATTCAGGACATTAAGATTTTCTTTGGAGGTGAGTAATTCTTAAAACTTGAACTTATTTATGGATTCATTTCATATTTTTTGTTAAGTAAGTAGCCATTTCCATTTACAGAATTTTCTTTGCTTGTTTTTAATCATTAATTGTATGGACTTTCTTTGTGATTTTTTGCATGTAACTTTTACTGTTTTCTTTTTATTATTTTTACTTAATGAATTTTACTAATTTGGGCGATTTTATAAATTTTGAAATTTTAATAGTAATTTACTTAAGTTTTCTTACTTAAAATATACTTTTTAAGAGTAGGGATTACCACTATTTAATTTTGATTTATAATCTTTCTTTCCTGTGGAATATAGTATTCTTAATAATAATTAACATTCATTTATTAATTATTTTAATCAGGATGTTTATTGTTATTTTATTCACAATATATTTGTATTTTTCTTTTGATATTCTTTATTTTTAAGTTTTTTTCTTCTTGGCTGAGATAAGATTTTTATAATTTAAATACGTTATTGTTGATTTGTTTAGACAGAACAATTTAGTTTAAAATATTTTTGCTTTAATATTTAAGGAGTTTGAAGAAAGTCATAATTCCTTGGAATCAACCAAGTAGATATGTCATCTTAAATTACCAAATCTAATGTGGTCTGCAGAATGCATAAATAAGCTGACTACCAAATTAGGTGTGCTATAAATATTTATTCTTTATAGCATTTATTTCTGTCATGAACCACATTTATTTTAGACAACCCTTATATTTATCCACCTCCCTGTGTTTGTCAATAGTAATATTTTTCTCTTTCACTATTTCATAAGGTCTGGGAAGCTATCTTTATAATCTTGGGAAACATTGTTTTCCATGATTTTAACATTCATTTTCCTTACATTTTGATGGCACCATACATAACACTGTAATGGTTAGTGAATATCTTTGGTCATCTTATATATAAAGTACAGTGTATGTATGTGTGTTTGTGCATGTGTGTGTCCAAGCAACTCCTCTGCTCCCACTGATTTGATTTCAATTAGTCATAGCTCATTCAAAAGCCCTAGAAAATTTAGGTGCAGGGAACGATTTTCATTGAGCTCAGATTCAGGGTTGCCAGATTATGCAAGGTTAAAAATATATATTAATATATTATACTAGCCATTATCATTTCTCTCATGGTTGAAGGGGAGTAACTCTTATTTTCCTTTTGTATCCAAAATTGCAGTGTACATTTTATTATAAACCAGCTTAAAAGCCACCTTGTCAGGCAGCATTTAAGCTCTTGGTTTAGCCATCGCTAGGGAGGAGTAGATGTGACAGGCATTAATAAATTACAGAAGAACTCAAAACTGATCACTGCATTTAAGTATTGAATTTAGTATGTACGTTACTCTTTTTGAGTAAGGTCATGTTTACTTATCATCTCTCAGTTGTGTCTCTGTCTTTGGACAGAGTGCACTCAGAGGCATCTCTGTCAAATGCTCAATATCTGTATTATATATTATCTACTTCTAGACAATATCACTCTTCAGATTTAACTAATTTGCATATTGATTTTAAAAAAGTTAATTATCTGTCCCTTATTACTGTTCTTTTATTCAAGGATTGTTTTGATTTCCATATCAAAAATAGTCCTGTTTAGGAATATCATCTCATATAGAGCAGAAAAGTGTTTGAAATTTGCATTTACTTGGCCTTCAACAAGTTGGCAACTATTTGTAAAACTTTCCTTCACTCTAACAAGCCAATTTATGAATGAAATGTTCATTTAAAATTTTGTTTCAAAGATTTCAAGTAGTGAATATATCTTACAAAGCCTGTTAGTAATCTAATCTAATAGTGTCACTTTGACTCATTATTACTTCATGCTGCATTCATGCATTGTCTGCAAAGATATAGGCAGATAACAAAACCCAAGAGACAAACTTAATAGAAGAATATTTATCTAGCAGACTATATATATATATATATATATATATATATATATATATATGACTTACTGTGGATAAATACTCATCATTAGTGATACCCCATATCATGCCAGAGTGAACTTTGCACTCAGCGTGATATCAGAGAAGTCAGGTGTATCAGATGTTTGACTTTAGTGATGTTATTCTATCCACCAAATTCAAATTCATGCCTCATAGGATGTCAGTGGTTACCTCAGCAAGTGAACACATGGTCTTCCCAGCTGCACATAGAATGAACATGCATGGATGGGAAAGATCCACATGACAGATTCATAAATATCTACCCCAATGGGAAGATAATATCTTACATCAACATGTGCATATAGATTTCATATTTTGAAAATGCCTCAGAGCATGTACACAGCCACTAGCCAACAGTAATTTATTAAACTGAGAGTTAAATAAACAATGTTATAAGTTGAATAAAATCTTTGAATGGACAGTATATGTTCATGTGCTTGTGGCAATCTTCCTACTTTTTTACAATATGATCAAATGAGTCTTCATTACACATAATTGAAAATTCAGCAACAAGGATTTTGTTTTAAAAATGTATCACAGTATTTTTTGCATTAATATTTTCTTTTAAATTTTTCAGATCAAACAGTAGTAACAATGTTTTTGTAAGTTTTGTTATTAGATTTTACTAGTATTTATTTAATTTAATATTTACTACAATCTACTAGTAATAGTACATTTTTTTTATTTTTTAATGAATCAATTTTGCTGATACTATTATAATGGAGAACCAAAGAAAAGGAGAGAGTGATTACATAACTATAGATTGTTCTCTGCTTAATCATTAAGTTTTCTGTGACCAAAATGGTTAAAGTAACATCCATGAAAGTTAGGCTTTTCAGATATGAGAGGCAAATTCATGTAACACTGGAAGCTGCTTTGTTTCTGATGTTGATTGAACCTTTTAAGAGTCAAAGTGAATAGTTCCATCCTGATTGCCTGTTAAGTCAGGATGGAGCTGTTGTTCTGGTCTAGGATTCATTTTTAGCACTTATTCAATACCATTTAAATGCTGAAAAATGCCAGAAACATTGCTTCCTAGTATCCAAAAGTTATTTCCTAGAAGTTCAACAAGTTAATGCATTTGTCCATACTGTTAAAACAACCAAAAAATGTTTACAATACATTAAAATTATATTCTGGCCAGGACTGAGCCCAGATTTAAATCCCATAGGGAATATATCCAGAACAAAATGGTTAGAAGGAAGTCAACAGATTTGAATACCCAAAGAAATCAAAATGACATGCAATTATTCTCCATTGATTATAAATAGATTTTCTGATTGATCTTTTTACTTTTGTTTCATGCAATTGTCAGTATGAAAAGTTTTCAAAAACTGTTGTCGTTCATTTTTTACCTTGGTGTGTATAATCATTTCTTCTATAGAGATCAGCTTTTGGGATCAGTTGTAAAGATTTGTCACTCTGCCTTTTGCATTGAACAATTTTCTTATGTAACCTATTTTTCATCACCTGTTATGATATATTTAAAGAACAGTTAGGATGATACATTTATCATTACAATTGGTTCCAAAAAACAGAAATTACTTATGACTCAACCTAATATCATGATATTTCTATAAAATCCTAATAAACATACAGAAATGTGATTAAAAACAATCGTAAAAGATAAATTTAATGATGATAGAAAAAGAGTAGAAAATCCTGAGTTTGTTTCCTTCACAGAACAAGAAACAATTTTTTTTAATTTCCTTACACAAAGAAAAAAAATGTTCTGAAACAATTATGACATTTCCAAAAAAATGATTGAATTTATAAACATTTGGAAAGAAAATAGCTTCTTTTATGGATATCTTGTTTTATGAAACT
Source organism: Acanthosepion pharaonis (assembly GCA_903632075.3). Classification (NCBI taxonomy): domain Eukaryota; kingdom Metazoa; phylum Mollusca; class Cephalopoda; order Sepiida; family Sepiidae; genus Acanthosepion; species Acanthosepion pharaonis. Next base: position 271,704 of record CAHIKZ030002063.1, on the reverse strand, counting down.
TGACTGTAGCCATAATTGTATTTGTCACATCTATGACATTCAATATTATCAATTTTTATTTGAACAGGTATGATTAAACAGTTAGCTGTTAATAAAACTTTCATTTTTATTAAATAACATTTATTTATTTATCCTTTTGACAAATTGTTTTGTTTTTACTTTCACAGTTTAACATTTTAGCCAATGCTAAGAAGAAAATATTGCTACTATAAAGCAAATAAAAATTTGGTTGCATTGCAAGCAATAATCTAATTTTTACAAGGATATGTTTCTAAAAATAAAGGCAATCTTTATTTTTTTTTTTTTTATTTCTTCATATCTTGTCCATCACAAAAATATTAAAATGTGAAAAATTACCCAAACGTGTTGATTGTAAATAATCAATATATGACTTCCTAGACAAGGTAGTAAAAGAAAATGCAAAGAAAGGACTAAGCAACAATTATAAAAAGACAGAACATATGATCATTAGCAAGAAGAATAGCACAAGATGCAAGCTATGAATTGAAGATGTCAAAATCAAACAAGTAAAACAAAATTAAATTTCTCAGAAGTGCTTTATGACTTTATTAATCCAGCATTGTAACTGTTCTCCCTTGGTGTTCTCTATTTCTTGATTACAGGAGATAAGTGTGCATTCTTCACCAGAATAACTTTTTGCTTTCTCCTTTATTGTGAAACTTCATGTTTGAAATTCAGCAAGAAAGGTTAATTATCAACATTCATAATATATTTATTCTTCTCAGTTGATTTCCTAGATTTGCTAACCATTTCTAATCATTTTTTTCCATTGAAAACCTTTATCACTATCCACTTTGTTTTCTGTTTCATCTCCTGGTTTCAGAAGAGATAAATTTTCCTAAGATTCAAATGTTGTATCATTTTTCTTTGAACAACATCTGGACTTCACTGGTGCATTTGTACCTTGCCACATTTTTTTTTGTCAAAATCAACATACAGTATTTGCAATGGTACTTTCTTTGTAATGTTATTTTGACAATGGATTTTTCTTACTTAATTCCAATACTCAATTTCAATATACAAGGTGACATAGATGCATTCTCACAAAGGTTCCTCCATGTTTTACTAAAATTGTTTTGTTTTCTCAACTTATCACTGATCCAAGACACACCCATCTTTCAGACTCATTCCTCATGAAGTCTTATTTGATGATGCTCTGTTTATTTTCTTTGATGATTCTGATTGTACAAAGGATTTTCTTGCAGAATATATTACATATGGCAACAATTTCGCTATAAATTCTAACTGTGGGATGATTAAATAGGACTATTGGTATACTTAATAACATCAACTAATTAGGACTGAAACCACCAACAAAATGCCTTTAATTTTGAACATTCACGGGCCATATTACTGCATCATCCAAACTACAAACTGCATCTTCTATAGTTTTAAATCTGAAGGCACATAGGAAAAGAGAATGATGTCTTCCAGAAACTAAGCAATGCATTAAAACATAGTAAAATATTGATAGAGACAAAAAATAATGCTCAATGTAATATCTAATCTTCCATATGGCAGCGAATTCTGGACAGTTTCTTCACAGATAAAGAAACTTAAAGTGACAGAGATGTGGTTTGATCAATAAATGTGTTATAAAATAAACTAAGACATATCTCGGCTGATTTACAGGCAAATACTCAAGAGCGAGAGCCGGATGTGAACGGGACAAAGCCCTGTCACAAAATGACCATTATCTTCATTTACAAATGTTCCCGACACACGTGTTCCGGTCGAAAAATAAACTAATATTTAAAGTGTTCTATTTTTCGTCCAATAAAAATGCTTCCCTCCTAATTATACTCGCTTCATTTTTTGAGCCTGTTAAGCCATAAAAAAATGCTATAAAAGGGGTCACACAGAAGTTCAAGGAGCAGTCACAGGTGGCCAGGGAACAGACCTGTCACGATCAGCAGCTGTCCGCAGGGAAGCATCAACCACCGTCAACATGTGTGAACTACTATGAGAGATCGACCTAGATCCGAAGCCGGCTTATGAACTTTACCACAAAGTAGCTGTCCCAAACCCACACGTTCCTGTTGAAATAAACCATGTAAATCTATTTCTGCTGTTATCGTATTTCTTTCTTGCAACCATATGCTTGTCTATAAAAAATGCTAAGATTATCATGGATGGAACAGAATAATAAGGAAGTTTTAAAGAAAATAAGAACAACAAGGAAATTTACCATCAAAAAGAGACCACTGAAAATTCTGGGACTAATAATGAGGAAAGAGAGCCTAGAGAATTTAACAATCACAGAACTTCTGAAGGTGAGAGAAGAAAATGGAAACAGAAAGTATCCTACTTAATGAGTTTATGTGAATGAATGACAAAACAAAGACAAAAATGGATGGTAATTTACTTAGATCAACAAGAGATATGAAATTGCGGAGAGCCATACTCACCAACATCCTGGAAGGACTTGGCACATAAAAACAAAAAGGAAGAAGATTCGATCTTTTATTAATTCCATTGTTCTAAGGGATTTGTACTTCTCTAGTTCATACAAGGATGCTCATATTCTGAACTATATCTCTGAACTTTCATTGTTAAAGTCTTTTCCATTATCTGAAAGGAACACTTAGGAAAATTGAAATATGCCAGCCAATATTTGAAAACCAGCTTTATGACATAAGAGATCTCCTTTGAATTGAGCTTAGTAGTCACACTGCAGTGCATTCCAATATTTTATGTAAATGATAAAAATTGCAATAATTATAAAACTAATTGTTGGGAAATCACAAAATTTTGAACATATCTTTTGTGCATATGATATATCCTGAAATATTAGGTTACAGAATGAAATGAATTTATGCTTGAACATAAAAATTATTTTAGACAATTCCACTTTTTCTGCAATCCTTTAAAAAATCAATGATAAGGTGTATAAGGATAAAAAAGAAAACCATTGATTAATCTAATAATAATTTATTTAAAAAATGATATATAAAATTTCTCAGGAAACATGGAGGCCACACTATAAGCCTGTTGTTTTAAATCCCTAATTTAGCTAAGTATTCATTAGTTATGGAAAACATCATGGAATGGCACTATCTTATTCTTAAGCTATCACTGAAGATTGGCCTTTAGGAATTCTGTGTAAGCACAAGAGTTCAAAGGTCATTCAACTCATTACCAATGATTTTCACCTAAACCATAACCCCTCCACTTCTTTGCTGAGACCTCAACCAAACAGATTTAGGTTCCTCCTTCAGACACTGCCCATTTTGCCAACTGTTGAAGCTATCCAGTATTATCTATCTGTGAATAGCACTTTCTGGAAACCTACTTTGATGCACTGTTTGTTGACACACTTTATGAGATGATTCAACTTTATAGGAGAGAAAACAATTAGTTTACTACATGTTTATAAACCCATCATTATATTGTACCATGACATTTTAGGTAGAGATAAGGCCCCAGTGGCTTTGAATAATTCTTTATTTATCTTAAATGGGTGTTTGTGAATCTCAATCTTCAAGTGGATTTTCATTGGTCAAGTGAAATTCAAAGATTTCCACTGTAATGAACAATGACAAAGAGTTAGAGTGGTGCTTACAGAAGTTTTATTGAGCTACAACATGGCACCATGAAGATGCTGTATGGTGCCATGTTGTGTGTGTGTGTTCCTTTATATATGGGATCGGATTTCCTACATTTTTCAGCCGATAAAACAAAAATTCACTTTTTTTTTTTTTTTTGGCAGGTAGTGTTTCTTATTCTCTTGCACACTTTTTTATTTATTTTTAATATTCAGAATGCTTTAAAAATTCCATTTACAAGACAATTGTTTATAATAAAATTCTATTCAATCGGGAGACTCATAACAATTGAAAACAATGTTTTTGTTTGAGTTTGGGTTTGACCAATTCGTAAAAAAAAAACTAATTAAGACATGCATGTCCGTCAATCTTAAACAATAATCTAACGATCTCTACTGATTGTACGAATCCAAACATCGGATAATTCTTTATCTTTAGGGAAAGATAATGAAATCTAAACATACACAAGTCCTAACTAAAAATAATAACCGGAAACTACTTTAAATACACATGGTGTCCAATTTTTTTTACTGTATTCAATAAGTAAAAATCATAAATTGTAAAAGATTATTATTACAGAAAGGCTACTAAATGAATAAGATTTGTTTGTTAGATCATAATTAATAAACCCAAATAAAGTTAATATTTTTTGTATTAGAAACAATGAGTGGAAAATATATTCAAATCAGAATTCTAATTATGAATCACCACAAGCAAAATATGCAATTTTTTTTACTGTATTCAATAAGTAAAAATCATAAATTGTAAAACTAAAAGATTACAGAAAGGCTGTATTTACATTAGTCGGACTATTGTCCTCATCTTTGTCGCCATATTTGTCACAACGTTTTTTAATTTATACGCTCCGGCCTTCTTCAGGTGGTTGGAATTTCAAACTGAACCCTTTATTTCGATCGCTGGGGTGACTGTTCTAATTCCACGTGCCATGTTTGATGGATGTCAGTTATCAGTTATCCGGAGCGCATAAATTGAAAACAAACGTTTGACAAATATGGCGACAAAGATGAGGACAATAGTCCGACTAATGTAAATACTGTACATAATACCTCATCTCAGAAATATAGACAAACTACAGAAAGGCTACCTACATTTTTCAACTGATTTCAACAAAACTTCACTTTTTTTTGGCATGTAGTGTTTCTTATTGTCTTGCACACTTTTTTCTTTATTTTTACATTCAGAATGCTTTAAAAATTCCATTTACAAGACAATTGTTTATAATAAAATTCTATTCAATTGGTAGAGACTCATAACGATTGAAAACAATGTTTTTGTTTGACCAATTAAAAAAAAAAAAAAAAAATTAAGACATGCGTTTAAAAACCTTAAACAATAATCCTTGTCAATTTTATTTTTCAGTCTTTATGATGGCCGATACTTGATCTATCTCTTACTGTTACATCCCTGGGCAATGCCGAGCTCTACTGCTAGTTGTTAATATATTTGAGTTGGAGCTCCCCAATCTTCTCTTTACAACCTTGACAGAGTTCAAAAGCATTTATGCAGTCTTGTAGGTAATAAATTATCTTCCACCCTACAACACCTATTCTACAGATACTCTATAGCTATTTCCATGGAAAATGTTCTGACAAGCTACATTCTCTAGATCCATCAATTATGTCATTTATACCTCTGCCATGTCATATACACAGGGGTAAACCATCCTCATTTCCATTGTATTCCATTGATAAAAAAAAAAGTTCCATTCAGATAACTTCTTCTCAAGAACTGTTATTTTATGGAGCAAACTCCCAAGAAAATGCTTCTCTGAACACTACAATTTTAATTCCTTCAAGTCAACATAAATAGTGTTCTTTGCACAGAATTTATGCTGAAAAGAATAATGATTACTTTGAAATGGTACTATGAAATGTTGTGAGTATTTACAAGAGTAAGGCATGAAAGGAGAACATTTTCTTCACAACACCACAAGGCTGCCATTGCATTCAACAAATTCAAGACTGAAAATTGCACCTGTTGCACACACTCTATACAGCCACAATTTAGCAGTATCAAACTTCTGGTTGTTTTCTTAATTAAAAGATGCATTGAAAGGTCAACATTTTTTATCCAATGCCAAACTTGAACTTGTAGACAATGAGACCAAAAACAAGAAAATTTCTTCAAATGGTGACTATGTTGAAAAAATAATCTTGTAATTTTGAAGAAAAATAATTTGACTTCATTTTGACACTAGTTTCATTATTCCATTTGGTCTAAAATTTGTTTCATAGAATTGGAAAATTATTTACTTATCAATCAACCCTCATACAATCAAACCACATATTTCGCAAAACCTTATTTGTCTGTTTTCCTGTAAAAGTTCTTTAATCTTTTATAGACTTTTTATCAGTTCCTATTATTTGTATTTTTATTTTTTCAAAGAATCCAAGTGAATCCACAGAAAAATATACCAAAAATTACTCCCCACATTTTATCTTATTAAAAATTCAAAGTTTTACAGTTCTATTCTTGAAAAACTCTTAAAACTCTGAGTGTGTGAGCAAGACCAAGCTCTGTTGATAGCAAAATAATAATGGACAGATTAAGCTGAAATTTGACACATTTTTTAACCATGTCTCTTCATGGGTATTTTCATGAAGTAAATACAACAGATTTAAATAGAATTTGAATTCAGACTGATGATTTCATTTTCTGCACTGATAACTGCTATGTTACCTGCATATATCTGTAACAGACAAATAAATGCATATTACCATAATATTTTTCTTGTACCATCAAAAAATGATGGCAATATTTAAGAAATTTGAACCTGAATTAGTTATATTTTCTGCATGAGTAATGTATGATTTTTATTTATACAATTAACTCTATTGTTGCATTCAGCTTCCTAAATCTTTGAAAATAAAAATATCCAATGAAAGCAAGAGATATGTAATGGTAACATAAAGCATGTTTTTTCTATTGGCATCAAATAAAGCCTCTTGTTTACAATGGAATATCTCATTACTAAGAAAGGAATATCAGGCTCAGTGACTGGTAAATATATAAAGCCAAATACTGTTTTATATTATAGATGTCATAATAATAATAATTTTGGGGCTTCTTGTACAGTTTGAAATGCTGTACATTTTACTTTAATAAAGAGGATTGTTATGTACTCTAAATTATTTTGAAAGTTATAAATGTACCTTGGTAATGTTTTAATATATAAGTAATCAATGTTATATACTACATATGGTTACAAGAGTAACTAACAAAAAATAACTGCCAGTAAGGTAGAAAGTGGAGACAAGATATGTTAAAATAAAATTATCTGTATTACTAGTGTATACATTAGATCAAGGTAGAATGTCTCTTGTAGATGAGTGAGGTGACACGTGTGTGAAGGAGTCTGATTTTGCAGATGGGAAAGTTGCTTTTGTACTGGCCTCACATTGAAGCCTTACATTTCATAACTCAGAAAACGCTTCAATTCCTTCCAAATATTTTGACAAGAATTTGCTAGAAAAGTTGGCTAATCTGAGAAATGATTCCAATTCCTTTTTATTAGTTGGAGAAGATACATTTATATTTTTTGTATTAACATTGGGTCTGGCAAAGTACTGCTTTCTGGAATTTGGTAACCCAAGAATGTTAATTCTTTGCAATTAAATACTCGCTTATCTTCATTTATCAATATTCTTGCCTTCCTCATCTTATCCATTACAAATTTTTTGTTTCAGTTTTTCTTCAGTGGCATACCTAAACATATATTGTCTTGATAAATTATCATATTTTCTATTCTCCCCGCTAACAAATTTTTCATAGCTTCTTGAAAAATCTGGCTGGCTGTGTTAATTCCAAATGGTAAGCGGGACCATCTAAGTAAAACTATGAGGAAGTTTATTGCTGTGATTTCCTTAAATTTGTCATCCATTTGAATTTGGTGATATGCATTTTTTAAATCAATTTTCGTAAAATATTTCATTCCTGCCAGAGAATGTAGTATGTTTTCTATGGTTGGAATAGAGTAGGTATCTGAACAAATCTTATGATTTACACCTACTTTGTAATCTCCACAAATTCTAAAATCACCATTAGGTTTTCTTAAAACCACAGCAGGTGATGCCCATTTGCTGCCTCCATATTGAAGAATGCCTTCTTCCACCATTTTTTACAGCTTAATAACTACCATTGGCTTTATATGAATGGGAAGCCTACAGCTTTCAAAATATGATGGATTGATATTTCTTTTTAACTTAAGGCTTTTTAACTTAAGTTTTTTAATGTCCCAGTTTGGGGATTTCCACTACTCATAATATTAAGTAAACACATGCTATTAAATTAATATTCATCAAATCAGTTCCTAGTAAACCATTTATGACCATAATTGTGACGGTTTCAAATTTATTTTTTGTTTCAAGTGCCTTGAAAATACCCTAATATTTTTATACACATTCTATCAAACTGTCTTAATCTTACTAGGCTTTTCTTTAATTTTGGTTTAGATAATTATCCCCCAAAATTCTTTGGAATAAGGAGCACTTTGCTTCAAGTGTCAACTTACAGTTTTAATACTACACTGTTTAATTTAATATTCATGAAGGTGTTCTTTTTGTTTCTCCTTTCTATCAAAAAAAACGTTTGTTTGACTTTTTACATCATCATGTATTATTTTGACAGTTTTTACATTGGTATCTCACCATCTACATATGACTTGAAAGTGATTTTTCTTTATGCACTTATTACATGTCTATCCCCATTCTGGACATTTCTCTCACTTTAAATCATGTTTATACTTGCAATATCTGCATTTTATTGTTGTTCTAGTTATTGCATGTGTGTCCATAAGCTCAGGTTGGTTTTCATTTGTATTAAATTTTTCAATTAACTCTTCTTGTTGGATAAAGTCAATACAAGCTTCTTTTGGTTTGTCTGTAACCACTCTAAAATTTTTACTCTATATGAGGTGTTGTACAGTTCTTCTACTAATCGGAGTTGAATTAATTCTTCCTCTGTGCTTATTACTTGTTGTCCTAGTTCCTGAAATTCTTAATATCTGCTAGTATCTCTTAACCTTCTCAGATATTTCCTCATAGGCTCCCCAAATTCTTGCTTCACTGCTAAAAATTCAGTTCATTCGGCTATGACCAATCTTTTCTTTGGTTGAATATTGCTCAATATTATTTCTTTGACTTCCTTAAATGTCACGTTTTCAATTTCAGCCATAAACAAAATCTGCCTAATGACTTTGCATTCTGCAGTGGCCAAAAATAGATCTGTGATTTCTTTCTGTCCTTCAGGTGTTTGGTCATCTCATAACTTCTTTATTCTGGCACGTGCCTCAAAACATTTTATCTAAATCTTTTTGTTTTCAGATTCTTCTGTGTTCAATGAGCTCCATCAGGTGACACCATTTTGTTATGATGATCAAACTATAGTCTACGTCCACTGACTCAATGTTGCTGCTGAGCTATAGTTATGGCTCGCTTTATGCTAATTACTTATTAACTAAACCAATCACATTACAGTATCTTTAACGTGATTTCTAAGTTTGTATATGAGATTTTTTTTCTGCTAGGTACTGATTTTAATTTTGACTTATTTGAAAGGCAAATGATTTTTAATATATACTGCTTAGTAGTTTCATGCATTTATAATACAATAAACAATCATATTACTATTGTAACTGTTTATGTACATATGAAGATGGATCACTATTAAGTGCATTGACAAAGAAGAAGATATTTATCATGTAAAATGAATGTTTTCATCTTTTTTTTCTGTTAATCTTGATATAAAATTATGAAGATTTTTTTAATTTCTTGTTTCTTAGTAAGATATTCTGTTTACCCTATATTCATTCTTGCATGCATATATCCATACATACATACATACATTTATATATATATATATATATATATATATTATAAATTAACTAATTTAATTTAAAAATATGGTTTCATCACTACACAGGAATTACCATGTTTCAAAAACAGAAAATAACAACTTCAAATTCAATTATACAATTAAATTAAAAGCACTAGTTCTGTTTCATTTTCAAGCAAATTTTGGAATAACTTATTTTGAAATTTACTGAGTTTTAAAAACACGTATATATTAATTAAAATGGAAACAACAGCTACAATGGTTTTCATGATAAATCCTTAAATCAGTAGGATTATTAAGTAATTAGCTAAACAATAATCGCTTTTGTTATCATTATTATGAATGAACCAATAAAGTTATAATGTGAGTCACTTAATATTTTGTTTATGTTTAAACAATGCTTTTTGTATGTCAGCATTCATTTGTAAGTGTTGTAAATTGATATTTTTCTTATAATTAGTAATAACTTGTTTTGCTTCACATCAAAATATGAAAATTTAATATTGCAAATAGTAAGCAAGTATTGCTATATTACCTGCTCATTCAGTAAATTTCCATTTTGAAGTGCCATACAATCCGGCAGATATTTTAAGTAGTATGGCTTTTGGGAGACAATCCAAGTTATGTGTTTAGGCTGATGTAAAAGTTCCCAACACCATATTTTGGATATTATTAGAAAAAATCTGATAAGTATCTTTGAAGTTTACTCAGTGCTTATTTGTTTTTGCTTGTATAATCAATCAACTCTAATATGCTGTTTAAATGTTTTGTCCAAATATACAATAGATTTTATGATAAATCCTTCTTGCAGAATCAGTGTGTACAATCCAAAAGTAATGAATGTCTATAATTATGTATCTTACATGAGTGAGTCAGGTCCTTTCATAAACTGTATTTGGCCTTAACAATTGTAGACAAAAACATTTTTTATTTTTGCTGAAATAGTGGTATGTCTTATACTCCCATATACAGTCAATGATGAAATTATTTATACACACATCAATTTTAATATTTTTATCTATTTCTCAGAATCTAATGCTTGTATGATGCCAGGTTTTTACATGTTATTACGAACAAAAAAGGGAATATAAAACTCAATTTTCAAAATAGTAGGTTAAATACAATAAATTTGACAGGCAAATTATGCAAAATAGGAAAAGACAAAGTTATTCGTACAGTAGAAATATCATTTTAAATTGATTGATTCATGTTACATAATTATTTTATTGATGGAGCCTTCTAGAGTGTAGCTGTCTATATTCCTGAGATGAGGTATTGTGTACACTATTTACATTGTTCAGACTATCGTCTTCATCTTTGTTCCCATATTTATCACAACGTTTCGGCCATTGTATGTGCCAGCCTTCTTCAGGTGGTTGGAATGTCAAACTGAACCCTTTATTTCACTTGCTGGGGTAGACTGTTAGTTCCACATGCCATGTTTAATGGATGTCAGTTATCAGTTATCTCCTGTCCAAAACGTTGTGATAAATATGGCAACAAAGATGAGGATGATAGTCCAAATGATATAAATAATGTACATAATACCTCATCTCAGAAATATAGACAGATACTGAAAGATCAATACAGACCTGAGACAAATTGAAAAATCCTACCAGAAACTGGCACGTATATCAAACCATCTGACATTCCTACACCAATGCAGAGACCTACAAATTATCCCTTCAGGCTTGGCACCAAGACTTCCTATCAATTCAAGAAGAGCCCATCTGGTCTCAGAAAATTCCTTTGTCCGAGAGAGAATCCAGTAGAATCATTGAATAAAACAGACTACAAGCTCATATCTCCCAGAGGCTTGAGGATTTCAACAGAATTACCAATGAAGAAGACCAAAGAAGGATCCAAAATGACCTGAATAAATCCTTCAGACATGAATTCAATGTAGTCAAGGCCTATCACCCACCAGTGAAAGCAGTAATCAACATCAGCCAATATCAGCTGAGTGGCTCTGAGGAGTTAGTATTGAATAGGAGTCTCAACTTCGCCACAACCATCAGGTGAGTGCCATACTTGGACATCATTTCCAGAATCGAGGAAGTGGCCTTGAACTTACCTCAGGTTCAGGCAGATGAACTAAGATGGAAGGTGAGACAGACCTTGGAGAAAGCCAAGCCGCCCAAGTCAAACATCACAAAACTGGAAAGGCTGGCAATCAGGCCCTTACAGAGGAATGAAAATATAATGATACTACCAGCTGACAAAGACAATGCAGCTGTAGTGATGGACAAATCAGATTACACAGGTAAGCTGGAAGACCTCATTAGAAATGGTAGCTACAGCAAAATAAAAAAGGATCCTACAATGAAAACAGAACGCAAACTGTAACAGAGCCTAATCAAGAACAAGGATCGTTTCACACCTAAGATGTATAGGCAGTTGTCGCAGTGTTACACCAAGCTACCTCACTGTTATGGTGGAACACACCTATTCTATAGTTAATAGACTCTCCCACCTATAATAAGTAGGAGTAGTAAGAGTAACGAGTGAGTCAGTGAGCCGGTCAGTCAGTCGGACGACAGTTAGTCGAATACGAAAGTATCAGCGACCACAACTAGGTTACTCTGCATTATTCCTATATATATCAAGTTCCTAATGTTTTGTACGTTGAACTTATTTTAGGACCGACTTAGTACAAATACAAGCCTCCACTGCAAAATAACTCCACAACACTCACAAAGATTCACAAAGATGGTATTCGGCTCAGGCTGATTGTTAGTTGCTAAGGCTCTGTGTGCCACCCTCTGAGTCATTTCCTTGTAGATACAATTGAACCATTGATCGGAAAATCACCTTTATATGTCTGAAACTCCACCCACTTTGTGGAAATAACCAAAGATGCTCCCATCCTATCCAGCCAGATGGTGAGCTTGGACATGCTGAGTTTGTTCACCAAGGTGCCCATGGAGGAGGCACTCTCAGTTGTCAGAGAAGGAGTAGAGAATGGACCAGTATTCCAATAGATAATCTCATAGAGATGTTGACTTTCTGTACACAAACACACTTCAGAATGGGATCACACATATATCGACAACATGAGGGCTTAGCAATGGGCTCGCCATTTATCACCAGCAATGGTGAATATATACATGGAATACTTTGAGGAAATGACATTAGAAGCTATATTTCTAAGGCCAACTCTATGGTTAAGATATGTAGATGACACCTTCATACTCTGGCCATACCAGGAAGCTGTCCAGGTTCTACTGGACCATGTGAACTCGATAAGACCTTTGATACAGTTCATGATGGAGAAAGAGAGTAACAACACACTCCCATTCCTGGATGTTCTAATATCTCAAACAGAGCATGGTTCAAGACATCTGTATACCGCAAACCAAAATTCACCAGACAGTACCTCACTTTCAACTCTCATCATCCATACAGCGTAAAGAAAGGGATCGTCTGTTGCTTACAACACTCAGTAAAAGTCATGTGGCGAATCAGAGACATTAGAAAGAGAGTTAGTCAGTATAAGCAGTACCCTACAATGTAGCAACTACCCTGGGTACATGGCAGCAGCCCCAATAAACTGGAATAGGTGGGTACAAGAAAGAGGACAACAACACTCAGAAAACAGTCTGCCTGCCTTATGTGAAGGGGTTATTGGAGAAAATACAAAGGATCTGCAGTCCATATAACATCAAGACAACCTTCAAAAGCTGGACAACACTTCACAGATACCTCTCCTGAATGGAAACCCCCCATAGAGGTGAACATGACTAAAGACTGTGTGTACACCATCCTGTGCAGCTGCAGAAAGAAATATAAAGGGGAGACAGGCCACCCACTTAAGGTAAGGCTTCAAGAATGCCAAAAAGCTGTAACACAAGGGGAAGTGGAAAAATCAGGCGTGGCTGACCACATATGGAGAGAAAAAGGAGATCACCGCCGTCTGTGGGGTCAGGTTGAAAACATAGACAAAGAACATCATTGGAAAATTCATAAACTTAAGGAATCAGCACATATGCTAGGCCACAAAAATCTCCTGAGCTGGCCCAGTGTAGAAATGAATACAATATGAGAACCAGGAGTGCCAGAGAAAAGAAATGGTAACAACAAAAATTGCAATATGAGCTCTGGTAAAAAAACATGCAATGACAACAGCAAAAATTGCAATATGTGCACTGGTAACAATGGTTGCTGAAGACATTAGGTTTATAATTCCCAGAAATTTATACACAGATGTCCTCAAAGACACATGGCACAGTGGATAAAGGTGTTAGTTAGATCCAGTGGCAGGACCCAAAGAGTGTAAGTTCAATACCTGGTTGGAGAGGGGAATTAACAGGGGATAACTGATAACTGACATCCATTAGACATGGCATGTGGAACTAGAACAGTCTACCCCAGTGAGCATAAAGGGTTCAGTTTGACATTCCAACCACCTGAAGAAGGTCAGAGCATACAAATCTACAACTATCAGCACTAAAGTTTCATCTAGGTTGGCTATTTAATTTCCAACAATGTCCAAAATATTGTGATAAATATGGCAACTAAGATGAGGACTATTTATTCAGTAAAAGATCTGTGCTAATTCCAGCAAAGAGTGTCCAGTATAGAGTGTTAGTCATACATTAACATGATAGGGAAGATAAAGGAGCTTAGCGTTGACTTGAGACAGAGAATTATTAACTTTCACAAGTCAGGAAATAGTTGCAGCACTATTTCAAACCAGTTAACTATACCTAGATTTACAGTACAGTCTGTTATAAAGAAGTTTAAACAGTTTGGCACAACAGAGAATTTCCCTGGATGTGGAAGAAAACACAAATTGTCACTGAAAACTGTACAAAAACTGTGTCACAAGAACATAAACCTAAGAGTTGTTTTGAAAGACATTGCCAAATGTTTGAATATGATGGGTATCAGTGTAAGTATTCACACAATAAAACATTGAAATGGGTTGTATGGAACTGACCACAATGAACCCCTCTTCACAAATCATGTCACATTGTTGCTCAGTTTAATTTTGCTAAAACGTTCTTAGACAAAAACAATTGCTTTTGGGAACAAGTACTATGAAGTAAGGAGAAAAAATTGAGCTTTTTGGACAGAATGAAGTACAGAAGATTTGGAGCAAGAAATGTGATGCTTTCCTCCCAAAGAACACAGTGACAACATTAAAACATGAAGGTGACTTGATGATGTTTTGGGGTTGTTTTAGCTAAAGGGGGTCTGGACAATTAATTGCAATAAGAGGAATAATGAAATCTGCAGTCTATATCAAAATTTTGGATAAAAATCTACAACTATCAGCACAACATTTTCATCTAGGTCAGCAATTTAATTTCCAGCAAGATAATGATTCCAAACATACGTCTAAATCAGTAACTACATGGCTTCAGAAAAAGATTACAGTTCTGCCATAGCCTTCAGTGAGTCCTGATTTGAATCCTATTGAAAATGTATGGCAAGAACTGAAAGTTCTAATAAATCATTAGTCACCAAAAAAACCTTCAGGAATTAGAATGTGCAACCATTGAAGAATGGAAGAAAATCTCAGAAAGAACTTGTTCAAATCTCATCAAAAAATTTAGAAAATGATTGCAACAAGTTATAAAGGTGAGAGGCTATGCTATTGACTATCAATATTGTGAAAATTGTTCAATATTTTCTATTTTTCATATTGTACAAATAATTTTGTTTTTCCTATTTTGCATAATTTGCCTGTTAAATTTGTTGTATTTAACCAATTATTCTGAAAATTGAGTTTTACCTTTCTTTTTTGTGCTTATTAATATAAAATCCCTGGCATCATATAGGCATTAGATTCTGAGAAATGGATAAAAATATTAAAAATTGATGCATGTAAAAATAATTTCATTGTTGATTGTACCAATAAATATAGTGATTCATTTATGTCTATTAATATTAAATTTGATTCCAATTAAAAAAAATATTTTTAAATATGCTTAATCTGCATCCAGTATTAAGTTATAGAATTATTAGATAGGTGCACATTTGTTCATATAAAGGATTTGATTCTTTTCAGTACATAATTTCAATGTGTTTTTTTTCATTTATATCTTCTAACAATTATAGTAAGATAAGCATACATCATGAACTTATCTTTGATTTGAATTCTTTATGAAAAAGTTTTGCTCTTGTCACATTGATACAATGGCCTTTGCTTCAAATTTAATTGGAAAAAAAAACTGGCATATTTTCAAGAAGTGAATTGATAGTTGTTTGCTACTGATATTTTTATTTTGGGAATATCAGATTTTTATTAACACACCAGTAAACTGAATGCTTGAAAGCAGAAAGATTTTGTTATACAAAATTATGCTAAGAATAAGCAATTGTGTATGTGTTATGATTTTTTGAGCTTTAAAATCAATTTTAACTGGATTTTGTGGCATTGCAATTGACCACAGTATAAAATACTCTTTGCCATGTAATATTTATTATTAAAAGTAACATTTGAGCTAAACATTATTGATATGTAATATAACCGTATTCAATGAACAATTGATTCAGATATTTAATTATTTTGCTTCATTTGCATCTTATCAATCAATTTTCTGTAAGAAATCTGAAGTTCTTCTGATGTCAAATTAGGTCAAATAGTTTGTGCTTACATCTGGTATTGACTATAATATATGACCAGATTTAACTGATATCTGAAGAAGACCCAAACTGTACCAACCAAAACATTGTAAGAAAAAGAAGATAAGTTTGAATAATTTATGGAATAATGCAAAAAAAAGTTTTTCTTATAGCCTAGTACATGTTTTTACAATTTTATGCACTGTAGAAAACTAATGAAGTAGATATATCTATTGATGTCAAATAATCACAAAATATACTGGTATTATTTCATAGACTTACTATATTTTTTGTTGGAAAGCATTTTCTTAGATATGGTGAAAATTGAGTTTTATTTATTTTAAGATATAAGATGTTTTTTGTCTTTTTACTATAAAAAGAACATATTTCAAAAATACATTCTTTTACAAAAGCAAAAAATTAAAATGATTCTTCAGGTCAAAATATATTTAACTTTAATAAAAATTCAACCAGAGCCTCAATTTCAATTATTTCTCTCAAATCAGTGCTTTGCATTCAATTAATATCATGCTTCTATTTGGCTATATCTCTTTTACTGACAGGATTTGAAGAAATTTTTAGAGAAAGACTATGCAGGTAAAGAATAAAATGACTATCCAATTGCCTGAATGACCTGTTCAGTCAAAGTGTATTTTTACTTTGTTATTCTGAAACAGATTAACATGATGAGTCACATAACTAAATTTATTATTATGAATAGCAGAATTAGACTGGAAACAGGACAAGAACAGTGAAGTATGACACTGAAGCAAGGAATGCTTTTTGTGATTAGAATGCTTTCAGAGTGAGAAATATTTATGTTTCATAGATTGCACAAATGCATTTGATAGGATACAACATGAAGAGATACTTGAAATACTAGAAAATCTTGATTTTCACTGGAAATATATTCAAATAATCTGTAATCTCTACTGGAAAAACAGCTTGCATGCAGATAAGGAATGAGTTCAGTTATTACACAAAAATAGAAATAGGAGTAAAGACAAATACATGTTATTATATCACTGGATTTATCTAACCAGCATTCAAAACAGTCATAAGAAAACTAGAAGACCTACCAGGATTTATTATTATTGTGTACAATCATAAGATCTGTAGATGAAACTATGTTGATGGCAGACTCAGAAAGAAAATTGAAAGAACTCAAGCTAGTAAGGAAAACAAGAAGAAAAGTAATCATTAACTGCAAGAAGGTGAAATACATGGTTATCAGTAAAAGAGACAGCCTAAGATGTAAGCTATATATTGGGCTGGTTAAAAGCAAGCTGGTACAGAAATTTAACTATGTGCGTAATGTAGTAACATTGACACTCAATGTGAGACAGAAATCTGAAGATGCATAGGAATAGTGAAATACACCTTTTAGAAACAAAGTAAAAAAATTAAGAAATAGAAAAATTTTACTAGAAACAAAGAAAAGAATGCTGAACTTCTACATAATATCTAATCTCCTCTATGACAATGGATGTTGGACCATCTCTTCACAGATGAAAAAGAGACTTCAAGCAACAGAAATGTGGTTATACTAAGAAATCCTAAGAATACTATTGAGTTCTGTTTCAGAATAAAAGGATATTCTGAAACAGAATTTATTAGTATTAGAAAAAAATATCCATTATTCACTACTGGATTTAAACATGCATAGATTGGGTATTCATGATCTACAATTTGTTCCATAAAAATATTTAAAAATTTAAAAAAATAAAGTAAAAACTGCTATTTAAGTGATATTTTAATTTTACATATATAAAGTTTTTTTGTTTTTTTAGTTTCTTTCAGGTTTTTTAACTTGTAAAAAAATATCTAAATTAGAAAATAATCAGTGATCTCACAGGTGTAGTTTCAATGACCTTAACCTTTTGAATAGTCAACTTTGATTTATATTCTAGCTCACAATAAGTTCAAAACTTGGGTACTGAAGAAGAGATATATTAAAAAGTGTCAATAACTGAGGTATACTACATTTTAATTAAGTAAAAATTATTGGCAAGTTATTATTTAGAATTTTAAAGCAGGTGACCCAAACACTTTTACGTTAGTTGTGACCTTGACTTATTAGTTTCTCTTGGCCTTAAACAGATTATTTAAAAACTCATCTGTCATTGAAGAATTTTGTTGTCTTCTTTTTAATTTTCTGGTTAAGTATCCTTCTCTCTTGTGTCCCTTGATTCTTTCTAGATTCTTAATTTCTTCTGTTAAGTGTTAATTCTTTCTTAAACCTTCTTTGTATTAATTTATCTACATAATTATTTTCTTACGGTTTCCTCTTTCTCTTCTCATTTCTTTTTTTTTTTTTTGACACACCTCTCTTTTCATACACAAATAATCACTCATGCCCCGCCTTCGTTTATAAAGTTTTCTTTCTTTCTCTAACCCTGATATTATTTTTGTTTTTTGGCACCCTCCTTCTTCAGCTTTCAGAAGATCTACAAGTAGGCCAACGCGTGAAAGCCAGTAGTTCTTTAGAAATCTGTAATACATTATTATTATTACTCATATGTACTCTCAAATAAATTATATCGTGCTGAGGACCAAATATTCATACATATCACGTAAAACTATATAGTTTTCTACAACATTTGTGCATTTGACAGCTGATTGTAAATTGTTTCGTTTAACTACGATGGTATTTTTGGTCTTTCTTCCTGCCACTGGGTCTATGAGATAACGTTCAGGACGTAGCCTTTTTTCTTCTTCCTCAAAAGAAGTTTAGTTTTATTTCTACGTTAGTTGAACTTGTGGGACAACAGTGTGACACAATGCCCTCTCGACATGCAGTAAGTAAAATGAATTGTAAATATGTAAAAAAAAAAAAAAAAAAAAAAGGTACTTTGACTAGCTATATTTAATCTTGTCAAAGTTTTTCAATTTGTGTTTTTGTTTCTTTGATTTTTTCTTCGTTTTTTATTTCTTCAAAAATTCTGTTTTCTGACTATAAGTTATTAAAATCTTTTCAACGTTGCTTAATAGTTTTAAAAAATTTTTGAGCAAGTACATCACTTTAAAAATATAACTTTTCTTATTACAGTTCTTTGATGTCATTTCACAAAAAATGTCATAAAAAAACCGTACGGCGTAAAGTTTAAACGTAAACTAAACATGTTGACTAAGCGAAGCGTGCACCCGGTAGACAGCATTGGTACACACCGCTACCAATTGCAATTAGTTTTAATTTTGCATTGTATTTTTTTAATTTTTAATTGAAGACCTCATAAAACATGCTACATCACTTTTTAATTTTTTTTCTTTTCATTTTGATAGCTATAGATAAAAAATAATTTTCAATGAAAAAAATTAAATTTAAATAAATGTCAAAGTGAAAGAGATTATAATTTCTGACTGTGCGTAATAAATTTAATTTATTTCAAAGACAACAGAAAATATGAACTTTTTTGGTATTATTTTCTTTTTCGTAGTCTTGAAAATCTTAAAAAGTAAATTCAATAAAGGATTTATTTTAAAACCTTTTGTAACTTTGTACATTGAATAATGTCTATTTGTGATGGTTCAATGAAATTACACTGAACAGTGACATTGATGATGAAAATTGAAAATTATGGTCATTAAAAGCAAAAGATCAAATCAAGTGTCCACTACATATGAAATAAAACTGAAATTATTAACAAAAACAAAAAGTATCCTTTTTCAAGGCGAATGCTTAGTAATTAGATTTTTCATCTATTTAAAAGATCAAAAATAGAGTTTTTAAAGATTTGGTACATAAAGTTTTCCCATTGATTTCTATTTAAAAAAAAAAAAACTGTTTATGATCTTTTATTTAACAAATCAAATATTAAATTATATTGTCAACATAACTTATATCTACTTTTACTGTTAAAACCTTCAAATTGTTTGTTTATTTGGGAGGAAATATTAAAATGGTTAAATAAATAAATAGTAAAATTCAAATTTTACTGAAAAATTTATTAATGATTGTCAGTTTGGATATGATAGCTGTGGTTTTCAATTTATTTTGTGTGTAGCACCCAACTTTACCAAATAATGCTAATTTTAAACATTTTTTCTTATAAAATTTATAGATGCCATTAGTTAATTTTTGTCTTCATTGTGATCTTTTTATTTGGTTTTGTTTATATTTTCCTTTTTAAAATATTCTTTTTGTTTTTATTTTAACATATTTTAAGTCTCTTCAACAATTAGTTGATTAAAAACATTTTTTGGAAGTTGTCAGGAAGAGTGATGTGAAGTCATATTGTTAAAAGCATCTCTGGGAAATACAATACAATTATTCATTAATAACTTTATGTTCGCAATATATCTGTGTTTATACATTTAACTATGAAAACAAAAACAATGTAAATGGAATTCAAACCCAAAGACTAACCATAACTGTACTTGCATTAGTAATGATTTTGTACTTTGAATGACAGTTTTCTTTTTGTTCTTGAAAAGTAGGAGACAGTCCCCTTTGTTGTGATGTCTAAAAATTAAGTTAAATGTTATATAACTGATCAAAATAACACTATAAAAATAAGCCTACTACAAATATTTTTAGTATCATTCTCCTCATTGAACCCTACATATTAATAGGAGAATTAGACTATTGTTCAAATTTGTAATGTAGATTTTTTTTTCTACATTTTTTTTTCACTTTCAAACAACTATGATCAATTAGAATTGGGTACTGATTGTTTAATATCAGCTTTCTCATATTGAAAATCAAATTTTGATAATATAGAAAAATAATCATTATTTAATCATAAATAGTCACTTATCTATTTATAGACCTATATATGAATGAAGAACAACTATTATACTTAAATTTTAAGAATTTCACAAAGAACTTGCAATATAAAAATATATCTCCTCGGAGAAGTCTGATATTTTTTATTCAAATTTATTTTAACTCTTATGTTTTTGAAATGATCTGTGGAAGAATCAAATTAAAATTGTTCATATTTAAATAATACCTTTGGAAAGAATGTTTCAATCTTAACAAAAAATTGATATCTGATCCTCATTGTAACAGTAAAAATATCACCTAGGTGTTCCAAGATGGTTATATAGTTTGAAAGTTTCATGACATTTTAAATGATTCACATGAATTCAATGTTTTGGGCTATGATATCAAAGGTCAACAAATAGCACCTTTCTGGGGCAAAGGGAATTTTGTAGAAAAAAATTCTCAGAACTGCATGGTAGATGAATTGATAAACATTCTATAAAATAATTATCAATATTTATAAACAATTCCTGATAAAAAGCAATAATAGTGTTACTAAATAAGGTATTAATTCCACTTAGCCTATGAAAAAAGAAACACTATTTCTCTGTCAATACTGCTCAGGCTCCCAATAAAATAATACCAACTGGGCACATAATAGAATTGCTTGTAAATTTTGAAATACACTGGCTCAACTCCATTCAAAAGACATGCTTTAACAACTAAGACACTTAGGCCCTTGAACAAGACCAGAGAACATTTACTGAACATGCTATTCTTCCTGTTTTTGGTTTCTCCAGTCACCATTGTAAATTACGGATTTCACACAATAAAAACTTTTGAAGATGATAATGTTAACTTTCATATTAACTTTCAGTTAGATGAGATCTGAACGATGACAAGAACCAATATGGTAACTTATAACAATGAACAATAAATATAATGCATATATGTAAACACTCTTATTAATAGAGATTTTCTTGAAATAAATTTTACATTTATTTAATTTGGCTTATTAATCAGAGCTTGATGTTAATATTCTTAGCCCGTAGGATACTATGACTTATTTTAGATATCACAATTTATATTAATTTATTTATTGTGCCCAGTGAAGGAGCTGCAGTTGAAAATGCATTAGGTTAATCAAAAGGTTTATTCTGGTTTTGTCATTAGAAGGCATTAGGTGGGTATACTTTTAAGCAACTTCATTCATTGTATTATGACAGTTATTTGTATAATTTATTTAATTATTGAAATTGGTTTTGCTGAATGATACTAACATTGTGAATGAAATAGCAGTATTTACAGCACATTATGTATTTTTATAATGTTAAAGGTAAAAATGCAACTTGATTGCAAAAATGTTTGTGCAGCTTCTGGAGAAAATGTAGTGAGCGTTACAATGTGTCAAGTGGTTTGAAAGGTTTGACAATGTTTTATGATCAATCAGGTAAGCAATATGAGGTTGATAACAATTGAATCAAGACATTACTTGAGATCAGAGCTGTTTGATTTAATTATTTTAAATCACAGTTGTTTTTTATAGTTTTTTTTAAAGATTTTTTTGTTATTTTAAATCACAGTTGTTTTTTTTAATTTATTGAAAGAAGAAAATTAAAACATACTGAATCAAATATTTCTAATCACCAGCTAAATAAAAAATTCTAACTGCAATAAAATTTTCACCATAATATAAAATCTTCTCTGAATTATTTAATGATAAATATCTTGTTTATTATGCTTAAACATATTTAAGTTCTTTAACATCAACGATGTCATTGCTTTAAAATAGAAATACACATTTTCTGCTGTCTCTGCCAAGATAATTTCTCACTCTCAGTCCATATGAAGAGAAAATGTATTTAACACCAGAAGATGAAACCATTGTCAAGAAAAGTTGTTTTACTACAGAAAGTGTATTACTGCATAATACACTTGCATGTGAATTCCAGCATTTAATACTGGGTATAGTCTTGCTTACATTGTCTGCAGATTTAATGATTGGAAAAGAGGAGACTTTTTTTTCTTTAACTTTAAAATAGTGGGATATATTTTTATTAGCATATTCCATTGCAATATTTACTTCTTCCTCTGGTAGAGACTTTTTTTTTTTTTTTTTTTTTTTTTTTTTTTGAGATTAGGATGAGCTAATTTGGCAAAAAGGTGGGCTTTGATGTTGATTTTTGCAGTAGCTTTTTTTCATGGTTTTTGTCACATCTTTTTGTTCAAGCTTCTTATATAATCCTTTTCAAATATCAACTGCTTCAGCAGTGGTGCATTTGTCACTCTGTCTTATCCAAGGCTTCAGCTTTTGACTATAGTCGAAAAAGTAGTTTCACTGTAGATTACCACAGCACAATATTGGATACTTTTTCTTTTTTGTCCTTAACCTCACAAGTTTCACAGAGAATTGGCTAGTTGCTCTTATAAATTTTCAGTCTGATATGATATTCTATAAAGTACCTTGGTCCACATTGACCACTTTTTTGACAGTACCTTGCTGAGTCATAAGTTTTCCTAAAGTATTTCATCACATAAATTATATGCCCTTTTACAACACAAATTTCCAAATCTTAAACCAACAAATTTAAAATGTGTGCTGAACATTCATAAGTAAACACTTGTAATTCACTTCTAATATTTTTCTAATTCTGCTGATATTGGATGCATTTGTGGTGAGTATGATATAATAACTCCCTTTACCCACTCCCTTCAAATTCGGGAGATGAGGGAAAAGATGGAAAGAAATTTGCAAGTCTATGTGAAATTTTTTTTGGATCAATGAAAAATTTGACTTCATAGAGATTGGCTGGCAGCTGAGAAAAAGAGAAAAACAAATTTATGAGCATATGAGAAATTTTCTTTGGACCAATGAAAACATTGTTTTTACAGGAATAAGCTCTTGAGCCGAGAAAAAGAAAGAAAAGAAAATAGCAAGTCTATGTGAAATCCTTTTTGATATAAAAAATAAGGAAAAACTTAAATCAACAAGAGAACATCATCCAAAGTCATGTGAAAAGTTTCATTTCTGTTCACACATTCAGATTTTCACTAGTGTAAAATTACTCACCAATTATATTATCAGCTTTAACCAAGAACTTGACACTTCAAAGAACTTTATTTCAACAATCCAAGAAAGCTAAGTATTTCAAACTCTCTCTCTTCATCTACTTTTGAGTGTATGCAACCGTCTATCTGTTCTGTGAACAACAAACTTTCTTAACTTTGTTTTAAACATTTTTGAATATTATTTTGTGTTATATAATTTCATGATATTGTATGAATATTTCTTCTTCATGACAATTCATTGAAACTACAGACTTTACAAATTTATGATTTATTTTCCTAGAGTGAGCTACTGACAACTTCAAGTGTGCAAATTTGTAAATAAATTCCTTTTCTTGTTTTGTTAAAATTAGCCATGTGTTTCTTCCTTATTATCAGCCTCTGTTAATCTTCTTGGTGTGGGTAAACCAACTGTTCATTTTAACCATGATGTCCCATGCCCCTATACATTGTCTATCACTATACAACCAATATGGCAACCAAAATTTTTCTTTAGCTTCTTTATTTCAATTTCATGAATGTTTTTTTGTACAATGTAGTGGTGGTTTGATAAGCCTTTTACGTTTATAGGTATGTGTAACCAGTTGATATTGTTAGAATGAAACAATGGTCTCATTTTGAATACTGGACCACCTGTCTAATAAAAGACATATGTTTTCATTTTCAACATTACTTTTTATATTCTTTCTCATGGACCATGGGCATTTACTTCTCAGCAATCTCTTGTCTTGTTGGAGGTGTATATCCTGGCCTCAATTTCTCTACCTTTCTACAGAACTGAGGATGTGGCACTGGTCAAAATCGAGAGTGGGTTGCAATTATTATTCCAGCAATTTCTTTGTCAATGCTGGTCTTGTCTCCCCAACTTCCTAATCTCTTCACTATATACTTTCTTTTTACTTTGTCTTCCTTGCCAAATGTGCAAAATCAAAAAAGCAGATAACCAGAAAAATACAATTTAAATCAAATATGATTTAGAATAAATAGATCAGATTTATTTTATTTAAAAAAGGTAATGTAATGAAAACTCTGAGTCTAGTTCAGTAAGCTTATTTATACAAATAATAAGACAGGGGAGGTAATCGGGTTGTCTTACCACATTCTCCCTGGCTTTGTTTTCTCCTAGTCAGACGCAAAATCATGATCGTCTCGGTGACAGCTGATTTGGGCTTTCAGGTGTTACAGGAAGAGTCAACCAGAAGTATTTCATCTCATATTGTTTTTTTCTCCTTCTTGGAATGAGAAGTTCTGATTCTGAAAGCTGGTTATCAGAGTCTGTGGGAGTATGCTCTCATTCATTTTGAGGGAGATATTCAGATGTTGATCTCTGAATTGTCAATATCGGGGTCTTGTTCCTCAGGAGAATCCAATGGCATTGTGTCGTCATTACTATCAAGAAAGAGAGATATTGCTTCAGGGAAGAGCTGCTCCTCCTTCTGGATTTTTAACTTTCCAGCAGGGGCCAAATCTCTGAAGGAAATCTTCGATTGTCTCCTCTTAGGGTGCTGGATGCACGTATAGTGGGATCACCTCAAGCAGTTCCACCTTACTTACAGGAGAATCATAATTGCTTTGTCGAACATGGTTTCTAAGTAATACAGTACCTGGCTGTGAGAGCCACAAAGTGAGGGAGATTCTGGATGAACTTTGCCTTGGAAATTTTAAAACCTTTCATGAGGTGTTGCATTTATTTTTGTACACAACAGTGTTCTTATAGCATACAGAGCCTCAGTTATTACATCTTCCCAATATCTAATTGGAAGGTTTTAGTTTTCAAGTGCTAACTATACAGTCTTCCATATTATGTCATTGTATCTTTTGCACTGTTCATTTCCTTGAGGATTGTATTGGGTAGTCCTGCTTACAGCCACTCCCTGTACTAATAGGAATCTTCTTAGTTGGTCAGACTTAAAAGAGGTCCTGTGATCTGTATGAATATAGGCTGGTGCTCCGAATATTGTGAACAGTAAGCAAAGACAGCATATGACCGTTGTTGCATTTACATCTGAACAGGGAAAGGCAAAAGGGAATTGCAAGTACTCATCAATGACAGTAGATATTTGTTTCAGGATTTAGATGGAAGAGGGCCTTTAAAGTCCACGCTCCACAGCCTCTCAAATGACTGTGTAGCTTTTACTATGGTTCCCAGTTCAGGTTTGTAGAACCTTGGTTTTATTCAAGTGCAAATCTGACAATTGTTTGTTATTCATTTCACATTCTCAACTGAAAAAGGCAAATTCCAGCTTCAAACCACATGCATCATCCTTGTGATGCCTGGATGACGGATCATTATGAACTTTTTGTAGATCTTTGGTGTTGTTTATTGATCAACACATTCTTGACAGTACATCTGCCATTGCATTTTCCTTTACCAACTGATAGAAATTGTCAAACAAAAAACAGGAAAGCTCTACTCTCCATCTTGCTATCTTTTCATTTTTTATTTTGCTTGACATCTTGAGATTAAGCATAAAAGAGAACTTTTGGTCCATGATTAATTTAAAGCAGTGACCAATTAAAAAATGTTGACATTTTTTTAGCATTTCAACTATGGCATAAGCCTTCTTTTTGACAGCTGAATGTCTGCACTCAGATGTTGACAATGTTCTGGAGAAGACTGCTACAAGGTTCCTAGATTGCCTTAATGCAGCAGAGTCCAAGTTGAGACATCCTGGTTTAAGATATTTCTCCATAATTATGTTCAATAAATTCTAATGAAAACTCGGAGACTAGTTTGGCTTAATGTACCTTTATTGAACATAACTGAAGAGTCTTGCCATTTTGGCTAAGATGGTATGATTATTTATACAAATCATAAGACAGGGGAAGTAATCAGGTTAACAATATCAATAATACTACTTGAGAATCAGTAACATTAATCACTTTGATGTGTGGCATCCACATAAGCTAAGCAAAAAAAAATACTGCTGAATTGTACTTAAATGTTTGATGTTTTTTGAAACACATTATGACAGGCAAAATAAAGTGAAATCAGTTCAGAGAAATGCCATAATATTTCATCAGATTCTATCACGTTTCTTTGGTGACCAGGTAAAAGTTGTTAGAACTTAGTTTTTATCAGATTTTGCCCCTTCAGATTACAATTTAATCCAGTCTTTACAGTATTCTTTTAATGACAAAATTTCGATTCCTTGGAAAATTGCAAATGTTACCTAGAGCAGTTCCTTATTGGGAAAATAAAGAGGATGGAATAATGATGTTGGCCAAATAATGATAGAAGTGGAACAAAACAAGCATTATATTGTTCAATAAATTTAATGTTGAAACTAAAAAAATGTCTTATTTTTTACTAAATAAACTAAATTAAATATATAAATTTATAATTACCCAATGTTGTGCTCTACTTAGTCATTTTATGGAATATAATAAAAGCAAAGAAAAAATTAATATATTATCATAAATTGGTTTATTTATTATGCTGCTTTAATATAACCAAATTAATTTTCACTAAGGTTTGGTTTGGTTTGTTTTTGTTTTGTTTTACGGCATATCAACCTCAATGGGTCATTTAATGCTGACAACTTTTTTTTTTCCTGGTAATATTTTTGTTTTGTCAAAACTATTTCTGTTAATATTTTTTTACTCAAAAACGTATAGCTGGTAATATTATTTTTTTCAAAAACATAAACTGGCAACAGTTTTTTTTTTTTTTTTTTCAAAAACATATTGTTGGTAATAGTTTTTTTTCTTTAAAAATGTATTGCTGGTAATATTTTATGATGCTTTTTATGTCAGTTTCGGGGTTAACTATTTTCCCATAGCTGGTACCCTAACAGGTGATACCACCCCGGGTCAGGGTGGACCTGGGAACACCAGCAATTAAGAGGTGGTTCCATGCTCCGCAAAACCTCTTGATCAGAGGCCTTGCTGTTGGAAGTAGTTTATTGTCATACCCAGGACGCAATTTTTGCTAAGGTAAAGATTATAAATGAATATGATAGTAAAGTAGACAGCTCTTAATTCTGAATCATTATTTTTGAAGAGACTAAACTAAATAATTTCCTCTTTTATTCCATGGTCTCAAAGAAACGTCAAAATTATTGGATGTATTAAAGCCTCTATAATGTTAAATCTTCCAACTTTCTGTCATCAACTTCAGGAAAGATGTAGACCTTTCTTTTTAGAAAGGGGAACAGTTGTATGCAAATGAATATTTAAATAAAGACTAGGAATTTTTACACAGGTACTTGTTCAACTTTATTCAAAGCATCAAAATTTTCTTTTACTATGTATTTTGTTGCTTGATAACAGAGATATTTATATACTTTGTTATTCAAACTAGCATGCTCATCTTGTGTGTTATACTCACAATATTTCAGCTACTGCACACTCTGGCTTTCTTCAAGTGGCCACTGTCATACTTGGTAGCCTTAGAATTTTGAACAAAACCCTTTATTCCCTAGTGTAGATTGTTCTCATTCCACTGTCCATTTTTCAGGGGATATTTCATATCAATTCATACTCACTAGTCTTATTCACTTTAATGCTGCTTATTTGTTTCTTTCACTGAACCAGGTCTTGTGATTTCTCAGCACTACCAGACCCAGGGATTGAACTCACAACTGCAAAGGAACCAGACATGTTTTAGCCAATTCTTTAATTCCCTAGGTTATGACAGTTATGAGTTCCATCCTTGGGTCTGATAGTGTTAAAAAGTCACATACTCTGAGTCAGTGAAAAAAAAATTGCATGAAACAATGGAATGGGAATTATCTAGCTGAAAAATTAGGTTCAACATTCTGAGACAGCTACTGAGTACAAAGCTGGAAACTTGAAGGCTGGAGTGTATACTACAATGGCTGAAACATTGTGAGTATAACAAGCGAGATGAACATGCTGGTCTGAAAAACAAAGCATATAATAATAATGATGATTCCTCATTTAAAAAATTCTGATAAAATTTCAACATGTTTACCTGTAGCAATAAATGTTGATTTTCAAAGCTGGCATGCCCCTTTTCAACTTTTCCTTATAACTTGCAGTGAGTACATTTGTGAAATTGTAAAATACACAGTAATTAGCTACCCCAAACACTACAAGAAGTAGATTATGTGATCATTTTGTATTTTCATTATTTGTTTTCTTTGTACTTTCTTCATAAGCTGACACTTAATATTAAATTATCATTTTGTTTTAAATATCATTAAAAAGTAAATTATCAAATGTGGATTGTAGCAGTGTCCATAACATGTTAACTAAATGTATATTCTTGTATTATTTTATATTGAGGTTGAAAGGTGCAGGAGAATTTAGTTTATATAATGTGAGAAAAACTCAAATGAAAATTATATAAATATTTGTAAAAATTAATCTTCCTCTATTTCATTATTAGTCTTACCTAAATTACTTTGCAAAATATTTTAAAGTATTTTCTTATAGTGATAAGATTTATGTTGTAGGTAATTTACTTTATAAAGTTAGCCAATTTCCTACACTAAATAGGGTTGTGCCTAACATGATCCATGGATTTTCACAAAGGTGATAATTAACTAGAATAAAGTAGTTATGGTTGTTGAGACCAAGTTAATCTAGCACAGATTGACAATATATAAACTGTATCATTACAAAAAAAAAACAGAAAGAAAAAGAACAATTTTTATGCACCTCAATGTAAAACCAGTAAGGTATCATGAAATTGCACTTATTACATTAATTATGATGGAGGTGCTGAAAAGTTATTGCCTCCATCTCATAATCTAAGTGTTATTTTTTTTTTTACTGTAGCTTAAAAGAATGTTATTTTATATTGTAAAGTGTCAAATTGCAGAATCCTTGGGATTATTTTTGATTTTTCTGAAAATCATTGACTAAACCATATCAAAAGAAAGTGTGGAATTTTCAAGTGTTGAACTCCAAGTCATTATGAAGTTCTTGGCTTGGCCTTGCAAATAAAATCTCCAAAGGAAATCCATTTCTTCATAGTTGTATATGATGAGCACTTGTCACTTAGTTTTTGTATTATGATACAAAAACTAAGTGACAAGTGCTCATCAAACTCAACTATGAAGAAAGGGTATGCCAACTTCACGGAAGTCCACAAATCGGGCTAGCCATGAGTTGGCGATCTCTCAATCCACTATTTGGCATGTGCTAAGAAGACATCTACATTTGAAACCTTACAGATTATGCCTCATTCAAGCACTTACCAAGAACTTGCTCTTTGTGCTTAGCCTGTGAGATTTTTTTTTCATATGAACATTTTATCAAACATGGTGATATGTAGATAGATACAAACATAATCTTGTATTTTTTGTAAATGTGGTAATAATCATACATAACCATATATATCTATATCCATATAATTACATATGTGGATATCCCATGATATTTGTGTGCCCATTTGTATTATTTTTATAATTACTTAGATGTATATATTTGTATTTAAATTATAATTCTATTTTTGAGTTGTGTGTATGTGTTTTTGTACATTTTTTTTCTCATTTATTTATACATATTTTAAATATTTTTGAATAAAAAAAAAATGCTACTTAAATATAATATGTTCAATATATATTAATGGTGGGTGCTCTGAAAGTATTGCCTCCTATTTTATTATATTGGCGCACAATATTGGAGGTGGATGTTGGTAGTTTGGAAAGAGATGTTGAGCTTTCTCCCTAATAAGTCATTATTTTTAGCCTTGTTATGAACAGTAGTTGAGAAGTCATCTGACAAAATTATATCTAAGTACATATGACAGAGAGAGTATCATTGAATTTCTCCATGCTAAAAACATTTAGCTATTGACATTCATCAATTTTAGCTGAATATTTATGAAGACCAAACAATGGATGGGAGCACTGTTAGGCAGTGTATAAAGCATTTCAGCAGTAGCAACAGAGTTGTGTGTAGCAAGCAATGTTCTGAGCAGCCTTGCACAGCTGTCAATGTATGAAATGAAGAGCACCTGAAAAATGCATAATCAATGAGTGTAGCTATGTAGAAAAATGATGTTTGTAAATGAGAACTTGCTCTACTTGATGGTATTATTTATTATATCTCTGTATCTGTTGTAGTTTTCTATGGAAGTAAATAGAAGGCATGATTTTCAGAGCATCCATTTTATATATATATATATATATATATATATATATATACACACACACTACAGTTTGAAGCCATACCCAGAATTAGCATGGAATGAACTTGACAAGATGGAAAAAATGAAAAAGAGCTCTTATAGTCATTAAAAAAAGAATGGAATCAATTATCAAACTTGTACTTTGAGAAATTTTTGCAATTAATGCCCAAAATTTGTGTTGCAATAATCAAAGCTAAAGAAGGATATTTTGATGAGAGCAAAATTTAATCTTAAATTGCTTCCTTTTTCTTTTTGTTATAATAAAATGTCTAATAAAAAAAATCCTGTCTCACTTTTTTAACCATTTATAATAATTTTCTCTTATTTAAAGTACAAAACAACTACTTTTTAAATAATTTAAAAAAATTACCAGAGGTTGCCTCAAACTTTTGAACTGAATAATAACAAAAGGAAAACTTTTCTTTGCCAAAGCATTTCATTATATGACAGACAGTAAATCCTTATATTTACCTTGATCAATTTCTCAGGACACAAAATGCATTGGTAACTATTATAACTTATGGTAAGGTTATTGTTGTAATACACACTCGTACTTGGTATAACATAATTTGTTAAAGTATTCTCTATACATAAGGCTTAGCCTAGTGCCTGTATGATTAGTATGAAGACTGACTCCAATACAACTACCACTAACCTCATACCATGGAACTCCTTATAGTATTGGACAAGTTCACAGATTCAACAGGGGTGTACTCTTTACTCCACAACATCCCCACTTTTGAGATTACTATTTTATTAAATAAATATATTTCTATTTTTATTTTGTATTAGTATTTCCCCCTCCTCTTTCTGGAGAGTTCACCAATGTACTTTGCTTTGTTGCGTTTCCATCTTGGATCCACTTCTTGTTCTTCTGTACATTTTCTTTCTTTTCTTTTTCTTGTTGGTTCCACATTTTGTTTTGGTACTGGCATATCAAAAATGTCATACAGCATTTTAACCAGTTCTTTCAGTCTTTCATCAGTTAATCTTTTCTTCAGCTGATTCTGATGCCTTTTTTTGTTGGAATTTTTTTCCTTTCACCATGTAGACCAATTTTCCAATTCTAGCTGCTATTATGCTGTCTTCCCATGTTTCCTTTCTATCCTTGTATGCTCTAAAGAATACTTTATTGCCGACCTTGAAAGTATTGGTGTCACTTTTATTAACCATTCATTATTTTTGACTTGACAATAACTTGTTGAACACTGATTTTACCCTTCTGGCAAACATTAATTCCACCAGCAACATGCCTGATGGTGTGTTGGGGTTAACTGTTAACCATTACATTCTTAAAAATTTTTGAAGTGCCTCCTCATTTAATTTGTCCAGACTTACTTTTTCAATGCTCTTTTGAATGTTCCTACAAACTGTGCTGCTTGTCCATTAGATTTTGAGTGATATGATGGGGTTGTAATATGTTATATAGAGAACAACTTGCAAAAGTCTTGAAATTCTTTTCCAGTGAAATGTGTTCCATTATCTGATACTATGGTATCTGGTATACCATATATTGCAATATCATGCAAGAAATTCACTGTCACTGAGGATGTAAGATTTTTGCACTTGAAAAATTTCCAGCTATTTTGTAAAATTATCAACTACCACTAGATAATATGCTCCATCCATAGGACCTGCAAAATTTATATGCAATTTTGACCATGGATTGTCTGTCTTTGTTCTATCTGATAGTTAGTTTTGCTGCTAGTGCACAACCTCTACATGCTTTTAATGTTTTTTTAATATCTTGGTCCATTCTGGTCCAATATACAAAACTTCTCATGAGAGATTTCATTCTTAAAATGCCAGGATGCCCAGAATGAAAATTCTTTAATATATGTTTCTGTATGTAACACACTCAGTATTACAATTCTTTGTCCATACATTACAACTCTGTTGCATATTGAGTATGCATTCAAGTATTGATTTGTACGTTTTTAGTTTCTTTTAATTGCTTCTTTATTTTAGCAATAAAAACATCCTTTTCTACTTTTTTCTTTAATTTCATTCAATGTAACTGGTAATTCCCATACTATGTTGCACAGAATTTCCCTCTTGTTTTTTAGCGCTGCTATGACTGTGTCCTCCAATGGTTCTGCATTTTTAGGTATTAACCTAGATAATCCATGTCCTAATTTTTTAGACAGTTGGTACTCCATTGTAAAATTATAATTTAACAGGATGGCTGTAATCTGTTAGCTGTATGGGTAGGTATACCTTTCTTTGAACCATATATTGCTAATAATGGTTTGCAACATGAAATTTCTTCCATGAATAAATTTACGGAATTTTTTCATAATGAATATGATTGCTAGAGCTTCTTTCTCTATCTGGCTGTAATTCCTCTCTACCAGTAGAAGTGAGTGTGAAGCATAAGCAAAAACTTTCATTTTACTACCATCACATTTGCTCCAATACTGTAATCACTTTCATTTTACTACCATCACCACTCCAATACTGTAATCACTAGCATCTGATGCTGCTACAATTTTTGCTTTTGGATCATAGCGTGCTAGTGATAAATCAGATACAAGACTTTTTTATCTCGTCAAATGCTTTTTGGCATTTATGATCCCAATTCCACTTTACTCCTTTTTTTGGATTGTTAAGTGGAGCTGTCAAATTATGTATATTAGGTACATAAATTTGATAATTAGCCAGTCCTAAAAAAAAGCTTGGTGTAGGCATATTTTTAATTGCATTTGCCCTCAATGGATCTGGGTTCCTACCCTTTTTGTCAGTAATTTGACCTAGGTATTTTATTTTTGGCAAAAACAATTCATTTTTCTTCACTAAGCTTGAATCCGTAATCTCTTAATTTTTGCATAATTGTTTTGACATGCCCAACATGTTCTTCTTTTGACACCTTTGATCAAAATATCATCTAGATATGCCACTGCAAAATCACAATCTGCCAGCATGGTATCCATGGCTTATTGAATAATAGCTGGTGCCACCTTTATACCAAAAGGAAGTCGGTTAAACTTACATAATCCTTTGTGCATATTTATAGTCATTAATTCTGAACATTGATTTTCAATCTGAATTTGTAAATATGCTTTAGAGAGATCCAGCTTTAAAAATATTTTCTGCTGTTCAACTTCGAAAACATTTCTTCTGAACTTGTTAATGAGTAATTATGTGTTTCAAGAAAACTATTTAATCCAGTCAAGAAATCTTCAAAAACACAAATTTTGTCATTTTTTTCTTTACATACACCACAAATGGTTTTTCTCCAATACACTAATTCTTTCTAGTATGTCTAAATCTTCATTTACTTGTTCTAATGCTGTGAATGGTATGCTCCATTTCAGTTTAAGTACTGGTGTCAGACCATTTTTTCCTTGAAAATTTGCCTTGAATTTTGAACACCAACCTAGTTCATTAAACAGAACATCAAGAAAACATTTTTTTAATTCTTTAGTTCTTAAGTCCTTAAGTTTTTCGCTGTGACTTTTAAAATTTGTTGCTTGTACACTTACATTTTTGCAATAAGCGTTTATCAACAAATCCCACAGTTCAAATAGTTCCATCCAGTCCGTACCGAATAGATTTGTCACATTTTTTAGAACATAAGTTTTTGTTTTCACCAGCTTATTTTGAAAATAAACATCACATCTTAATTCTGAAAAAAACAAAAAAATTTCTCACCAGAAACTGAAGATGTAAGTCCTTTTTAATAAATGTTTTCCAATTTCTTTCCATGTGGTTTCATTTACTATTGAAATGTCACTTCCAGTATTTTGTAACATTTTTACTCCCACATTATTAATTTGCATGTTAACAAATTTTTTTTTGTTTTGTGTGCCTATTTTTTCTCCTGCAATATTGTGTATTAATTTCTTCCTGCAAAATTTTTTTCTTGGTTTATTTCTGCAGTGTGATTTGATATGTCCTTTTCTAGCACAGTTATAACATTCTTCATTCTGAAGTTTTTCAGCATCATGCTTCAGACTTAGCATTGTTTGGCAATCATTGACTATTTCCTGTAGTGTTACAGTATTATCATGTTCAATCTTTGCTAACATTTTCGTTTGTACTTCAGCATCTTTTTTCACCATTAAACCTTGCACAAAGATTAATCCCTTGAACATATCCAGAGTCATTTCCTTTAGTTTAAATTGTTCACATTCTCTGTTGATGGTAACTGCATAAATGACAAAATCTTCATTCTCTTTTTTGGTTAAATTCATGCACTTCCAATGAACATGAAACAGCACTTGTCACTAAAAAATTTTGTCAGAATGTGTACTGTGTCTTCAAACCCTATTTCACCTGGTTTTCTCAATAAAATATAATTGAAGTACTTTTCATACTCTATTGGCACTATTTTTCTTAACAACAACCTGTTTTTTATCATTTTTTTATCAACCACTGCATTCCTGACTAAATATTTCTTCATGTCTGCATAAATACACAGTAAAAGTGAGTCCATAATCAGGATTGTATACGAATTCTGATACAGTGTTTTGCACCATGTCTGGTGCAAGAGACATTGTAACATTTTTCTCAAAACCACTTCCAGCAACACTTGATGTTGTTTTTGCAACTGTAGCAACTGTTGGGTATTTTGTTGTTGTTGATTCTGTTGTTGCTGAATTTCAACTATTAAAGCCAAAATTTTCTCCATATCTGCAAGAAATTTTGTATTTTTAAACCGTGGTTGAAATTCTTGTAACTCCTGTTGTACATGTATGAGTTTTGAAAATCGGGTTGCCCACTATTATAACTCCAGTTATAATGTGGTGCTTGTTATACCACACTTGACTTCAAGTTCCTCACCAACTATTATAACTCCAGTTATAATGTTGCAAATTTATCCCACGCTTGTGTTCAAGTATCCTCATTGCCAATTATTATAACTTCCTATTGTAAGGTTATTGTTATAATACACA
Source organism: Acanthosepion pharaonis (assembly GCA_903632075.3). Classification (NCBI taxonomy): domain Eukaryota; kingdom Metazoa; phylum Mollusca; class Cephalopoda; order Sepiida; family Sepiidae; genus Acanthosepion; species Acanthosepion pharaonis. The sequence continues at coordinate 235,947 of CAHIKZ030002063.1, read as the reverse complement.
CTCGTATTTGTTATAACGTAATTTGTTAAAGTATTCTCTATATGTAATGCTTAGGCTATTGCTGTAACACCTGTGTAGTTAGTATGAAGACTGACTTCAATATGACTACTCTTGACTTCATACCATGGAACTTTTATAGTATTTGATGAGTCCATAGAGTCACCAGGGGTGTACACTTTACTCCACAACAGTAAAGAAAAGTTATCTTTTTTCTTTATTCATATTGTCTTTTTACAGATATATTTTATTTATATATACAATGATGCACAAAAGTGAACCCCTAAGATAATATTAAAAATATTGTCTCTTTTTTCCAGATAATCAATAAATGTCCAAATGTCATTGTGGCATATGGCTCCATTTCAGAATGTTGTCAGTGTGGATAGGTAGTAGAATAATTATTTTATCAGAAACTTTGAGAATAAAATGAACTGACTCAAGGGTTAAAATATATATTTTTATTTATTTTCTTTAATGTGATAAGTCCTTTGGTATTCGGCATAGTAAAAAGTTCATTAATAAGGCAGATATTGATTAGCAGTCAGGAGAAATGTCCATTTTGGTAGTTAGAAGTCAAACCATGATAGGGGATAGTAATAATGTCAGAAATGAGGTCAGATGTCAAACTGCTGTGTTTTCTCTTGGCCCTAAACAGAGCAGAAATGTAATTAGCAGATGACCTCGTAACTGTTTCTTCACATGTCATGCATATTCTTTTGTTCAGTCTATCTTTGTGTCATTCTTATCTCCTCTCTGCCTTTTTAGCTAAGACATGTCAGGTTTTTATACCCTTTTGAATAGGCTAAGAGTTTGTGATGCAAACATGGTTTCAGCTAAATCAAAAGTCTCTTTGTGTCAATTTTTTTGATTGGTCATATTATTTTATTTTCTGGCATTCCTTTCTTTCTCATTTTTTTTAATGGAAGTTATGCGTGGAGCCTCCCTGATTTTTGGTATTTTTCAATCACAAATAAGTAGGTTCAGCTCCTGCAAACTTCCAGTGTTTTGGGCCAGATTCTTCTTTCTCTTTTTATTTGAAAATAAAAATAAAAGAAATTTATTCATACTTATGCAATTTACTGTATTGGCCCAAAAGTTTGTCATTAAATGGCATTAGGAGCATTTAGTTTTAACTAACTTCATTCTAAAAGATCACATTTTGATTGTGAAAGTTATCATACCACTGTGTATTTTTTATTAAAATTTTGTTTATTGATTCTAACACTGAAAATTGCAGCAAATTAGCAACATTTTTGGCATATTATAGATGTTTAAGATGAAAATGCAAATTAATTTATGGTAATGTGGATTCATGAGCACCTGCTATAGAACCAAACAACTAATTTGATCCAAGATTAGTTGAAATTAGCAGTTGATGAAAATTATGTCTGAAATTAGTCAATAGAAAGGTCATAATAATCCATAAACACTAATCTTCATGTTTCTTTAGTGGCTAGAAGTTTTTATTTATCTTTTCCATTCAATAGATACTGCACATTACTACTTCTATTTACAGAATTTTCCTCATGAAAGAAAATGTTAATTTTCTAGAAGACTACAAAAGGTGGTGAAAAGTTCCACTTCCAAAAATTTGATCAAACACCAGACTTCTTTTTAAGGATTTCTTTGCTAATTAGAGAATTTTTCAGCATCTCATTAAGCACCTCAGAGCAGTTTTTGGTTAGAAAGATAGTACCGTGGCTGATAAGCAGAACAAAATAGTAAATATGTTGTTCATTTAAATTTAATGTCAAAGCTAACAAATATTGTTCTATTTTTACTAAATAGACTAAAGGAACTTTTTTGCTAATATTTTATTTCCAATCTAAGAGTGACTGACATTTTTAATAATATTTATATTTAAATAAATTTTAACTTACATTCTAAAATAATACAAACATCATTCTTCTCTTATATGAACTTTATTTTAACTTTTATGTTTTTGTCTTTAGAATTAAATCATTTACAAAAATATTTAAAATAAAGTACAAAAATGGATATGTTGTGTTTAGTTGAAATGTAAACAATGAGAGACAAAATAAATGTTTTCACTGCATTAATGTGACCAAAAACTAGCATATAGTCAACTGGTTTATTATAAAAAAAATCTCTTTGAAGATGTGTGAATGTTATGTGGAAAAAGTAAGAATCCATGAATCCTCTCCTCCAGTTATGGGTTAAATAGTGCAGACTGGGCTCTTCAGCCTTATGTGGAAATGAGTCTAGAAGGACAACTCTGAATTCCAAACTGTATGTAATCCTGGAAAAGCACATGCTATACAACTATTGATAAGATTGTGGAGGTTACAATGATTATGATCCCAACTGGAGTTGGCCTTGATTATTATTAAAAAGATAGATAAAACTGAAAAAAGAAAAAATAGGAAATCTATTCAAAAGGACAATACAAAAAATTTGTGCAGTATATGAAATAATGGTTGGTTGCAGAAAATAATATAATAAAGGCTCTGTAGCAAATAAACAAGATAATGTAATGTATTAAGAAAGAAATTTATAAAAATTATAGATGGTCCAGGAATTGGGATTGTGTCATCTTAGAAAATGTATATAAGTGGCCCAGTGACTGCTTGGCACCACTTATGTGTGTGTGTGGTGATGGTACCTGCAAGAGAACAATGAGCTTATGCACATGCTCAGAAAAGTTTAAAATGGCAGCTATGCAACACTACAATACTACTCAATGGTGGTACAAAAATGTATCTGAATCAATGAACACCACTTCTAATGTAATATTATCAAGTTTGTATGACTGTGTTGGTTTCAATCTAATAGAAATTTATAGACAAATTGTACTTATTCTTACTAGGATTTCTTTCTAAGCAATAAAATTAACCACTTTTCATTTTCTTCTGCCATATTTTGTTCTTTCTTGTCTTGAAGTTGACTGTATCCCTTTTGCGTGTGGACAAATTTCTTACTTTGAACTTTTTGCCTTATTACTGTTGCTTTGCCTAGTTTTGTCTTGCATATATATTACTTGCTTATTATTTCACTCTGTTCTTTTTCTTTCTTTTGTTATTGTTTATTGGAAACTTTGTCAATTCTGTTTTGGGAGCATTTTTTATCAATTACAATTCATAACTTGTTTAGCATTTCATCGAAACTAGAATATATGTTCCTTTTACAATGATGGTAAAATGTATTAGAAGATCCTGAATACGTTCCATCAGATTCCTATGAAGAAGTCATAAACATTAAAATCAGAATTTTTATCTTCATTTGACAAATCATAAATTCTTTTTTTCCAATATGGTAATAAGAACCCATATACATGTTTTGATTCTATGGCATTTCCCACTATCCTTGCCCCCATCTTAGAAGGAACATTGTATATCATAATGTATATAATAAAAGGAACAGTGTCTATCATAATGTTCCTATGTCTTACTTAAATATGTTTATTCTACTAATCAGTTGGAAATCTTTGAAACCTTAAAACAAATCTACTAACTACACTCATGTGCAAAAATGTTGGGAAAACTACATAAAATGATTATACAATTTATTTTATTAAGAAGTTAAAATTTTCTAGCAGTAGAAATATTGTCTGTGGATATTGAGGATTGGAAAATAAGTTGTTGTAATTCTGTAAGTACTGTGTAACAGAAGATACACTGATTTAAGTAAAAAGGTGCTGAAAAAAGGCCATGCAAAATTATTGAGCCAATTAAAGATCTGAGATGATCATGGTAATATGCAAATTTCTAAGTAAGAATTGTTTCATCTTATTAACATCAGTGTAAGGTGCCTTAGCAAGTCATTGTATTTTTGCACTAAAATCATGGCTAAAGTTTCTGCTGAAACAAAGATGAAGTTTGTGACTTTGAAGGGGAAGATAACAATGAGAGAGAGCCAGGCAGCTTGGAATTTCCAGAAACAATGTTCAAACCATCCAAAAGATGTTTACTACTATTGGAAGTGTTTTAAGTGCTAAGAAAATCAGAAGAATACAAAAGTTAAATAAGAAAGATGAAAGAGGGATTGTGAAAATCTCAGTAGGCAATTCAAAATTAATAGCCAGGCAAATGAGGAGTGAATGCAGTCTTAACAATGAGAATAATTGGTCAAATGAGGTTTCATTTCATTATGCAGAGTATTACAAAAAAAAAAGTAATAAAAAGTAATTTTTAGTGATGAATGCAAAATATAGTAACATTCTAAAGCAACATACACCACAAAGATAGTAAAATTTAGTGGTGGAAGGTGACATCAGACAATGTGAGAAGAAAAGTGGAAATATTATCGAAACTTAAATAGTGAAAACTATATTAGTTTACTATGGTCTCATCTTCTACCAGACTACAAAGATGGAGAATTTTTTCAGCATGACTGTGATCATCATCAATATAATTGAACCATTGTCGTGGAAACTGAAGAAAAAATGCTCTAACAAAAACCACGCTATCTCCAAGAGCTTTGAGATTACTGCTAAGAATAATGAGAAAAATTCCAAATGAGAAAATCTGGATGTTGTTTCATTTCATAGCACATCAAACTGCAACAATAATTCAAGCCAAAGGCAGCAATACTAATTACTAACTCCATACATTAACATTTTGTACTTTCTGTAATAATAAAGATCACTTTAAAAAATAAATTCCTTTTTAACTTAAGAAAAGAGCTGAAAGCTGAAATTTTTGCTGGTGGTTGAGTATTTTTTGCATAGCCTTTTTTCAGCATCATTATGCTTAAGATGCTCTATCATCCACCATAGCATTAACAAAAATACAGAAACTTGTTTTCTGGTCCTCAGAAATCATAAAATGTACTGGTAATCACTCTTGATTTTGGGATGTAAATTAACAAAAGTAATTAATTTACCAAGGTGGCCTAAAATTTTTGCATGTCAGTCTTTACATCTGTATGACATCTATCCCAGCCACTCCTTATTCAAGTTCAATCCCCTTGTCTGATCATAGAGTTGATCACTTCAGCCCAAGTCTTTTCTCGCCCCAAATTGTGTTAATTGATCACAAGACTGGCTTGGTCCAAATGGTCAACTGGAATTGGTGACTTGTCAGAGTAAAGTCACACAAAAGAAAAAAATAAATTGGATAAAAGAGAAAAAAGTATTTATATACAATTCCTTGATACAAAATTGATAGTACAGTTATTGCTGGCTTAAGCAGGCCTATGTTCTCTATACAATAACTATCGACCCTTCCCAATTATCTTGACACACTGTTTGTTGTTATGGTTTTGAATGAGACGTCTGGAACAAGGCTTTAAGTTGGAGGCTTTTTCTTCAGGGCAGCAAATCTCATGAGATCAGATGAAGTGGTGGTTCTCATTTCTCCATTTGGTCTTGTCTCCACAGTCTCTCTCTCTCTCCCTCTCTCTCTGCCATGCCTCTACCATAGTGTCTCTTCATCTACTCAGAGTTCTGTTTTTATGAACTCATGTGCAAGAGCTGGGGTGGGGCATAATGTGCTCTGGGTATACCAGCATTCCCCAAACAACTAATCAGGGCTCTTTCTGCAAATGTCCAAATGTGGGGGAGCCCCTCCTCCCTCCTTGGAATTCTACCTGGGCCTTCTCCTTCATGCTTTGTGTGGCTACAGCATCTTCCAGGGTTTCAGAAGAACCTCAACAAACTGCTATTCGTCGTTTAAGAAATGCCAGCACTACTGCATCTGCCAGAGCTTTAGAAAGTCCTGTTTAGACTGCTAATTGTTGTTTGAGGAATTCCAGATCTATTGCATCTGCCAGAGCTTCAGAAAGCTCTGGGGTATGGCGAGCACGGCTCAACAACAATGGCCAAATCACAAGGACAGACACTCAGCGTTGTGGGTCTGCATTCACCAGATGCTCCCTTATCACTTAAACCCCACCATAGCTGCATTTGCACTTACATGTCGAACACATAACCATATTCAGTTGCAACACAAAACCAATACGTGGGAAGGTGGATTCGTTTAATTGTCAGGGAAGTCAAGTGTGTCCACACAATTCAGGCCTCAGCAAAAAGAAGGGAGATAATAAAAGAATAGCAGCATGCACAATTATAATATGCATTCTCTGCCATGCACCGTTTGTGTGCTTCTCCCCTTACCATAAGGGCTGCTTTAGGTAATGCTACATGTGCTTCATGCTCACCTCAACTGGCTATTAAAAACCACACAAAAATTTGTGCCACTTACAAATACTCTCCCTGTCACCTTCCCATACTTCTGTTATGTGGTTCTGTTTGCAGTAGTGGCAGCATGCCATCTTTTGGGCAAAAGATGCGTCTACCTTTCACACTATTAAATTTTACTATGTTGCAACTGACACAGGGCTTCAATGTAATGTCTTGCACTCAGGGATAATAAAAAAAAATCCCATCGGAATACAAAGCCATCTGCCACAACTCACCAAAAACTTCCTAAGGCTCGTGTTCACACTGAATTTCACAACTTTTAATTGGAGGTGTCTTAGTAATGGCAAACTGTGATGTTACCATGGCTGTCCATTGCTTCCTTTTAAGCCTTACAATTTTTTTCCATTGTGCAACTTGTTATACGTTCGTTTTTTTACTTGGGCCCATCAGTTCTACTAGACTTCAGCCTTACATGTGTGTACAAAATGAGTATGGTGGTTATTACCTTCTATTCAGAGGAAGTTTACTCCCAGGCAATGCCAGGCTTTACTGCTAGTTATATATTTTGTGTATTTTAGAAGCTACCAAAAATGTTCATTTTTTTCCTTTTTTTTTTTTTTTTTTTTTAAACAAAACCTCCAGAAAGCAAGACAAATTACAAAATAGTTGTATATAAATAACATAAAAATTGAAAAAGTTTGATAACTGTAGACAAAGGTGGTTAAAAAAAAAAATTCTGGATTTAAGTTCCAAAGATACAGTTATTGAAATAAACTCAAAGCTGTTACAACAGATTCCTGACTAGGTTTCGCTGTATATATTAACTGACACAATTCCAGACACCTTACTGTTCAAAATTTGAGCTCTTTTAACTTTAGCTGCATGGTATTCCTGCCCATCATGTTTCTTCATTGTACAAATGGGTCTCTCATAGCTGTTAAGTAGCTTCTCCCACGTGACTTCTAAACAACTATTCTAATTAGGGTTAGTATAAAAAAAAAAAAAAAAACAAGGATATGTTCATTCCCCGGATCCCTATCCAACAGAAATGGGTTAAAAAAAAGATTAAAGGGGGTAAATCAGATTTGTTTGTCAACAAGCCTATCATTCTTGTCAACAATTTGAACCAGTTGAAATTTCACGGATGTTGACAACTTATTTCATTCTCCAACTCGCACTTTTGCCTGTATTTTCTAAATTTCATCTATTTTTTTTTAAATCCCACCTGCAACGAAATGTATATGTGATCCTAGTGCCACTTCTTACGTAAATAAATATTATTTAAATTTAAATACGTTTTGGACTGTTACCTGTGTGTAAAAATAACCAGGTAAATTAATTATTTCTGTTTTTTATTGGTTGTTTTAAAAATAATTTAAGAATTAAGATTCAAAAAATTATGTCAATCAATGTCAATTGTCAATCATTCCGAAATCATAATCATACAAAAAAGAAAAATGTCGAATTTAAAATTGTTGTTTTTTTTTTTTTGTTTTTTTTTTTCATATATTCATTTAAAAACTGAAACAGAACACAAATCGGTTATTTTTATTACTGATAAAATAAACCGTAGAACTCTAAAACTAATGGCGGCAAATTCAAAATATGCCGGACCATACGGAATACCGGACCACGGTGTATCGGATTATTAGAGAAATACAAAATGTCAAAGTGGTGAAAGAAATTTCTCTGATGAATTGAATCAATTAAAAATAAAATTTAACGACTAAAAGAAATGATTTGAAAATCAATATTTCTTTTTAGAGCGCCATCAAATAAATATAATTTTTTTTTAAATTGTAAAGAAAATTCGCTTGTCTGTGTAAAGTTTTAAACGTAAAAAGGTGTAAAAATAATTTGCTTAATTTTTTCTTTATCCTACTACTAGCTCATAAGCATTGTAGCGTCTGCTCTGTTTGGCAACAACAGTGATTGTCGGCAACTTAGAAGCAACTAAATAGCTCTTGAAATCTTTCTGTCACTCTTCTCTACAGTAAGAAGCACAACATGTCTGAATCGGAATTGCCAAATGTAAAACCAAATTTACTTGAATCCACAAAGTAGGAACTGTTTTTTAGCTTGATTTCATTTCCTTTAAGAAGAAGAAGACTTACCTGAGTTTCTGTCCCGTGTGCATATTTATGTAGTTATTGTTATCAGTTAAAAATATTTGAAATGCGTGTTCAGTGGGTGTGTGTATGCTTGCGAAGTTGTATTTCCCTTTTTAGTGTAGATATCTACATAATCTACTTTTATTGTTTGTTCTGTATATGTACATTTATTGGACCTTGTTTATTTTTATTTTTTATTTGAGCAATTTCCTAACTTGGTGCTTTTTGCATAAAAACTACAAAACTGTTGTGGTGTAGTCTTATTTTGAATTTCATTTTTGGTAATAAATTAATTATAGTTTTCTTTGGATATGTAATTTGCAAACTTTTCCAAGTTGATTATTTAAAAGAATTACTAAAAATAATATTATGGAAAACTTAACTGAAATTTCGACAGTGATATTTCCTTATATATTATTTTATTTTATTAACCCATTTAGTAGATATTTGTATTTGCATTCAGGTTTTATAAGTACTCATAAATTTATATTTTATCATTTTATGGTCTTTTTATTATCAATTACAGTTACACTGATGTGATTGTACCACATGACTGGTAAAAAAAAAAAAATAATAGTAACAATTAAATTCATATTTATTCAAAATCTGTGTGCATGGCTTTTATCCAAAGTTCATTTGGATAAAGTTAATTTATAAGTAAAAAATAAGACAACTTTATTTTTTCAACATTAATTCTACCATTTTGCTCCATATTTTACTACAGGTTGAGAATCCTTTATCCGAAATTCATGGGACCGGAAGTGCTATGGTTTTTATATTTTGGGGGGAATTTGTAACACAGGCTATTTAATTTTTATATGGCATCTATAAAATGGAGCAGCTTGGGAATAGAACTCAAACATCAACACAATATTACTAAATTTTGTATACATACAGATACAGGAGATGATGCTTCTTCATATAATGAAAAGCATGGAAGTGATGAATTAAGATTTCACACAAAAAAAATAATGTTTTGTACTTTATGTATGTGTATGAAAAACATGATCGCTACTTTTACAAAAATTATATAAATGCAGGAATTTTTGACATTTTATTTTAAACTGAGCATGAAACACCTGGTAAGTAATCCACTTAAGTCACTTACAACAGCTGTACGTCACCTAAGAACCTTCCCAGTGCTTTTTAAAATTTTCCATTTCTAGCAAGTCATGTCAGCACATGAAAAACTTTCGGATTTTGGATAAAGAATAATCAACCTGTACTAGCATTCACCCAGCTTTATAATTCCATTCTCCTAGAACTTTTTAATAATAATAATAAACAGTCTTTATTTAATATGATTTGATTTTAATACCCAGAAACTTTCTTAAGTGATACAATACAGATATTAAAAGAAACTTAAGATATTTAATCTCATAAATTGGATTGATTAGTTTAAAAGTACTGGCTTTAGTTTCCTTTTTTGGCTCCATTATTATTTAGCTAGTCTCACATACTGCATTTAGCTACAAGCAACAAGCAATATTTATGAAGATTTATATGCACTATGCCAAATTATTTTCTGATACAAGTTAAAATGTTCACAGTAAGATTGTAATTAAACATTAATATATTTGGTGGTAACATATTTATATGAGCAATATATCAGAAGAGTTTCAGCATATAAAATCTATCCTTATTAAAAATATTGATAACTTGTTTTGGAAGTGCCAGATTTTATTATACGAAGTGCACAATAATTTTTTATTTATAAATAAATATGAAAGATATAGGTCATAGAAACATGTATTTGATTAACGCAATATACCATGTAAAGGAACTAAATTGTGAACTCTGGTAATAAAGTATCAAGGAAAACTTTTTAGATTAGTTACAATTCCAATCTTCAAAGTTTTTTTTTTCAAAGTTACATGGGGAGTAGAAATTACAGATATACAATTCTAAATTTGGACTATTTGCAGTATAATAAAGAAGTTGAAGTAAATATACTTCATATAATTTTACTTTCTCAACAAATATTTATTGTACTAAAAATCAACACAATACCAGATTCATGAAATACTTTGTGAGAATAAAACTCTATAACAAGTTTTCAACATTAGCCTACAAGCCATGAAGATACTTTATTTGTATTTGTTTAACTTTGTCAGGTTGGAGAAATACATAAGAAATTAATATTTGAAGGGAGAAATTAAGTTATTGAATTTGGTTTTATAACTTGTTTACATATGAATCAGTTAGTAGTTGGAATTAAATAATTCAGTTTTGTACAGTTCTGCCTACAGGTAAAATACAGTTTCTGTTAATTTTACTACAAAGTATATCTATATAAATTGATATTTAAACAAATCAATCTATGGAATAGCTGATTTGCTCAATTGAGTGCAGTATTGATGGTTATTTTTTTTGCTATTTTAGAATAAAATAATATCATAAAAATTAATAATATTGAAAATGAAAAGTTAAACTTTTGAATTTCTTTGAAACCTTTTTTTTTGGCAAGGTGGGCAAGTCAGCTTTGCAGAACATGAAGGAACATGAACATTCTCTTTAGCTTCTTGATTGTGACTTGAAACATATAAGAAATATCTTGTCTAAGAACTTATTCTTTGCATTTATCTTAATACCACTAACAACTTTGAAGGAACTGGCTTATATTTTTATTGCCTACAATATTATCCCAAAATATTACTTCACTTCCCAATTGTGTCTTGTAAGTCATGTTGATTGATGATTTCCATGAAAAAACCAGCCTCTAGCCCAGGTCCATCCTATATAGCTCTATATTCATCACCACTCATTCACCCACCTCATATATTTCTCTTTGGGATGTTTACTTAAATGTGGTAATTTGACCCAATTTTTTTCTTCTTGATAATGTTTTCAATTTCTTTCTTGACTGTTCTCTGAACTTTTTCACAATTTTTAATGTGCTCTTCTCATCACTCAATGTCTTTTCTTTTTTTTAGCTTATATCTTTCTTATAATCAATGGCAATTTTTACATAAATATCAATAACTATCATAATATATGATGAACAACCCTCAAGTTACATAATAAAATCTCCAACCACAAAATAAGTTATAAGTATTTGTAATGAAAATAAATATAAGCTGGAATTCACATGGTATGTTTAAGATATAAATATGTCTATCCTGATAATTTTACCAGTCTTAGTTGGTTAATACCAATTGTTACAAAATCTCAGTGTATAGAGACTTAACATTCATTTCCAATTGTTCTATTGAACTTGTGATATCACTAACCATGCTGCAAGCTGTTACTACTGACATTCAATGAGTGTTGTTCAGATTTCTGAACTAGATACACTAAGATTAGCTTAAATATTAAAATAATGTTTTCATATTAAATGAAAATATAAAAATGATTTTAAAATTTATTAAAACATTTCTGCAGAAAAACTAATTACTTGACAAAATATGAGCTGAAATTGTAAAATCCTTAGGAATTGTAAAAAATTATTTTCAATTTGAGTGCTGATTTTTTATTTATTCTTTTTACTTTTCAAAATGTTTCCATTATGGACTGAAAAAAAACAAATAAAAACAAATGTTTGCATGAGTTTACAAACATTTTAAACATTGGCAATGAAAGCTGAGCAAAATAATGTCTGAAAAAATATATATGAAACTATGCATTAATACAATGATTTACTTTTAAACTGCAACATTATTACTTACAAAAGTACATTATTCATGAATTACTTTTCCAATGCACCATGTGATGACCACTGGAATCAAATCTTTGTATAGAAAAGAATTAGCCAATTTTAGTCTGTTTCATAATATTTTCAGATATTGCATTTAGTTATCTCTATTGCCAATATTCTTTTAGCGATATGATTTTTTTTTTAAATATTTGTCTTAATGTTGCTTAACAGGCATAATTTTGACCTTCTTTGGTGAAAATCTATGTAGTCACATGAAATTATCATTAATTACTGTTTGGGTTAAAATGAACATAGCAACTATTTTGTTGTTCTAGTTATAAAGAGTCATAGACTTTTGTTTTCATTGATTTCCTTTTCTTATCCATCATGGTATTTTTATTAAGGAGTGGAATGGTGTACAAGAGTGGATGAAGAAATACATTGCTTATCTAAAATTTTAATTTTATAACATTCATTCTATGTGGTTAATAGAAAAGCATTAAGTACAAAGGAGATTGTTGAAAATCAATATTTGTTGTGTAAAATAAATGCTTTTTCAACATTGTACTTATTGATTCACCTTCATATATACAGGGTTTCACAAATCAACTGTCATTGTCAAAATTGAAATTCACTTCATTTATTCTATTTTTCAAATGAATTCTAATTGAAACTGCTAAAATTCCTTTTTTTCACTTTCAAAAAATTGAAATTAAAAAGCAATAATTAACTGCAATAACCATGTTAAAAACTTCAATATTTCAGTTATAAAATGTTTCAGTGACTATTAGCATTATTTATCTTTTTATTGCTCATAATTTTCTTGGCATGATACATCCTGTTATATAGAATTCATATGCTATAAAGTCTGAATCATTTATTCATTAAAATATCTAATGATAAAACTTGACATTCCTTACAGTTCAATAAATATAAATGAGTTAACATTTTTTGGGAGGTGGGGGGGTGATCCAATTTTTCTTTCCATATTTTTGCTGCCTTTTAATTTTAAACAATTGATATGAAAAGAATTCTTGCCTATTTCAAATAAAATTAAACTCTGCTGATTAAGAAAACTCCATTTGAGGAAAATATTTTGTAAATTCAAGTATTACATTTACTATATGAGTATAAAATGGTTTATTCTTTTATAAATTTAAAACTTAAATTTTTTAATATCATATAAAGTATGTTAATACATAGATTATAAAGTTTGGTTGAAATAGTCATACATAGTCACATGAATGTTTATATACATATATTCTAAATTTGATTTGGGTTATGGGAAAGGTTATCAAAGGGTTATGAAAGGTTATCATGGAATATAGTAAAGTTGGTTAAATTTCAATCAAACTTTTTGATTCTATTACACAGAGGTCACAACCATGTGACTTCAGGATCCAACCAAAGCCTATCTAAATTCCATTCAACGTTACTGTTATGAGCACCTGTACAAAATGCCAATTCTCAACTTTTGGCTACAAAGAGTGACCTTGAGAAAAATTACAACACCTGACCATATCATCTGCAACAGTTGAAACAATTTTGTTAAACACTAGTTTTATAATAAATCTCTCATGGAAAAACATTCCATAATTTAGGCCTGATTATGATATAAGACAGTGTGAACAAGTGTAATTCTTAGTATTATAGAAATAGAACAATTTTCATCTAACAGAAAATTTTCATTTTACTACTTTAGCCAAATTTAGATAGTTCATCTCTTTTTTTTTTTTTTTTTAAATTAAGAAACCAAGTGGAGAATGGTTTTCTGGAGGAACCTCTGCATTCTCCAACACAGAGGGATAGCAATGAAGATTTAAAGAAAGAAAGCCTTTCAACTATCATTTTAGTTTCTGATGAAAAAAAAGATTTACCGGAATCTTTCATTTCTCAGACAGATAAAAGTAAGTACTTATATATTTTTATACTAAACTACTGATCATTGTACATCCTTATTAACAATAGTTTAAACACTTTAATCTACAATGTATTTATCATATGTATGTAAAAAACCTAAAAATGATTAGGTAGTTTTGCACAAGTCAAATAAAATCATTTTCATGACTTATTACTTCTTGACTGCATATATGACAGGAAAGTGCACTAATTTTTTAGAATTTTATAGGTGATAATTTCAGAAGATGATTTTTAATGATATTTTTACAAAAATAATGAGTGAAAAATTGATTGGTTCTTTTTTCATTTAGAAAAGCATTAATTGAAAATATTTTTTCAAAAGAAATTAAGAAAAAAGTCTTGAATGATTCAGCTGACATTAGTGTTTTTTTTTTTTAAATATCAAATATAAACAAGACTTACAAAACTAGCTCATTATTAGGTTTTGCTTTGATCCAATTTGTGGGGTTTGTAAGTTTTCAAATCCTTTGTTTATAAAGTAATTATTGTTTTTCAACTTGACCAATCCATTTTTAATTTCTCTCATCTTCCACTAAAATTAAAATAAACTTCTGTTTTATCTTATTAGCTATTTTAGATTGCACTTTCCACTTAGTTAAATTGAAAGATACATTTCTTTATTAAATATCAAAACACTTCAAAAGATATATGCATATCTTCTGTATCTGAAAATATTTGTCATATCAGCAAATCCTTGCCATCTATGATGCAGTCAGTACCACCTGTATATCATTGACAATATTTATAAGTTCAATTATGAGGATGTTTTCAACCTACCAAAATGATCAAACATCAGATTTTGGGGGGGGGAATTGGCTTCTTGGGTAGCCTAAGGAATTTTCAGCATCCCCTTATATCCATGTCATTAACTATTATATTTCAGAAGTTCAACTTCAGATGGTAAAATTCCTTTCTTTTAAATAGTTTTATATGTTTGATACTAAGACTTATAGCATTAAATTGTTGAATTTGTTTAAAATAGAGTATTACCTACCATTAAATTTTCTACTGAATCAGTGTTGCTAAACTTGACTTTTGAAAGCTTAGTGTTGATACATTTTTAATTTTGCTACTTGCAACTTTTGGAATAAACGTGAGAAAAAAAGTCAATTGAAAATTTAGTAAGCCTGGACTTTTAAATGAAACCTAATTCACTACTTGTTAGCTCAATCTAGCAATAGTAAAGCAGCAAGAAAATTATATATTTCTATGCTTATTTTTTTCTTTAAACAGATGGAAGACTAAGTAACAATGCATTTGCAGTTTCTTTCAATCAAATCATTTGTTAGTAACTCTTTCAAACTAAAATCATTAAGGTTTTTGCTATAAATATGACTTGTCTCATCTGCAAATGTAAATTTTCAATATTTTTATTTCCAGAAAATAAATTCATGAAGATATTCAGTCTGATTATAATGACAATATTGAACTCTACAATTGTATTAATTATGCGTTACCTACGGACACGCAAAGGAGACATGTTCATTGCAACAACTGCTGTTATCAGTACAGAGGTTTTCAAATTCATCCTTAGCCTCATCTTGGTTCTTATAAATGAAAAAAGCATTTTCAAATGGGCACATTATCTTTGGGAAAACACAATACAAAGTCCTAAAGACTGTGCAAAAATGTCTGTTCCAGGATTTGTCTACACATTACAAAATAATCTATTTTTTATTGTCATATCAAATCTGGATGTAGCAACTGCACAGGTAAGTTTTATTATTTTTTGTTTAAAACTTATTTGATTTTATGAAATTTATTTTTGTACTGCTTAATGTTTATATTAAATGTTAATAAATGCAGTTAAATGCAGAAATCCTTGCAGAATTTGAATCATTTTTTTTATAAAACAGGAACCCCAGTTACCAAAAATCTGCTCTCCATCATAAAACTAAGATATTATTTAATTAGAAAAGCTTTTAATTGATTTTATGAATAATATATATTAATATATATTACATTGAATAACGAATTGTTTTCATTTTTTAAATTTTAATTTATAAAGTTTTAAATCTTGTGTTTGAATTTGTCCTGGTTAGGTTATATTGTTATAAAGTAAGTACTATATTTACTAATCATACATGACTACAATTTAGCGACTCCCAATATTTTAAAAATGTGTTGATTTTTGTAAATATGCATGTCTATATATAATATTATAAAAAAATAAGAGTGATAACTATAGTAAATTTAAAGTACCTAAAATTCAATAAAAATTTAGCTTACAGAAAATATTTTCCTAAATTATATAAAAAAGGCAATCACATTATATTCCTCAAGTAATTTTTACATATGTCCACTGTAGAAAAAACATTAGATAAACTTCCTTATGTCAGTCAAGCTGTCAACACCTTAAATAAACACCTACTGCTGTGTTAAAAAAAGCATTTTAAACTTAAAATGTTTCAAATTAGGTTTATTAAACTTTAAATTAGCTAATATTCCTCAAATAAAGTTTCAGAAAAGTATATTTTTGAAAGATTTTTTAATAAAGAGATTGTGATGACAAATGGCTAAAAATGGCACTAAAATTAGTGATTTCAAAACAAGCTCCTTCCAGTCAATTTAGCTTGGTTTTGAAATACAGAAAAGTATTTTGCTTATTGGAAATATTAAATTTAATCTATTAACTTGAAATTAAAACTAAAATAAAAGGTTCAAGAAAGATTTTTCATTTTTTTTTTTTTTCATCATTTTAAACCATAAATATTTCTGCTTACATCAGAGGTTCACACACACACACAAATCGAAAATATATATAACGTTGTTCCGTCAATTTTTATCTACACTAAGATTACAACTTTGTAATTCTATGTTCCTGTATTTAAATCTAAACTTTTGTTCAAAAGCAATGAAAAAAGACAACTAATTTTAAAATAATGTTTTAGTTTCTATTATTTTTAAATGAAATAGCATTTCCAACACAAATTAGACATATTCGGACTAAAAAAAAAATCTTTATTTAAATGTTTATCACAAAAAAACAGATCATTATGAAACAGAAAATGGTTTCTAATTTGAACTGAACCCATTATTTCAAAGTTTTTTATCTCTGACAAAAAAACTTCCTGAGATGACCAAGGATAGAAATTATATTTTATATTTTGAACAGTTTCATAAGGAGTCCAACCTAAACCTCATAAAAAACAACAACAAAATTTCCAATTTGAGGATTGGTAAAATAGATAATAAATAAAATTTTAATATGACACTTTTTAAAAATTGTTTATAAAGACAAATAATACTTTTAAGTGAAATAAATTCATTTTTAGGATGTCCACTCCTTAGTGGATAAAGGCATTGAATTGATCCAGTGACAACCCAAAGAGTTGTGAGTTTATAGTGTCCTGGTTAAACCAGTAGAAAAATTAAGATAAATAACTGACATCCATTAGATATGGTCATTTTTAAGAAAAGTCTACCCCAACAGAGTGAAATTAATGGCTCAAAATATTTTCCAAAATTACCTGAAGAAGGCAAGACCCTGTACAACAGCTGAAATGTTGAGTTAAATATGGCAACAAAGATGAGGACAATAGTCCAAATAATGTAAATAGTGTACATTAATTTTAGTTTTTGAAAAAGCTCACTTCTCAAACCAAAAATTTGATTTTACCATATACACCATCTCTCTATATATTATATTTAAAAAGTTACAGGTTTAAATGAGCTACTGGATATGTATATGAGGTACATCTAAGTAGATTAACTGTTGTATTTAATGAAATAATTCAAATCGTTCTTTCCAAATTCAAAAAAAACCTAATTTATCTTGTAATAAATGAGCCCTGGTATGAAAAGTGTCAATCAGCGTAAAACAAAAAGAGTATATATGAAATTCTTGTCAAGGAAAAGCCTTTTTAAATGAAGAGAAGTGGAAATTGAACAGCAGTCACAATTATTATCACAAGGGAAGGAATTTTCTGCAAATAGGCAGATTAATGCATCACCAACAACCCAAAATTGTCAATAAACAATAAGAAGAAATTGCTCCACATCATGGACAATGATTGAAACAACACCATCATAACATTTTAAGAATAGAAAACATTAAGGATAATCAAACATGAGTATCAGGTTGTAACAAATCCCATGGAAATAAAAAAAAGGAGGCCTTAATCCAAGAAAACAAGGTCAAAAGTTCAAAACAATTTGACAAACACGAGTTCAGAAAAAAATGTTGATATTGACAGATGTTTATTTAATGAAAACCAATGCCAGGATGGTTCATCTAAATGCTCAAGCAGTGACACAGATCGTTTAAATTAATGAAAATATATAAGAACCATAGTTCAAAAAAATTTTGATTGAAAACAAGCCAGTTGTGTTAACAGATTAAAAAAAAAAATTAACTTTGTAAACCGTCAATGTCAAAGAACGTCAAGAAAATAGAACACAGACACCTACCTGGATGTGAGATGTTGCCACAGCAATGGATATATGTTTTTAGAGGAACAAATTGCACAGTCTTCCCATCACAATCCATGTTTTCAATTATGTTGCAAAAAGGAAAAAAATTTCAAATATTCAACCAATCTTTCAGATTAATCTTCAGACCACAAAATCAATGATGAAGAAAAACCTTTCAAAAATACAAAGAATAGATTTTGTTAAATTTGCTTTTACATCAAGCAGGGACAACTTGAGGTCTTGAAATGGATGACAAACAAATAAATGTGGTAAAAACGAGGAAAAATTTACATCATCTAATATCAAGATTGGATACAGAAGATAATGGAAATATCATTAATTTGCACAACGGTTTCTAAATCTAGAACACCAATGCATAATAAATTATTGGTTGAATTTAATAATATCCACATTTATGATCTGAATTGACCTTATTTCAAATTTTCATAAAAGATGTTCAATCATTCAAATCACTATGATCCCAACTATGTTCCTCAAATAATTTAAATCAGAACAAATGCAAAATATAAACATGAAATACATATTCAACCAATTCAGCAAATTGAAATCATACTGATTTGACAACAGGAAATTTTAAAAAATTATTTCCCATTCTAGCAAAACAAGAAATGAGAATATAGAAAAAGAATAGTGATATTATTTTCCAGAACAATTTTGGGAAACGCATTAAGACGGAAGAAGATAACGAATTGCATCCATCTTATGATCTTCTTTTTTTGTAGATTAAATTTTATAGGTGAAAATGGTTTGGCTGACAGCAATTGTCATGCTGCAGGACCGGGAGAAGAAAAATGTTACCCATAAAATATTACAAATATCGGATTTCATATGGGAAATGATGAAACCAGTTTCAATTCATGGCTGTCTCAGTCAGAATATTTTTTGTAAGTCAATTTCAAATTGAATTTCATCAGAACAATTACCATCAACCCGGATTTGTTCAATTCACTCAGGAGAAACAAACATTTTGATTTTATTGATGGATTATTTTAATTGTTTACGAATTAATGCTACATGGGATTGATGGATTTTGATGTATAAAATGAATCCATTTTGCACAATCAGGCTGTTTATTGTCCTGAGAAAGGAATTTGTTAGTAGTTTCGTGACAGGAAAAAGTTGTACCCCATTCAATGGCAATAAAAGAGCCTTTGAAAATTTTATAAGTTTCAGTGACATTTATCTGCAATCCAAATTGGACAGAAATTATTTTCTCTCAAAACATTTGTGATCTATAAGGTCCTTTTCTCTATAAAATCTGAAAACATTTTTGATGATATTCGAAAATCAAAAATTTTTGTTACAATATTTCCAACTACATTCTGGCCAGCAAATTTCAAAAGCGAGGCCTTCCTCATATGCATATGCTGATCATTCTTCATCGCCACGAAACACCAATGACTATGATGACTACATTTGTGCTGAAATCCCAGACCCCAATGAGTATCCAGAATTGTACAAGACAATTACTTCAGCAGATATCCATGATCCTGACGAAACCCTAAATATACCACATTTGAAGGATGGACTCAGCTTTTTGACTGAGAAAGCTTTTTTATAACAAACAAATGTCTGTGATGACTCATACCCAATTTGTTTTAATGCTCATCCACTTCTAACTCTAACAGATTTATTTGTTGTTCTACAACTGTAACACTGTATCCTCACTCCACTGAACCCACGCACTCCACAAGACCAGCTGTTGGTCCAGTATGACAGGTTAGGCATGAGTCTCTGGTCCCCAATGTCAATTTGAAGCCACCCTCCAGCCACGTGATTGTTTTGATCATGGAGAGTGGTCATCAGATCGTAGAAATCCGGAAGATCACCATTGGTCCACCTGCAAGTCTGTCGGGTTAACAAAAAAATAAATATAACCAAGTCAATTCGATTTTGAAAGGACAAAAGTTTTTTTTAAATATAAAAGCAAACACACACACACACAAAAATAATTCTTGTTGCACAAGGTTGAATGTTTCTTGTATGTGAACAATAAACAAACAAACACAAATACTTTGAATAATTTCAGTAAAGGAGAGATGTGGCTTGCATTTTAACCCTTTTTGGTCTGTTCTTAGCACAACTACTACAACCTTCGATGTTCCCATTCTCAGTAGTAATAGTAGTAGTAGTAGTATTAGCAGTACTTAGATATTAGTGGCAGTATTTCGCTTCTTCGCCCTCAGCTTCAGCAACACACAGCAGATGCTTCATTTTCAACCTCTAATGTCTCTCCACTCATTTTGACTGCATTTAAAGACAGACGAACCCAAAGCTCTCTTTCTCCGGTTGGCTGGCCTCTTTTTCCCAGACTGATGACATTTGTTTTTCTAGTGTGAACTTACTGACATATTACCAAAGTACAACTTCACTCCTCCGAGAATAAACAATTTACTTTTTTTCATCGATTGGTTTCAAGGTTCACAACAAGACGCTATTGTTTATCACCTTGCTATTAATTACTCTGCTGCTCTTTATAAACAAGAGATTCTTGTTTAAAAATAAATTCTAGATTTTATTCTCCTTAATTTTAACTTCGATTCTTAGTGTCAAAATCCATTTCTTTTTTTAAAAGTTCCAAATTATTATTCTTCCAGTAGTTTTCCGAGTAATCTGATATCCTTTTTATACTTACAATAAGAATGTATTTCGTGTTCTAAATTAACTTTCTGTAACATTTACATTTCAAAGTATTTACAGCATATTAACATCTTGGTTATTTGAAAACGCCTCTTCACTTGGTGTTTTCTGTTTTACAGCATATCCTCCTTTATTATAATTATTATTATTTCAGGATCTCCAAATATGGAATCGTCTCAATGCAAGAATTGCAACATTAACAATGCAATGACAAATATTTGATTCGATTACAGCAGCCTTTCTAAATTGCAACATCAACAGCACTGAATCAGAAATGTTCTTCATTGATGGGCCAGATGGATCAGGCAAAACTTAATTCAAACAATTATTGACGCTATAGACAGACAAAGAAAACAAGAGACAAGGTTTTGGTTGTTGCATCTTCTATAATTGCCTCACTGTGTTTGTGCAATGGCACAACAGCACATTCAGCTTTCAAAATTCCACTCAAGGTGACCCAAACTGTTACATGCAGCATATCTCCCAACTCTTCAATAGTAAGGTCACTATAGCAAACAACTCTGATTGTGTGATATGTAGCTCTGATGCATTCAAAATTTGTTTTTGAAGCTGTTGATCGAACCTTCAAAGACATTAGATGGCACCTACAAAATGACAACCATTGATTTTGGCAGGATTCCTATGATGTTTGCTGGAGATTTTAGACAGATTCTACCAATTATAAAAAAGGCAACGCCCCAGCAGGTTGTACAAACATCATTCAATCAGTCCACTTTGCAGAGGGTCAAGCAATTCACTCTTTCAAAAAACATGTGACTGTCAACTGGGAATGCAGACTAAGCAGAATTCTTGCTGAAAGTTGCAACAGACAGAAGGCAATATTGAATTACCTGAACAAACTAAGATTGTGAACTACCTATCACGAATGGTTCAGGAAGTATTTGGTTGAAGAACAGTATTTTGCTTTGTGTTCCATTATATGTGCCAAGAATGACAACATTGATGAAATAAATCGCTTAGTTGTTGGTTAAATGTCTGGAGCATCAAGACAATACCCAAGTGCAGATGAACCTGGCAGTGACAAAACCTCACTCATTTCTGTGAAATATACAAATACCTTGTGATTTGGTGGTTTACCACCTCACAAACTTACTCTGAAACTTGGTTGTGTGGTTAAGTGCCTCAGAAACATTGATAAAATAAATGGAATTCTCAACGGTACAAGAGTTCAAGTTACCAAAATGTATCAATACACAATTAAAGAAGACATTATTACAGAAGTACCACATCATGTCAAGTGAGTGCTCATTCCAAGAATTAAACTCATGCCATTGGGCAGACCTTCTGTTCCAGTTTTCTAGACTTCAGCTTCCAGTAAGGTTGGCATTTGCAATGTCAGCTAATAAATTGCAATGCCAATATCTTAACAAGATAGGCATCTATCTCCCAACACCTTTTTTCACACATGACCAGCTATATGTTGCCCTGTCCAGAGTATGATCATTGACTATTGTTGCAGTGTTGTGACAAATCCACATTATATTTGAGAGTATGAGGGGCAACTAAATACAGTAACATTTGATTTGTTCCAAATAAAATCTAACAGACTGACTGGTTAAAAAGGTGGAGCCACTCAGCAATATGAAGATCCTAACACCGCTGAAGGATATTATGGTAACTAGCTCTAATTTTTGATTTTGTCCAAGTAGTTACCTGATACATGCCTAGCATATTTTGGATTTTCCACTTAGTATAGTGCAACAAATTCTACCAGTGCAGCACTTTTTTTTTTCCACATACAACCAGTCATTTAGCATCTGCTCTCCTGCTAACTACTTTGTCCTTCGTATTAGCTAATATGCAGTAGCAATGGGTAAAGATGGAAATCGACAGACCCAGGTTACTGTATCAACACTGCTGAAGGAGCGGGTACAAACTTAAGGTTAAAAAAAATAAAAATATTTCAGCTTTATTTTTCAATTTGCTAATGATTGGATAGTGCTTATGTATTTTTTAACACAATTAACAGTTTATAGCTATAGCATAACATACAAAATTACAAATAAACAAAAACAAGTTCTAGAAGGTTCCAGAAAGTCATAGTACTAATATACCTACATAAAACTTTAGAAATTTTATGTAAGTATATATTGTATCAGCAGTGACCTTTCTCAGCCTAGGAGAGTCTTCTATTGTTATCTAGTGGAGAGGGCCGCAAAGGATCCTCTACGTGAGTGGCTCGACTTGTCAGGAGGAGGAGTTTCACTCCTGGTCTTGGGCACCAGCAGCAGATTACGTCAATAACCTTGAGTTTTCGCTTATCTAGCTTTGGGTAGGCTGCCTCTCAATGACATGGCTTTTATATGGGGCTTGGCAGATTTGCCAGACTGCGAACGATGTGGATTGGCCTGGAAGAAACGGCTTTGCACGCCTTCTACCATTGCCCTCTGGTCCACTCCCATGGGATCATGTCAGCGAGCTGATGCCTCGTATTGCTCCCAAAAAGCTCATGCTCATTGATTGCGCATATGCATGTGACGTGTTGTCCCTGTATTCTGGGGTGAAATGAATTTTGTTTCTAACACTGCTGGCCATGGCTCGAATGGTGATTTAGGTGATGCCAATGGAGGAAATCTTGCAAGGCAACCATCTTTCTCATTAGGATCTGATAGAAAACACTTATCTTGACATACTTTAGTGAAAGGTGGGTCACTGAGGTGAGCTTGGTTTGCTTGAACGAGGCTAACCTTGATTTTCTCTTTCAGATCAACCTAGATCACATCAACCTGTGGAGCCCTCCCCTGGTTAGGCCAAACACGTTCAGTGTACCTAGTTAATGTGAGTAAGTGTTGTTCTTGGCCTGCTCCCAGCCACATCTTTTAATGAGATTCCTAACCTCCCTAGTTTGTTTTTCACATGCCCATATATCATCAGCCATGCTGATGAAAGACAGAAAGGGGTGTCTCAGATGATTAGTGGAGAGGTTTAGCTTTGGAGGTGTTAAAATTAGCAAGCCATCTTTTGTCACAGTTAACAGACTTGGTTGTTTTTGATATCAGCTGCCATTTTGACCTTGTCAGACTGACC
This sequence comes from Acanthosepion pharaonis, assembly GCA_903632075.3. NCBI lineage: Eukaryota > Metazoa > Mollusca > Cephalopoda > Sepiida > Sepiidae > Acanthosepion > Acanthosepion pharaonis. The sequence continues at coordinate 212,060 of CAHIKZ030002063.1, read as the reverse complement.
AGCCTTGCTATTAAGGCAGGAGTAAATGGTTGTGTCATCAGCATAGATGTCAAGTTGAGAGCTGATGTCATCAGAAAGGGCATTAATGAAAATTAAAAACAGAGTAAAACCAAAGACGGAGCCCTAGTGGGCACCCATATTAGTATGAAAGAATCTCAATGGGTGGCTGTTCAGAATAACACTGATTTCATTTTTTTTATAGGAAAAACTGTATCAGGTCAAAAATGTGTCAGGAACATAACTGTTCAGCTTGTGGAGACCTGTATGCTAAACTGTCAGAGGCTTTTGAGATGGTCAATGCTACAGCCCAAGCTTCCGTTTTCATCTAGAGCATAGACCCTTTCTGCAATTGTTGTCAGTACATCAGCAGTTGGCCTGAAGAAACAAAAGCCATATTGCTAGTCAGAAGACCCTGCAATGAGGGATGGTGACAAGAACTGGAACAATAGACAAGGAGTTCCAGCAAGCAAGAAAGCAGTAGGCAGCAAGGCATTTATTATACAGTTTAGAGTGAACAGAAGCCAGTTCAGCATCACATTTCTCAATGACTATTACAGGGATACCATCAGGTCCAACTGCTTTATGGGGATCTATGTTAGAGATATCAGAAACTATAAAAGGGGTTAAAGGCAATTCATTAAACAGACTCATTTCTAAATGGGAAGTTTAGCCAAATATCAGTTCCTGTATGCTATGGGAATTTTAATCTCTTACAAGCTGCTGAAAAGTTCTCAGCTCAGCACTCTTATTCCACCACACATACACAAAAAAAAAAAAAATTGATATTATCTAAAAGTTGTTTTTCTCTTCCTCCCAGGTGCTGTACCAGTTTCGTATATTCACAACATGCATCTTCTCTGTTGTGATTTTAGGAAAGGAAATCAGTCGGATCCAGGCACTGTCAATGATTACTCTATTTGCAGGAATCTCTTTAGTTCAATTGAATCTCAGTGATGAAGAAACTCACAACCACCCAAATACCCCCAAAAATCAGAACCCCTTACTTGGTGTCATTGCAGTTCTTTTGTCTACATTCTTGTCTGGTTTTGCTGGTGTCTATGTCGAAAAGATGCTCAAGTCAACACAAAAGTCGCTGTGGTTACGAAACACACAACTCAGTTTTTTTGGAATCATTTTTGGTATTTTTGGAATGTTCACAAAGGACTACACAGTGATCTTTGAGAAGGGTTTCTTTTTTGGTTATGATACTCTTGTCATATTTACTGTATTTATGCAAGCCATCTCTGGTATGACTATAGCTGTTGTCTTCAAGTATGCAGATAATATCCTTAAATCATTTGCAGCCTCTACTGCCATTCTCATCTCCTGCGTGGCTGCTGTGTACTTTTTCCAGGCACACCTTACATTACAATTTTTCTTGGGAGCCCTTTGTGTAGTCCTTTCTATATTTCTTTATAACAGCTGAACAGACAAGCACAAACCATGTATTTGAAGCCTGCAGCCATATATTTTTTCTATCAATATTTACTTAGAGGAAAAAGGAAAGAAAGAAAATATACATTTTGATCAAAACTTTTCAATGTTAAAAAAATAAAAAAAAAATAAATAAATAAAGTCCCATGAAGTAAATTTAAAAAGACAGCTTCAACAATGTCTTTATTTTCTTAATACAATTTTGTTTTTTGGCATGTACGTGTGGCAAATGTCAGTATCCAGTTTGCATTTAGAAAAAAAAAAAAAAAAATGCAATCAGAATGTTGCTGCCACAATCAAATATTTTATAAGTTTCATTGTACCAATATTTCCGCCACTGTGTGTGTGTGTGTGTGTGGGGGGGGGTTTATAATTGAAAGTATTTCCTTTCAGTGATTAGCAGCCTAGTGGTTGGGAAAAGGCAAACTATGGTGGCTATTATAGGTTTTTATAACTGACTTTTTAATAAAAAGAAAAACTGCTAAAGTTGGCCTTGATCAAGTTACTATAAAAACATGTGAAAGTCATTACTATGGAAACAAGAAATTTATAGCACCATCATTGCTCTTGAAACTGACCGTCCAAGATTATGCAGAATTATCTGGAAATTTAGACTACATGCTTACAAGCATATTAAAAGGATGGTGGTTTCAATTTTAATTTAAGTTAAATCATTAATATTGCATGGGCAAAAATCTGAATATTTGTACTACTTGGAGATGTGTGCATGTTGATTCCCTTTATCAGACATCCACTTTATTTTTCCTAGGAAAAAAGGATTCTGGTTAAGGATTAAAAAAAAAAAAAAAACAACACACACACACACATTCAGCCTATATTTCCAAATAAAATCCAATGCAGGATTCCTTACATTATTTGAGCATTGCTTCCCCACCTCCCAGAGAGGGCAAGATGAATTATCTAACATGCAGATAAAAATAGTGTGTGATTAAGTATTAAAAATAGCAAGTAGTAACAATTTAAGTATTCAAATAATACCATAATATGAAATATTTTTGTAAAATAGATTGAAATATATATATATATATATATATATATATATATATATATATATAATATAATATATATATATAAATAAAAGTACAATAGCACAATTTAACTGCCATTTTAATAGCCCATAATAGGTATGACCACTTACATTCTGTAATAGATTAAATCTCTAAATGAATTTTAGAATTAAAATTTTTCACTGATCATTTAAAGTAGTTTTTCAATACCTTAAAATGGAGAAATTTCAAAGCAACATTGATAAGGAATGGGGGCAAATTAAAATTTTTACCTCTAGTACTTCATAACTTTACACTTTAAAAAAGTATGGGAAACTATTTCTAAAGTAGTGTAGGTATTCTTGATGCTAAACACACATGCTACTATCTAAAGTCCACTTTGGAAACATTCAGTGCAAGATGAGAAAAAAAATTATACAAAACCCAATTAATAAGCCCAAAGGGAAGCAACTCAATAATCTCAAAATATTTTTAGTGCATAAATATTAAAAAGATTATGCATGCAAAGAATTTGATACACAAATTTGTTTACTGCCTAATCAATTAAAATTTCCAGTTTAATGACTATTGTAATAAATGATATTTCAGATGTTGACAATTATATTAATGTTCATGCAAGTTAGTATCATCAACAGAATAAGACTGAGAAAGGATATGATACTACAATAGGATTTAGAATTATTAACTCTACATTAGGATAGACAGTAACAGGATGTCAAGTAAGCATCAAGTCCTTATAAGGGATAAAAGGAGTTTAGTAACCAGTACTCTACAACTGGTGCCTTCGAGACATTTATGCTTGCAAGATTTCTTTATGTAATGATTACAGCACCTTAAATAAGCATAGAGATATTCAAGAAATTTTTAAATATAATAACCCCCGATTTTGATTAACTGCAACGCAGTTTGTTTTTTTAAATTCAGGTTCTTCCAACGATATCTATACAAACAGCTTGTATGTAGATCACCTGTGTCAAATCTAGAAAAAGTCAAAATGTACATTACAAAGAAAATGCTAACAGTTGCAAGAGTAAGTTATTAATCTATTTTCTTACTCCTTTTAATTAGTGTATCGTGGCATTCATCAGGAATGTATTCTCCCATTTGTCCATATTCTAATTGAAGTAGGTTAATATAAAATAAAAATCTAATTTTTCTAAGCACCAACAGCAAATACTAATCACAGCATTTAAAGAGAACCATTAATATAATCAACTCCAAGTACACTCCAAGCAGTTAGAATTTTCATAAAAAATAAAGTGAATTGGAATATATTTGAGGTGACTAAAATCCTAGATATGTGAAGAGAATATAAAGCTCGAGTAAGATAACTGAATGGAGATTAATGACAATAGGGCAGGAAAAATAAGATTCGATATGTTTGACAAGTGCTAATGATTTTTTTTTTTTTTAAAACATTTAAACATTCTATAAAGGAAATAATCAGAATTTCTTTCACAATTCACAACTATGTTTTGTTCAGTAATCAAACATCTCAAATTTTGGTAAAAGTAATTCTAGAGTGTAAAAATGTACAGAATACAGACCAACCAACAACTGAACTGAAAAGCAAAATCAGGGAGAAAAATTTCAAAATGCAGCAAGATAATTATACTAAAAAGTGACTTACAAAATTAAATGGACTTAAAAAATGTTATGTAAAAGGTAAAGAGGAAGGAAGGAGAGAAGAAAAAAAAAGACAAAAAAAATTTACCAGATATTCAACTAAATAAGGATTGGACAAAGCCAACTTTGGCACAAAAATTTTGAAGCAGTTAATTCCATAAGTTTTGCTCTGGCTTGAACCATTTTTTTTTTTTTTTGTTTTACTCAAGGTAATCACCGAAGATAAATATATACAATTTACACACCCATTTGTTTTTGTTACACAGTTAATCATTTCATTAAAATGTTTACCTACTTTGTGCTAAATATTTACACTATGGTATCACAGATTTTACAATTACAAACAGTACCACAGTAGGGGCAAGAAGACTTGAAAACTTACTCAAGAAAGACATCCACCAAAAAACTTTCACTTAATGATACATGCTTTACTAAAAACCATAAGAGCTATTACCTTTAAGTGCAGGTATACAAAGCAAACAAATACATTGTATTCGATATTTATATGACCAATAAAGATCCACCCAAGTTTAGGGATGGACATATGTTAGTCATCCTAGTTTGGTAAGTGATTACCACATTGGTTAAGGAGGAATAGGAAAAAAAAAAAAAGTGGCAGCCATAATTGCATAAAATTTATATAAACCACAAAACGTGTTCTGTGACTTATAAATCTAAGCACTTAAGTTATTGATCTTGAATGCTTCAGACAAGATTATGCTCTAATTGATCAAGGTAGGGAGACTCATGTAGCAATAAAGAAAAAAAAAAAGTTGTAAAGTTTATTTTCTCATTGCTTATAAGTTTCACACTTAGCATATAGTAATTGAAAGGTTTGGGAGGAATAAGATATTGTAATGATATTAAAATTGAAGATATCTGCAGGTTGAGTTTGTAATTTTAATATCTGTGCTGCTTTAAAGTACTACAAAAAATTCTAAGAAAGTTTGCTTAGGAAAATTAGGTCACATGATCAAGTTCTTAAAAAAAAGAAAAAAAAAAGCAATTAAATTTTTCTTCAAAATAAAAGCCCTAACATGCTTTTTAACCCTGCCAAGATATAAACATGAAGAAAATCAATGGCAGGAGATTTAAGAGCCAAGTATAGCTATAAAGTGTTATCGACGAACAGCCCTCCCACGACCATTCACAGCTGGTCCACCCCGAGGAATATTGGGACGAGGCATCCGATTATTGAAGGTGCCAGGTGCCATTTGACCATTTCCTGCAGGAATAAAAAAAAAGAAAAAAGAAAAAGAAAATTAAAGTTATTTAAAAGGTGTTCTGCTGAAATCACACACAAAAAAAAAAAAAAAAAAAAAAAAAAAAAAAAAATTATGTGAAGATAAAATTTCCAGTGTGACAAAGATAATTATACTGTTCAAGATAAATATTGCAATATAAATGAATTTAAATACCACAAAACATTTAATTGAAACCTTGGTTATTTAAAGCCACACACAAAAGTAAATACAGATACATTCCTTGTGAAGAATGTTATGTGAAATTTCAATTTTCCTATTTGAATTTTCTGATGAATCTTAAGTTAATGCAAATTATGACAATATCTGTAGAAATTCCCCTATCACATTAAATATTTCAGCTTAACATTAAGATATTGCAATAACAATCATGATTTTTTTTTTTTTTTTTTTATTTCACTGCCAACCAAGGCAATAGACTCACTAAGGCTATATGCTATTAAAAAAGGAGAAAAGACAAAACAGCAGATAATTGATATTGCATCTAAATTTTTGAAGATCAAATTTAACGGAAGCAAGGAGCCAAGGAGAGTTCAACAAGTGAGAAGTGCGAGAAAAGAAATTTACCAAAGAACTTAGTTACATCTAGCAAGTTCAACTGTAAAACGAGATCTTGCTGTGCTTAAATTCATAAAGTCTAGGTACCATAGCAGAAAGTTCAGAACAAATACCACAAAAGTATTTAAAGAGGCACAGGGAAGCTACATTACAACAGTGCAAGCAAGATCAGGACCAATAACATTGGTTATTTGTATTTTAAGAATCCAAATATATTGCAGGAGCACTAGACCTGACGTGGCAGCAATATTCAAAGCAAGGACAAATGGTAGACAGATTCTGGTAAGAAAAAGCTCGACAGTGAACCAACTTTCCTAGCTGCAGACTTAGCAATTTATTCAATATACTCTTTCGTCAGTGGAAGTGTTAGTCAAAAAAAAGAAAAAAAAAAAAAAAAAAAAAAAAAAGACTCCTGGAGCTTGCATCAGCCAGGCTGATGGGAAGTAAAAAAGGTTCTGAGGAGCAGTTTTGTTTTTGAGGTGTTAACAGATTGTAGGTCATTTTAGATCAGCTGCCAATTTGACCTTATCAAACCAATTGGACTATTAAGACAGGCGTAAACAGTCATCAGCATGACAATGTGCTGAGAACTGATAACATCAAGAAGATCATTTATAAAAATTAGAAACAACGTAGATCCAAGGATAGAGCCCTGGAGAACTCCTGCATTAATGCAAAGAGATCTAGAAGAGTGGTCATTCAATTTGTGATTTGATGAGAATCAGTTAAAAACTGTCCTTTAAACTTGTTAAGAAAACCAGTAAACACCGTCAAATGCTTTAGAGATATCCAAAGCAACAGCATGTGCTTCGTCATTCTCAGCTAAAGCTCAATAGACTTTCAACAATAATTAAGAGAGCAGTGGACCTGGAGAAGCAAACACCATATTGCTTATCTGAAAGACCCTATGTGAGGTGAGGTGCTTAACTAATACAGAGTTACTTAGAGCCTCTAGTACTTTGTCAAAAAGACAAACTACAGAACAAGCAGTAAAGCAGCAAGATATTTGCTGTAGAGTTTAGAAAGTCTATTGCAGTCCACATGCTTTGTGAGGTTCCTGTTTAGAGATAGCAGAAAAGTTATTTTAAATAAAGGATTTGAAATTGAGAACTTTTATTTCAATAAAGCAGCTGTTAAACAATGTTTTTCCACACAATCAAAATTGATAATTATAATCCATTATAAGTGATGTAACGGTTGTGTGAGCTAAGAGGAATAAGTACAATTATAATAGGATACTAATTCTGTACCAAAGTGAAAATAAGTAAAGCCAGTAAACATTCAAAATAATTCAAAACATTTTAAACAGATTCAAAAGGCACAATAGCATTTCTGCTCAAATCAGAAAGCCACTTACCTAAGAAAAAAAAAGTAAGCCCCTTCAGCCCTGACAATTATTTTTGTTTACTGAAGCCTAACTATAAAGACAAATACTTTCTACATTACCAGTAGTGGCTCCTGTCTGTCCAGATTGAGGTGGTCTGCTTGCCACCGTTTGATTTGGTCCACTTTGGTTTATCTGCTGACTACCATTGTCAGGAGGTTCAGTAGGTGGAGATTTGCGCTGTCCAGACAAGTCCTGTAATATCAAGCAAGAAAATGGGGAAGTGTTGGTTTCTGGTAATATGTAATTTACACCCCACTTCCCAAAACAATACAACTTCTGAAAATAGAGTAATTTGCCTCAAAGAAATCAAATTCCAAAAATTGAACAATTTCCTATACACTAGAATAGGCATTAGATCAGATTATCGTGGCAGAAGTTTAAATTAACATTGTTTAAATTAACATGAAAATTCAAGACAACTTACTTTGAATTCTTGATTTGCTTCACTCATGTTTGGAACTTCAGAGAATTGCATTGTGAATCTATAAAAAAAATTTTTCAAGTGACAGAACCATGTTTTTATCAATGATTTGAATGCTAACATTTCTAAATGAGTCACAAGCTTTTTGCATTAATATAAAATTCATGTTACAGTATCAAAGGAAAAAAAAATTTAGGAATGTGCTAACTAGTATAAACAGTGAAATAAAAGCAAAGCTCTTAAAATGCAAAGAATCTGAAGACTTTTCAAAACATTTAAAAATTAATATTAATTACAAACTGAAGAAATTTTATAACAAAACTTGAGCACATATTAGAAATGATTAAAAAAATTTCTAAGTCAAAAATTGTGATTCAATTGACTCAGTTATTGCAAAAACTTCAATACTTACTCCCCAATTTTTGTAATCTCCCCATTCTTCCCTGTGTAGAGAGTCAAACAGCCTTTCCATAAGGAAGAATACCTGAAATTAATATAAAAATTATCAAAATTCAATACTTCAATCTTTTACCTTTTCATAAACTTAAGTTTAAAACATTTCTACAGAATTAAATGAAATGCTTAAGCATTAGAATATGCTATGGCAAAACCAGAAAGTAAAGACTGGACATGGTAAATTTTATACAGGCATACATGCTACTGTTGAGGTCAATCTTTTGTTTTAATCATTTCACCTCAAGCAAGGCACTAAAGACACTAAGACTCAAGAGCTTACTGGAGTGTTAGAAAATATAAAATATATTAGGGAGAGAAGCCAATAAAGGAACAATTAAGACATAGCTTGATGAAAAAGATGCCAACCTTGCTGAAAACAATTTTATTGTCTTACGTTATTAAGAGGAAAGACCAAAGTTTTTAATTATTTTAAAAAATTTTTTCGTTCTTTTTAGAACATTCTAAATTTTGATTTAAAAAAAAGAAAAAAAAAAAAAAAAAAAAAAAAAACCTTGTTTCTATTTGTATCAGTGGAACTAGTAAATAACAGACAATTTTTAGCATGTTTTTTGGTATGACACATTAATTTGAAAAATCGTGCAAAAATAGAAATAATTATCAGATGTTAATGAAACTTTCAGGAACTATTCACAGTTGATTGAAATTATTTTTTTTTTTTTTCATGGTAGAAATATTTTTTTTTAAATATTTATTACCCCACCCCAATAACTAATTTTATGAAAACGCTAGAAATTCTATCGCATTGGGTTTAGTGATTACAATAATTAAAAGCACAGGGCTTTGAGGAATGCAAATCATGTTTTTTTTTTTGTTTTTAATTGGATCCGCAGTACCTGAAAATCAGCTCTGAATTGTAACATTCAAAACTCAATAAAACAAAGATATTATTTAATTTCAAATGCTTTTATTTGCTTTTAGTTGTTTTTATGAATATGGACCAATATTTTCTGAAAGCAAAAAATTTTATGAAAAATGAATTTTTAATACAATTATTTGTTATTTCTTTAATTATAAATTTTACATTTAAGTTGTTAAAATATTATAAAATTAGTTAAAAGCTGCATCAGCTTTCCTAAGTGTCCTTATGAGAGATCTTTTTTAGCGCGTTGTAAATTATATCATTTTGACTAATCAGAAGATCCCCAGTAATTAAGAAATTTAATTTTGTGCTTATAACCAGGCTGTAATTATAAAGTACGGAAGACCAACCAGAATATAATTAAGTTGTGTTATTTGAGTTAAGCATTGTTCTCTGCTGTTAAGGCCTTTACTTTTGCGAAACATGTGTGGAGAAGTTAATTTGATTTTTCAATTTCAACTGAGAAGGGTACCTACAAGTATCAGTATCATCTTATGAAATTTATATGATCTTATTTTTATAAGAATCTGTTATCACATTTTTCCATAAATGAAATATCGAAATTAATAAAATGAATGCAAATACAAATAACAGTAAAATGTACATAAAATTATAGTATTTTATGTACAGTTCTGATAAAATTCCATAAGAAAGGTACCTATAAATTAATTAGATACCTTTCTTAGGAAATATGAAATTTAATGTCACTCTTGACAGCCTTATTTTAATTTCTTTAGAATATATTTTTCATAAAGCATCAAAATAGAAAAAAAAAAAAAAAAATTAGGCCACTGAAAGTTTGTTAAAAACAACAAGGCAAATAATTTGTTCACTTAAATGTAAAGTATTTCACTTTTCTTCCGTAGAACAAATTAGCCTCATGGAATTCGTAAATATGTCATTCATCACCTGTCAGGAGACGCAAAAGTTTATGACCTGCTTTGTTTTATTTTCAAATTACATCTTTTTGGCACAAAAGATAAGTTTGGTTCAAAATATTTTAAATAAACAATTTCTGATTTTCTTAAAATAAGTTTTAAAATGATAATTGATATTTTTTTTAAAAGAAATTCAAAGTGAGATTTTTTTTTTTTTTTAAAATGGAAAAAAAATGGTCAATTTTGCTGACTCAAAAAAAAAAAAAAAAAAAAAAATTAACGAAAATTTTTGACGTGCTAGGAACGATTAAAAAAAATGGAAAAAAAAATACCAAAAATACTTTGATCTTTCCTCTTAATAAACATTTAGACGATAAAATTGTTTTTGTCAAGTTTGGCATCTTTTTCATCATGCTATACTCTTTTTAGCGATCTCGTGGAGGTACCTATATTAGCATAGAATTTAGTTACATCAAACCATTTCACCTGTAAAATAAGGCATTGTTGCCAATTTAGTGCTGTGCTTAAATTTGTAAAGTCTAAGTACCATAGGTTCAGAAAAATTACGCAAGTATTTATAGAAAAGACACAAGGAAGCTACATTACAGCAGTGGAAAAGTGACTGAAGCCAAGACGCCAGGTCAAGACCAATAACATTGCATATTCTTTGAATTTTATCGAGAATCTCTAAACATAGGAGCACAATACCAGATGTGGCAACAATATTCAAGGCAAGGTCAACTTATAAATATGCAAGATTCCAACAAGAAGAATTGTCTAGCTTGACAGTGAACCAACTTTCCTAGCTTCAAAATTAGCAACTGATTCAATATACTCTTTCGACTTCATATCAGCAGAAAATGTTATTCTTTTTCTCTCATAAGGAGTGCCTCTCGTGGATATCATTTGAGTATGCAAAATAAAAGGCAGCAGCTTTGCTAAGTAAGGACTTCAAGTACAGAAAAAAAAAAAAAAAAAAAAAAAAATCTGAAAAGAAAAAAAGTAGCCAGTCATTTAATAATTGCTGCGTACTCATGCTTACATTATGATGCACTGTGTTGCTGTAATTGTAGCTTACAGATGCTAGAATTGTCAAATAACACTTTCTAAATTTGCTTCTAGCCTTTCTATTATTAGAAGAGGTTTTTAAAAAAATCCAGTGTGAGTTTAATGATGTCCAACAGCTTTAATAGGAGATTAATGATAAATTACCAATTATTTTACCTGCAACCTTAAAATTAAACAAGTAAAAATAGGAGTGAATACACAGCCATAATCCTATATTAAAAGTATTACCTTTTAAGTGAAATTTAGTTACCTTTGCTTATAAAATTCAAACTAATACTACCTAAAATGTTATCAGTATTTAAGGATTCTGAAATCCAAAGAGTAAAAAAATTTCTAGTCAAAAATTTAAAAACTGCACTTAAATACATTTAGTTATTTTACCTTTTTGTTCAGCCTACACAGTCTTGAACAAGTGAGTTCATTTTTGCCTTAAGGATTTAAGCACATTTTATCTTCATATCGTTTTAATAGACCTTATACAAAAATGCATAATATACTTTGCTGTCACATTTATCACTTCAGTTGAATTACAGATTATAGTTATAAATAGAATCTAAATTGAACTTTAGATTAAAAGTTTAAGATAATTTTCTGAAATATTCAATATTAAAAAAATATGCTCAATGAATACTTAGTACTTGCCCACAAATCAGAACCAATAATTGTACAACATTGCTAGAGCTCAACACTTATCTTTTTCACTACTTTGTGATGAAAAGCCATAGTTTGAAGACCAGAATAATTTAAAACTATGATTGGTACTTTAGATTTTCAACAATTAATGATAAAATGAGAGGTGGAGATACAAGAAATGTGCTCCAAAAGTTAAGTGCACCCTCAGCTCTCATAATCATTGAATCATAGGCCACCTTTCAGTTAACAAGTAAATCAGACACACTGACACACACCAAACATTCACTTCATTCTGCAGTACTTGCCATCCTGAATTGGCTTCAATGGTCTTGTTCACATCACTGGGTACAGCTTTTCTATTTCTACATTGTTCCTTTTTTTTTTATTAAAGGTCACTGATGAATTAGTAATTTTATTTTTGCAGTTATGATTGTGTACTGTACAAGTATGTTATTTGGAATATTAAATATCCTCTGGCCATACTAATAAAATAAAGTTTTTAATGAAAGTTAAAAAAATTAATGTCACTCCAATTATAAAGGAATTAAAGTTGTTCCAGATGTTTATATTTAGCATGCTTTTGCAATGCTACAGATCAGATTTTTTTTTATTATATATATATATATATATATATATATATATATATATATATATATAATATATATATATATAAATATATATAAATAACATGAAAAGGGCCAAAGATAATGTGAATCATTCAAATCTTGGTCTCTAGTAGCAGAAGTGAAAAGGAGAAAAAATTCTTCATTGTTGTCTGATGATATCGCACCTAATTCTAACCTCACATCAAGAAAACTTTTTGAAAGGTTAAAAAGAAAAATACGAACACAAAAATCACATTTGGCAGGTAATTGTAAGTGAAAATTTCTTAAAGACTATAGAAATTGATAACTGGAATGTGCTAATTCTTTAATGAATGCATAGAGCATAATTATCAAAGCATGAAAATATTTTTTTCTTCAATGTAAATTAACTGAAATACACATGACATGACCAAAAGGTAAAAACCATCAGTACAAACACTGATTAAATGAAAATACAAGTTTGGAGAATTTATGAAACAGTAAAATTAGGAATTATTCACGCTCTGGAGCAAGGTTTCCTTCATTATCCAATTAGTAAAATAGTTTTGTTTTTTATTTATATCCTTGCTCTAAAAAAGAGCAAAAAAAAAAGGGGGGGGTTCTAAATTTAAATCAATTCTTTGACAAATTCTAGTAGTTAAATTGATTTGATAAGAGAAACTCGAGAAAAAAAATGTGAAAATTTGTTCATTCTGTCAGTAAAATTTGCCACACGTGAATACAGACATTATCTTGTGCTTAGTACAATTTATTACAGTAATATTTGAAATAGCATTCGATTAAGTTTCTAGAGGTAGGAAGAAAAAAAAAATGTCCAAAATGTTCCGCTCCATATACCGAGACTGCAAACGGGATAAGTACTTGTAAAGTTAAGAAATAAAAATGTCAGCTAGGCTTGTCACTAATCAGAAAACGACTCAAGTAATTCGAATATCTAACTCATCACAAGGTTAATTACTAAAAAAAAAAAAAATAGATCCCCGTTCCAAATTAATCAAACCTAGCAAGAGACCATTCAATTATTAGTCCCGTGTTTTTTTTGTTTTTTTTTTTAACACGGCACAAAAGTAAATTCTCTTGAAAATTAAATGGGTTTTCTTACTAGTGAAAATAAATTTCTTCAGTAACCAAGTGAAACTTTAACTCTCGTAAAAATAGGAAGGTACTTTTGAGAATAGAAAAAAAATTTATGAAATCTCAGAAATTAAGGATCAATCCTTCCACTATTTATAAAGTGCACCCTCAGCTCTCATAATCATTGAATCATAGGCCACCGCCAGTTAACAAGTACATCATACACACACTAAACATACACCTTACACTCACAGGTTTATTCACCTTGCAGTACTTGCTATCCTGAATTGGCTTCAATTGTCTTGTTTACATCATTGGGTACAGATTAATTTGAATTTTGTTTTAAATTTTACCTCTGATCAAAAAGGTAAGTAAATTTATTGGTTTAATTAAGTTAAGACATTAAGTGCTGGAAATTAGGTTTTCGTTTTACCAGATTTTTTTTTTTTAAAGCTAAAGATATCTTATTTTTAAGTGAGAAAGCAAAGTAATTTAACAGCTAAGGCCTGGGCATTTCTTAAAATAAAAATTTGCACAACAGTTGCATTCTAAGTTCGAAGTGTTCAAATAGGAATGCCTCTAGCAACATTAAGACAGTTTACAGATCAATTTAAAACTAGTACTACAAAGATTGATTAACGAAATCAATTTTTGCTAATCAAAGTCAGGCTGATACAGCTCTTCATTTTAGACATTAAAAATGTGAATAACCGAGTTGATTGTTAATAACTGCATTTACCAGCTGATAAATGCGTCATTCATTTGAAACCTTAAGGCTATTCATTTACCCACACTGCACAAGCAGTAGGATGTGATTAATCTGATTTATTAGGGTGTGCGGTCCTTTTGGTTCATTGCACTACTGTAAAATACGTAATCACATTCCTCTTTGGAGCATTTTTTTATACAAGTAACGAGACGGGAAGCAAGACAAATTCCCTGGTCTATATAAAAAAAAAAAAAAATCTCATGAGATCAGATTAATAATTAACTCACTTAGGACGAACAAACACAATCGATTCGACAGAGGGTGTTTGAAACTGACAAAAGGAAAAGAATTCGCACTTTAGAAGTTAAACAGTGCTCAACTGCAATTTTAAAAGTAAAACATACTTAAAAATTCGATTAGTAGCGAATCTAATAACGAGATCTTATATGTATTTTAAAATATATATATATATATATATATATATATATATATATCACAGTTTGAAATGGTTAATTCCAATTAAGTCATAACTTGCTATTGGGACCAAAACAGTTAGCTACCATGAGCTTTAAAAAAAAAAAAAAAAAAAAAATGGGGGCTTAAAAATTAAATCTTCATGAACTAGGATGTTCTGCATAAAAAGCAGACAAATACACGTTCGTACCATTATCTTTTACTAAACCGAAATTACGTTGTCCGAGACTAGGAGATAAAAAGTGAAAGTCAAATAACAGTAATTTAATAAAGTTAAAGTTATGACAGAAAATAAAAATATACAGGTTTAAAGCCACTACTAACCCTTTGGTCAATTTGCAAATATCTCCAGTCTGTAACAAGCCTCCTGCTTCATCCCATACAGATACATTCACCGAACCGGATTTGTCAGCAACTTTACAAGACCGAACATCATGCCCGTCTTTAGTACGAGTTGGTTTACCTGCAACAATAAAAATAAACTAACATTCTTAGGAATTTTCTTAGCATCAAAACATTCACGCATTAAAGGAAATTAGGTTGGGGGGTGTCATTAGAAGTTTGAAATACAAAATGCATTTCAATGACTCAAATTAGTATTGCGTGTAATACTGACGTGTTCGAAGAGAAATATTTATAGAAATAAATAAATAAAATGGGATCCTACCAATCTTGCGCTGTCGTTTCGGTTTAAGGCATAATTATTAAAAGAAGCCTCAATTGTTAATTTAGAGACCAAAAATGTGATCTGGCAACTTGACTCGTTAGTAATTTTTGGAAAGATTTCCAACATCAAAAATGTGACTACTAATCAAATCTTTGAAATGAAGAGTCAAGCATCAAGATTATAAAATTCAGGTGCGCAATAAAAGGTGGAGATACGGACAGGCTCACCTTAGATCCAAGCATTTCGAATTTCTACATTACATTCATCCCATAATGAGCGAATGGCGTGATAACACTAAGAGATCAACCCCACGAACCGGGACGATACCAAGTTAAACTTCCGTTTTTCATACGTCACAACCTGTCACCCCTTCATCGTGGCAGAGAAGTGAACTCACCCATCATGGCGTTTGTATTCGATATGCTTCCTCAGAAAGAAGCTCATTCATACAGCTATTATGCATGTACATTGTACATGTATTTTCTGTACGATATTTTTTGCACATTTACGCTTGCATTAAACCAAGACATTTGTAAGACTTGTAGAACAGAAAAAAAATATTAAAACAAAAAAAACCCCGACCCTTTAAGTGGGATTCGGGATAGGGAGGTCCCTTTGTTAGCTAGTTTTGTTACCTACCTATGTCCAGAACAATAAAAATAACATTTAGACTCTTCAAACCAGGTCTTATGTCTCTGATCTGTACATACGGATGACCCTCCATCGAAAGAAAAAAAAAAAAAAAAAAAAAAAAAATCACCGACCAAAAGACTGCTAAACAGGCCCACGAAAAAAAAAAAAAAAAAAAAAAACACACTTCTTGACTAATTATAATATCTTCTTGACTATGATTTTTATATTATTTCGTAAAGTTTACGTTGGTTTGATTTCAGAAGACGTCATTTTTACTAACATTAGTTATCATTTTTCAGATGAAACTAAAACTGACTTCAGGTTAGTTTTTTTTTTTTTTTTTTTTAGGCACCCACTCAGTAAGGAGTTGAAATAAGCAAACAAAAAGGGTAAGTTTTCTTTTATAATTATTGAAGGTAGGCCTGATAAGTCTTGGGGAGAACATCAGTCGGTCATCAGATTTTTCTAGTAGCTTCTAAAGTACTTAGAAATACACGCCTAGCAAATAGCATTATGCAAACTAAGTCTATAAAACAGTTATGTGTCTGCCGACAGAAGAAAACACAACAGCCACCGCCTGAATGTAAGTGCAACGACAGGAAGGCACAAATTTATTAAGCACATACGGGCACTTTATGAGTGAGACACAAGGGAAGGGAGATAATAAAGAAAAAACAAAACGTAAGAGTAAATCTAAAAATCCAGTAATGTGAATAAAAAAATAGAATGAGGAAATGAATGGGATTACTTATGTTTGTGAGTGATAATGAATAAACAAGTTTTAAAAATGGAATAACAAGAATAAGTGGGATTGAGGAAGTAACTCAAGTGTAAAAAATAGTAGGAACAAACTCGTAAATGTAGCGAATCACTGGCTAAGAAACCTAATTGAAGTACAAGAAAAAAAAACTGAGTAGATGAAGAAAGACAATTGAATATGTGTTATTCAAAATAATTGCAAAAAAAAGAAAGGAAGGAAGAGTATGCTTTTTTTTCCTTTTTTTTTTTTTTTTTTCAATAATTGTACAGGAACTGATGTTTTAACATGATGTGGCTGTAAGCCAAAAAAAAAAAAAGGAAGTTAAAAAATGATTGTTTCACCAACTGACATTTTATTTCAAATTGAAATACCTGCCATCAAGAACTTTTCTTGATTCACCTCTCCTTTCTTATATTTAATAAGCCAAATTATTTTCCATATCTTTTTATGTCTCCATTTCAATTAATCTGCCCTTTGTTTTGTATGTTTTTCTTTTATTACTTAATTAATGTGACATACACTGATGTGACATTTAATCTAAATTTTTACATGAAGCTTTTGCTTATTTGAAAAATATAATTTGTTAAAGTGTTTATAACTTGCTGGAGAAATTTATTAAAAATTTATTCCTTTTTTACCTAAAAAAGTAAAGCAGAAATCCTATTTTATTGTAGATGCATATTTAGTTATCACTTTTAAAGTTATACGTTTAAAGGAATATATGGACAAAGATCTATTAGGTACTGTTAATCATTTTCTAGCAATGGCATCCAAGAAATATTGAAAACTCTGGAGTTTAATACTAAGTTTTCATCTAACGATTACATTCACTTACAAATTCAAAGGAAGAATGATCATTTCATTTCAGTTTAATGAGAAAATCCCAGAGAACCTTTTCCAAAATTATTTTATCAAAATCATGAAATATATTTTTCTGATCAATCAAAATTGCACAACTGAAGACAGTTTTATAAATACTCATATTGTCAGGAGCTTGAGGAAGATGTTAGCAAAACTAATTATATTAAAAACAAAAGAAAAGGAGGAGCAGGTTTCAAATCTCCTATTCTTCTCCTTATAAATAATTTTATAGATACTTACAAGAAAACTTTTATGTTGAGTAAAATTTGCAGAGAAACAAGCATTTATTAGTGTGTCAAAGAATATTTTTTACAATATACAATTTGTACAAAATATATAGGCATTGCACAAAATTTCACTTCTGCACCACAAACTATCAATCAAAATACAAATCAGTTTCCTTTGGAAATACAAATTTGTTTTTTTTTTTTTACAAAACAACAGTTCATGTAAAACAAATGTGTTCCTTAACAACAAAGAAATTTTAACAACTTTATGAGTAAGAAATTAATAATAATTGACTGTGTAGACTTATCACATTATTACATTTGTGTAACCAAAAAAGTTAGTTTCAGTTTTCATTGTTAAATAAGTTTTAACATAAAAAATGTTTGCTTTTTGTATTGTAACAATTGGGTATAACAATGTGATTTAAAAAAATATTCACTGGTGTATTTTAGTTTATTTGTTCTAATATTAAAATAGAAGAAAATTAGGAGCATTTTTACAGGGAAGATAAAAATGCAACAAAAATGAAAAAAATTGAGCAATTTATCATTAAGGTACTGTGAATGATCAAAAATGGGTTGTATAGTTTTGTACTGGAGATTTCTTGCTGAATGGTGCTGTGAGGTAGTTCAAAATAATCAATATCAAGATTATCAATGTATTCAAAATATCACTATTAAACTCATTAATATCATTTACATGTACAGGTTTTTAGCCAACTACTTGTTTTTTCTGTTATTAATTTAACTGTAACACAAATTTAAATGAAAGTACAAAAGTTATTGGGGCTTTTACATGACAGTACAGTGTTGATATTCAAGCCAAGAAACTGAGAATCTAAAAGTTGACTTTTAAGTCAAGCATGCAGGTTTTCTCTACTTGAAAGATTCATGCAACACAATTATCTTCCAATCTTGTTTTTCTCATATTTGACTATGTCAGGCTATGCTGAAGTTTGTAAATATAAAAAAAATGATTGATTATTTTCTATGATTTATCAACCCTTTGCAGGTTATTTAAAGTCAAAAAATATTTTTAGATTGTAAGAATTTTTTTTTGAGATAATGATGATTTAGTGATACAAGTCTTATTAATTTTAATCAATAAAACTTGTATCACTAAATCATAGCTGGGGTGGGAGGAGATGAGTGAATTCATACCTTTCCCAAGGGTATTTACATATAAGTGAATATAACAAATACAACTAGAATTGGAAGTTGGCTCGCAGATTAAAAATTCAGAGCCATTATCCATTACACCACCAACACATTCAAGCTTATTAGAATTTAATTTGAGAACCACTATTACAATGTTTTACAAGTTCACATACTAGCAGCTTTTCTGATCTTTGCCCTGACTTTTACCCCTGCTTTGAAAACCAGCTCCGAAAGCCGTGATCCTTTTCAGAGATAAGAATATATTTTCTGACAAATGTGATGGCAGAGAAAGCGTATAAGCAATTTTGGAAGGAAAAGTTCTCAATGTTTCTGAGCCTTCTAATTGTGATAAATACCAAGAATGTGCACCTCTTTGGTAGTGAGTATTTTTCATTGTCTGTGATAACATCAGGTCAGTGAAAAGAACACCAATCATCAAGGAAGAAATCTACATGCTCTGCTCTAAAGACAGAACATCAGCCCTCTCCTAAAACTACTCAAGATCTGCTACCTAGGACCTTGAAATTCTTGTCGTCAGCCTACAAACTCACTCAACTACAAACTATGGATCTTCCGATTGTTTCCCTCTCAATGAGACCTCTGAAGAAATCTTATGAACAATTTACTTAAGAACAATTTACTTGCTTAAAGAACTTTTAGGTGCTCAGAGAAATATTTTGAGCAATTCTTTACATGAACACTTTTTCTTCCATTAAGTTAAAGGAATTTTCTTCTCCCTTTCTTTTTCTCATATTTTGTGTATATCTCTTTACCTTTTTTGGTGCATGTAAATAAACATTTTCTTTTATTGTTACACACCAAGGAGGAGTTTGAGTCTTTATTCTTCTGCCTAAAAGAGAGAATTGTCTGCTCTACACTTTCAAGATGTTGTTGCTTTTATCAGTGGTCACCTTTAAGCATAACCCTTTCATGTGTGAAAGCCAGGACAAATTTCCGACATTACAGCACCTGGTATTTCTAAGTGGTCACCCATCTAGGTACTGACCAACTGACATTTTATTTCAAATTGAAATACCTGCCATCAAGATCTTTTCTTGATTCACCTCTCCTTTCTTATATTTAATAAGCCAAATTATTTTCCATATATTTTTATGTCTCCATTTCAGTTAATCTGTTCTTTGTTAGTCTCACATGTACTTAATTATGCTTCTTTCTAAAATATAAGTACCACCAAAATGGATGCATTTTTTCCAAAATGAATGCAAAAAAAAATTGCTACCCTATTTTAAAATATTTGGCAAAAATCAGGGAATTATCTGATTCGAAGAAAACTTTTAGCCCTTATTAATGAATGAATTGTAATAAGGCATCTTTAGACATCTTGTTTGTACCTTTTAATTTTGGGGGTGTTTGTCAAATAATTTTTACAGCTATATAAAGAAAAATCCCTACAGATGTAATTTCAGTAAAAAATTATACAATATCAAGTGTGAGTGAACATACAGAAAATTTGTCCTGAATCTTACCAAAAATGATTCAATAAAACTCAAAATATAAATTTTTCTGAGAGTTGTTGTTTGCATAATTTAATAAAGCACATTATTTTCTTTCAGATTGGCCAGAAAGAATACTCTTAATATTTATTTAAAAAAAAAAATTACTTGTAATTTTTCAGCACGATTTTAAAATTGATTCCATTGCTGTTTGTAAGAAGCATTTTTTATTATTAAATAAAGACATGTTTGAAGATTTGAAAAATGTAAAGTTTAATGCCGTTTTTGAGTGTGAACCTTTTTTAAAAGAAGTTTTTTATTTATTTATTTATTTTATTTTATTTTAGCAATAGTCAGATTATTTTAATATGGATGTTCAAAAAGGAAATAATTCTAAATTACAGCCTTTGACTACTTTTCCCTGGAAGAGAAATATGATATAATTCAATAACTCTTAAATTCAAAATAATTAATAAAGACCTCACTGGATGGTATTTCATTTATATTTTATGATATCAAACAGGTAAGAAAATAAAATGTAATAAAATAAATAAAACTAAAAGCAATAAACTCAAAAGCATAATTTAACTGACCACCCCCCCACGCCAAAAAAAAACAACTTCTTTTTATGTAGTATTTATACTATATAAGAAGTAGGTTTTTAAGTTAAAAAAACCTTCTTCTTATGTAGTATTTATTTTTTAGCAAGGTCTTGTTTATTGTTCTACTGGTGTTCTGTTGCGTATTTCTTTCGTTTTAATTTTTCGCACGCTTTTTAAGTCAGAGGTGTAGTTATTCAGTTTTTGTTTTTAGCCTCACGTCACAGGCAATCGTGTATGAATAAATGCTATTTTTTAAAATTATTTTTAATTAAAAAGTAAACATTTTTACAAAACCCAGTTAATTAATCCTTAAATTTACTAAATGTTTTCGAAACATCTCTCGGACATCTATTGGATTTTAAAGAGATTTTTAAATTTAGTGTACATTTTTCATATAATGGCGTTCCAATGAGTGACGAGTGAAATGTTTTTCTGTTCTACAAGTGAGTTAATGTCTTCATTTATGCAAGCGTGAATGTGCACTGTTTTAATGCCTAAAAAAAAAGAAGTAAAATCTTTATTAAATACAGAAAATAGTTTTTCTTTTAATTCAGATTTTATACTTTTTATTAATGTTTTGCAATAATATTGTTATTTCATCATATATTTTAAAAATTTTGTTTTCTCTTGAAAAATGACTACATTTGACATTAAAAACTATTTGAAGAATAGCAGTTCAGTCTATCAAATAGGAATTCATTAAAAAGTCATGAAAACATCATTGAATAATTTTAAATAAGGACTTTCTGATAATTAATATGAATTATAATTTTTATTAAAAACAAGCTGTAAAAAAAACAAAAAACAAAACTGCAAAATAATTTTTTAAATTATGAGGATTGCTGTGAAACCCCAAGTCCTTTGACGATGCTCATGTGTAGTCCCACCTCCTCCTAATCAGATAGCCTGGGTTATGTTATGTTAGTTAATCTACAAGGATATTTGTTCATATTATAATGTTTTAACAGATATTTAGATGTATTTGTCTTAAGTAGTTTAATTTTTTTTATCTATGACTTTTTGGGCAGGATATATGTGGTGTGAAGGTAATATAAGTTATTTGTACAGAAAACAGAATCAGCAGAAGGACAAATTCTGGCCAAGGCTGTTCTATTCACATTGTATTAATGCTCTTGAGAAAGACATAAATCCATCTCTTTTATAATTGTGGGTAAAAGAGAAGAACAGACTGGGCTATCTATCATTGGGTGAGCATCTTGTTTAAGAAGAGTTCAATTCTGGGTATATACACTTAATCAATACTTTGTGGGTCAATGTCATGCCTCCCTTGCACTGAAGTTTGTTCTGGCTATTCACTTCAACTGATTCTCCACCAACCATCCTGAATCACACCTTGCCACTGTATTCAAGAGATGTCAAGAGGATCGATGTGGACCTGTGAACTTAATTATTCATCTAAAGTTTTCTGATGCATACATTCTCCTTTGAAAAGAACCATTACGTTTAAGAAACATAAAATTTGAAATATTTAACCATAGGTATCATTCTCTTGAAGTAAAATAAAACTCTAATAAAAAAAATAAATGGTATGCCCATGTTACAGCAAGAGCAAGTGTAGAAAAATGTCCTTTGCCAAGAACTGATTATACAAAAATAAACTTGTATGCAGTAATAAGAGTTGATATGGCAAACAAAAATAAAATCAAGGACTTTTGCTGTTACGACAGAAACTGACTAAAAATACAAACTTGAGCTGTAGTGGAATCTGCAAAAATTTGAATCAATAAAACATCTGACTCTAAAAACTGAAAATTCTTAAAAATAGAGTTAGACTACAATTTAGTATTTTAAAGTTCATCATTTTGTAAAGGTAAAAAAAAAGTATAGTATTTGACTCAGCTGCAACATTGCCCTGTAATGTTGCTACAAAATAATGTAGCAACAAGTTATAAACAACTGTTTACAGATGTCTTCAAAGGAAACAAAGTATTACAAAAGAATTTTATTGATAGTAAAACAGAAAAATAAATTTTATTATACACGATGATAATTTAGAAAAATAGTGTGCATAAATGGGTTTTCAGCCTTAATGGTTGAATGACAAAAATGCATTAAAGTTTATGATCATATGAATGCTTGTATGGGATGAGGAAATATTTTCTGTCTGAATTTCTAGGATGAGAATATGTTATTTTGTTATTCTGGGTAACCTTCAGGAATTTTCAAACTGAACACTTTATTTAATTTCTTTTTGTTCTTTTTAGTACCGCTCAGCTATTGCTCACCATATTTCCACTATCCAGGTCAGAGATTACAATTATTATGCTACCAAATTCCTGAACAAATGCTTTCATCCACTAGCCTATTGTCTTGTGAGATAATTCTTAAAATTATAGCTTTCTTCATTTAGAAAATTTGTATTTCTTATATTTGATGATAAAAGTTATTTTATCACTTTTTATAAATCTTTATAAGTTGCTTTTTTTTAACATAAAAGAAATTTGATTGTAGCCTTTCTTTTCAACTATATTATTAGTACTAACCTTTCCCACTGTTTAAGTTAAACCTTTAGTAAGAATAAACAGCAGTACTGAATGACATAGGAGGATGGTGGAGTAATGGATAGCAGCTCGGATTGAGGAATTGGAGAGCCGAGTTCGATTTTCCAAGTGAATCCATTACATTCACTTACGTGCTAATACCTTTGGGAAAGGTATAAATCCTCTTCTTTTCCCTCCAGTTATGGGTAAATAGCAGGAAAGACCGGGGTCTATAGCCTTGGATAGCAACTGGTCTACTACAGAAAGAAATGACAACCTACTGCAGGAAAAAAAATCTGCTTTGTCAGTCATGTATTGAAAGATACATGATCGGCTAAACATGGCACATAACTGACTGAATGACATAATACTGTAGAGATGAGTGTGTATGTAACATAAATTAAATCAATTTGTAATTTGATCTAGGAGTAAACTCATCTTATGCCAATTGGGGGTGAGTAAATGTGAGTTAAGATTAATTAAGCATATTAAAACTGTTTTCATCCTATGTAGGAAAAGTATTCAGCAACAAAATGGATTAACAAGAAAATTTGCATGTGGACAATCAATAGAAGAAATGACATTTAAGGTTTAGTGAGTCTTAGTTGGATGAAAAGAAATTCTCCATTCTTATTGATGAGAATAAATCTTAGCCAGAAAATAGCAAATTAAATTTCAAGGTTTTAAAACAAATGAAAAGTAATGTAATTTTTTTCTTTCTAAATGACAGTAAATAATAATATTCAACACTATAGGAGACATGGTATATTAGGAGACACAGCAGAGTAATAGGAGACATGGTATATTAGGAGACACAGCAGAGTAATAGGATTTTGCAGCTTGAATTGAGGAATCAGAGAGAGCCAAGTGCAAATTCCAGTCAAGTTCATTACATTCACTTACATGCTAATACCCTTAGGAAAGAGTATGGATCCAAATCTTCTTCCCCCAACTATGGATAAATAGTAGAACAGACTAGGTTCTATAACCTTGTGTAGCAAGAACTTTGAATTCAAGACTGTATATAGTCCTGGCAAAGCCAATACGCATAGCTAAGGAAAAGATCATTCACAGTGACACAACAATCCTGACTATGGTCAACTCTAACACTATTAATTTGACTTTTACATAAAACTTAACTCATTTAATACAAAAAATGTATTTGTCATCATTCATTAAAGAAAAAAAATTACCTTTTTGTTTCCAGTTTGCTCAATATGTAATCCCTTTTGGGATAATAGTAAGATTTTGAGAAGTAACCTAAAAATATATAGAATATACTCCAAAATATTTCAAATTTAACTTTTACTTAAGTTATGTCCCTTACGCAGCGGGTTCAAAACATTTTCCATGTTAGCGACTACAATTCTTCGTTGAATATTTGTGAATTTGGCTTCCGCAGTGACTAAAATGTCTCCCTTAATTGCTTCCCTTGAAATGAAATCATTTTTGCTCAAACAGCGACTTCAGATCCAAATTGAAAAATTGCAGGTGGAACGAAATGAAATTGATTCGAAAAACGAAAAAAAAAAAAAATGTAATTAAAAATCCTACTTACAATTTAGCTTAATATTTTTTTTGAATGTAGAACACGTAAAACTCGTATAGACGAAAACATGTTTTTCATTACAAAAAAAAAAAAAAAAAATGCTACATTTTGCCTACCAAACGACAAAAAGTTGCCTTAATTAAAGAATAAATAAATAAAACACATTCTTCTTTGTAAGTCAGAAAAGTCCAATACGGAGTCACAAATTGTGTTTCAGTAAGTTTTTGCATCAGCGTGTAGTCCTTGTCCCCCAAGGTGAAATGTTTAAGCTTCTGCTTAGTGAATAAAAATGAACTTCATTTTAAAACAAAAAGTTTAAACAAAGTACGAAATTTCTTACAAATAATCTATGCTGTTTTTTATTCTTAGTAGTGCTACTTCAATGGTCCTTCAAACGAAAAAGAAAACATTAATGCCCTGTTACTTTCCCTACAATAAACAAAATGTTTAGATTGTCCTGGCACTCGGACATATTTTCATGTCACCCCTGAGCAAGGTAGTTATATATGACATGAATATCACTATTTTTCTTGCCATTTACTTAAATTTTTCTTTTTGGTATTATACATTTATAGCCTTTCTTAGATTATAAAACTATTTTATTGTTTTAAGCAATACATTTGAATTTGCAAAATCTTTCATACTTTGCACTAGTGGAGCAGTTTGTTAGTTTAAGCTAAATGCCTTCCAATGTAATATCTAGTTAAATTTTTATGTTTTAATAAAATGTAAATGTTTATACAACTCAAATGTTTATAAGAAAACTTAAAAAAATTGATATGCAGTTGCACAAATTTATTTATAAACAAGTATATTTATATAGTAAAATTTCATTTAAAAGTTTTGGGTTTTAAAATGCTGAAAGATACACTAATATACCAATTTTAAAAATGCTAATCTCAATGTAGTTACAATATGACTAAAACTGTACAACAAATGAAGTAGTTTAGTAAAATATATACAAAAAGATATAAAGATAAATATTTTAATTCTCATTAAAACAAACATTTTAACTAACATTACAGTTGGGTATGTTTAGTAAGTTCTGTACAATTCTTAAAAGTATTCAAATATTCTCATAAGTTGTAAACTTTGTAGTAAAATAAAAGAAGTTTCAGTTTTGTTTATACTGTACATAAAAGTTGATGTCTTATTTTAAGAAAGATAAAAATTCAAATTGCTATTTTTTAAAAATAAATACAATTTTGAGAATTCTTCAATCATTTTCTATGAAATTGCATAAACAATTGACAAATTTTTATACTTTTATTTTTTGTAATGTCATAATAGGAAAAATAATTATCTTTCCATTTCTCTAAATTTTCAAAGCAAATACATCAAGAAATACATAAACATTCCTAAATCAATTCTTGCAAATCCATGAATGTTCTAATTTTACTGGATTTAATAAATTGTTTTAGGTACAATATGAATTATTTAATTTTTTTTAAATAAACAGATTATATTCAAGCAATTATTATAAAATAAAAGACAAAAACATTAATAATTTAAACTTTGGTTTAACAGAAAAAAATATTTATTCAATCATAATTTTATTGAAACAAACTGGAGTTACAGGGAGCAACATTTTAATGGAAAAATTGAATTATTTAGGTTTTCTTTTATTAAATTTCACTTCAAATGAAAAGGAAAATGTTAAATGCTTTATAAAAGAATGTTAATAAATATTAGTATGTAAAATTTATGTCAAAAAGATATTTAGATCTTAACAGATGAAGTTTTGTAGTAACTAATCAAAATTTTCATAATTTCAAATGGTTTTCCATATTCAATAAAAAACAAAAAGTTTGTAAAAAATAATTGTGATTTTCATTTCCTGGCTGAAACTAAATTGTTGAATACTATTTTGAAATTCAATGAAAATATCCATTGATCCTAAACTAAAGGAATTTCTACAATGTATATACTATCTAAAACAAAATGATGCAACCACATTTTACTTTCATTTTAAAACTGAAATAATTTGATAAGTTTGAAAAAGAATACATTATAATACTGAATAAAAATAGTCAATTGCAGAACGTAGAATCATCACAAGACATTACTGCTAATGATTATTGTAAAGACTACAGTTATCTCTGGGAGAAGAAATTTAACAATGAAAATTTTGGTCATTTGAGTGTTTATGGACTTTTCAAAAATAAGAAATTGACATAAAGATTGATATTTAGAGATGATACAAATTTTGAATAAAGAAACAGTGTAGCAAAAATAAAAGAAAAGAAAAAAAGAAAAAATTATTCTGATGATACCCTGAAGTCATCTCTTTTTCAGCAACACCATTCAAAATAGTAAAAATCAGGAATTAAAAAAATTAGCAAAAAGATCTTCAGGTTAAAAAATTTAGAAAAACATGAATATTCCTGGTTCAATACAATGCTTCCTGAATGACTTACAATTCATCGATTGATTGTCCACTCCTTGGATTTTAAAATGTTTTTCAATAGTAAAAATAAAGACTGCTTTTTAGCTTAAGAAAATCTCTTCGTTTTAATGGTGCTATAAAATTTATTTACATATTTGAAGTTGTTCATTTATATTTTACACAATTCAATCAATACTTTGTGAAACTGTACATATTGGAGGTGAATGACCTTCAGGGGCATCACGTGACTTGAGTCGCCAGATCTGTTGTCGTACTACATGATAAAGATTCCATCGCTGACTGCAATCCTTAAGGGGATGATGAACGTCAAGAGAACTGTCATTATCATCCTCAGGGTTTAATTCAGTTGACTGATCAATATCTTTACCCTCACTCATATCTGGAGGTGCTCCATCACCTGAAGGGCGATGTTGCATCTCAGTAAGAACAATTGAAATTTCATCAAACATTTCCACTGGGTTATGCTTCTTTCTGCAATGAGAAAATATTCAACTATAGCACAAATCATGTAAGAAAAACATTCTTCAGAAAACTACTGCAATATTTTTATGTAGTATCTGATAAAATCAATAGGGAAAATTACTTAGTTTTAATTTTTAGCATGGCATCTTGTAGCAACAGCAGATTGGCAGGAATTTTAGCCAGTATAAATTCTTTTAAAAGTTACAAGTCAACTTAGACAAAACTGCAATTCAATCATCAGTAATTAAATTTTTTTTTGATTTTCTGTATTATTCCTTTTGTAGTGAATTGCCACTACATTCATAACATAGAACAGGTGATATAACTGAAGCAGCAGTTGGATGCAAAAACCTCAGACAAAGACATTAAAACAGATCAAAGCACATTTTCTGGTAAGAAAAAAAGTTAAAATTTCAAATAAATAATTAATTTCTAATCAATTAAGACTTTCCCACTTCTTTTTGTTAATCAGCCTGTGTAATCCAATTTGGACAATAAAACAATTTTTTTTTTATTCTAACTGCTAGTCATCATAAAAGTCTCTTCCATTACTGTATTTATTATTTGCCCAGTCATTTATTTATTCTGCTCAGTGAATGCAACAAAAATTGTACTAAGAGTAAATATACACAGAAAACATTCTATTTTTATATGCAACATGTATGATTTTTATCATACATGGTGGGAAAGAACACATATTATAACATGCTTTTTTATTTACAGAAAGTGAAGCCCATGGAAAGGCATTAAAATTGTACCATTATCTAAATATCTCATACACAACTAAAGAGAAAAGTAAACCTTCTGGTTCAAAAATAGAAGACCATTAATCTATATAATAATTCATTGTACATCAACAGAAAGACTTATATTTTATTTGGAGGGAATTTAAATTTTGACAATATCAAATTCTTACCACATGAACTTTTACAAAATTATGACAACAATTTTCACAAAAAACAAATCATTTAAACAAATTAAATGACCTTACACTTTGTCCTTTACCTTTGTAATTGAAAAAG
Source organism: Acanthosepion pharaonis (assembly GCA_903632075.3). NCBI lineage: Eukaryota > Metazoa > Mollusca > Cephalopoda > Sepiida > Sepiidae > Acanthosepion > Acanthosepion pharaonis. The sequence goes on along the minus strand of CAHIKZ030002063.1, from coordinate 183,264 downwards.
AAAATACTATAAAGACACTACAAGAAAACAAGCTTAACACATTATGATACAACAAAATCATCTTTTAGTGTTTCAATGTCAATATAAGTTTATATGAAAGTATAATGGCACCCCAAGAATATATTTTAATGTTATTGCATTAAATGTGTGAAAAGTAGAAGCAAGGAACTAAAGAAGGTTTTAGTTATTTGCAGCTCCCTTGCTTTCACTGATGCAAATTTGTCAATCACAACCACTCAACATCAAGATCAAAAAAACTGTTGCTGGTAACATCTGACAGCAAAAATCTGTTGATGTCAAATGTTACCAGATGATGCCTAAATAATGAATACCACACTACAAATTAGTGTCATCATAGTGTCCCATCTCCCAAGTGGCACTCATGGTACATGCCCTACCCTAAATACACTACTGTCTCTTAGTATGTGTAAGTAGAAGTGAAGTAATTATTTAAGTATAATACATTCTGTTTATTCAAGATAAAAAAAAGTAGAAAATCTATACTAAAATTGAATGTGGTAGGTTTATATTTTACTTTCCAGAACAATGCAATATCAAATTAAAAAAAACAAACAAATACTAAGCCACATTTATCTTTGTAATAAAATTGGTGTATTACAGTTGCTTAGAATTTTTAGAAGGTTTCTGTTTTGCAATAAACAATTCTTATAATTAGTAAGAAAACATCTTTTGTTCTTGTTCAGACATATGTTCATAGACAAAATGTGCCATGATTTAAAAAAAAAACAACAAAAAAAACAGAGAATCAATTCATGAAATATAATAGAAATTTTAAATGTTTTGTCTCTTCAAAATGAACATATTTTAATACTCATCATAATTCTAAAATTAACTGATTATTTTTACTGTAATCTAAAATGTTTTTAAAAAGGAAATGAAAGATACAAAATCTTTTGGTTTTTAGTCATTGAATGTTTTTACCAATGCATTTGGAATAAAAAGTAATTTAAAGCATGCATGTTTTTCTTAAAACAAACATATTTTGTATATTTTAGAAAAATTATAAGAAAAAAATGTACCTTTTTTTTGAACAGCACTGAATAACAATGACAGTCAGACATACTGTTAGAGCAATTCCAGTCACAGTTAAGCAAATGGCAAATATCACTTTCTCTGTAAATATTAATTAGAATAAAAACAAGCTTAGACAAAAAATAGCTAATAATTTAAAATATGTAACACTATTCCTTGTTATTACTAGATAAAATTTAGATGTAAAATTGAAATACACGAAAATATGGAGTTGGTTTAATGTTTACAGTAAAATGAAGAAAGTATGATAAAACTGAATTAAATTTAGAAACAATTCCCTTTTGAAAAGAAAATTGTTATTGAAGTTTCACTGTTGCACAATGAAACAATAATGAAATAACTTGTATTTAAAGAAATAACGATACATTCTGATCTATAGTCTTATAGCAATTCTAACTGCACATTAGGAATATTCAAATTCTTGTAAAACCAGATTCAACTATTCTGTATAAAACCCAAGAAATTTTGAAATAAACCATCTACATTATCCTTTTGACACTGAAAATTCATATTTCCAATTCTATATTTTATATAAGACTTAAATTTATCAGCTATAAATCTCCAAACTACTACAAAGTGGCCTGTTGTACATACCAGAATTATCTATTTTATATGAATCTGTTGGCCTCTTCCAAAATGTACTAGGTAAAATACTTGGTAGAATTTCAAGGTTTTTTCTGGATATTTTTCGTGTGGTTGTAATTAATTGTGTCCTCTGGTAATTTTGCAAAATCCTTAGTGGACTAACTGTAAAAATAATAGTAATTATTAATTTCAGCAAGTTTTTAAAGAAATACATTAAGAAAATGCATATAAAGTTCAAAAGTATATGTGCCCCTTTGGAAAGATTTGAAATGGCATCTCTCCAGGCAGAGGGAAACTGTCATTATATATGGCATGCCTAAACTGACTCAGGCACAAAGAAACTTTACCAATCAACCAAAATCTGAACAGTGCCTTTGAGCAAAATCCTTGTCATACATTCCTCAGAATATCTGTTCAGTTTCATATACAAACATTAACAAAGTAATCTATGATATAACAAGATTTCTTGAAAATATACTGCTTAATAAATAAATGAAGTGTCCATTAAAAATAACCTTTAAGGTAATAAAAATGTCAGATTAATAAACAAAAACTCCATTACTTCTTTAGAAAATTACTTTAAGTTTTGATATGAAACTGAGCAGATATGATAATTGAGGAATTTATGATGAGAAGAATTTTGCTTAAAGGCATTATTCAGATCTTGCTTGAGCAGCAAAGTTCCTTTGTGGCTGAGTCATTCTTAAATCATGTCAGATCTAATGACAGTTTCCCTATGCTCAGGAGGACAGTTTCAAATCCTACCAAAGAGCACATATTTTTTTAATAAGATTTTTCAAATATTCACACCAGTATGTCTACTGGTGTGAATATTTGAAAAATAAATATACTGTTTAATACTGCATTATGAAATAAAATGTTAAAGAGAAAGATGAATCCATCTCATTGTAAGCATGCATCATTAAAAAAAATATTACTTCTCAAAAATACAATTTCCTACAAACTTCTGAAACTGAAGTCAAAAATTTATATAGAGATATCTGCAAGAGTATTTGTAATTAAGTTTCAAAATTCAACAATAAAATTGACCTACCTTCATTGCAACTGTACATAATTCTGAAATAGTTGATTTCTCCACATTTAAAAGAATATATATGATTGACACTTAATTTGCAAATCTTCTGTTTATTACATTTCTCTGCCTCAAACATTGTCTCTGTGCAATCACCTGGAGCTACAGCACTAAGGCAAGCACTCCACCTGTTATGGCCATATTTAGCATCAATCACATTGACAACTTGACTTGCCTTGCAGTTTAATGTAATATTTATTGGTTTATCTGTGTTTTTCTTAAAGCAACGGAAAATTTCTTCTGAAAATAGAAATAAAAATAATTCAATGTAATATTGAACGATGTTTTAGTAATTTGTTTTCGGTCCTGATAAATTCATAATAGATAGAAATTTTACTTGTTAGTCCATCAAATATTTCACAATAATATTTTTTATTCCTGTGTTATTGTTAATAATCAGGTAGCAATAATTGTATAAGATAAAGAGAAATTTCAAGAGAAGAGGTTTTCTTCTTTAGCATTAAAAATGTTAAGAGATTTAGCATTAAAACATTAAGAGATCTCTTTTATACACAAACATTTTTACACAAAAACTTTTCAGAAGTTTTTTTAATTTTTTTTAATTTTTAATTTTTTTTAATTTTAATTTTTTTCAAATGACAATGCTTCTGTGACAGCATATTGTTCTAACATAGATCAGTATTGTGGTGCTTATATGTTTGCTTTTTTTCTCACATTTTTAAATAATTCCTTATGTCTGGTTCTGCATCTGATTGTTTTTTTTTGGCTTTTGTGTAAAATGACTTTTAAAAACTGGGCCTTCAAACAAAAAGCCAAAAAAAAATATTTAGATGCAGAACCAGACATAAGGAATTATTTAAAAATGTGAGAAAAAAAGCAAACATATAAGCACCACAATACTAATGTTTGAAATTAAACAGGTAACTTAGATAAGCAAAGAGTAGCTTCCACAGTTTCAGATCAAGTTGTCACAAGCTTCAGTTGTAATATTGGTAACACATACTTACAATAATTATATTTATCATAATTAAGTTCTTTTAATATGTAAGCTTTAATACAACATATTTAAAAGTTAGCAATAAAATTACCTGATTTCTCTGAAAAAGATGCAAGGACAAAGAAACACATTGTAGAATATAAATGTTCTCATCATATACAATATAACATCTTCACTACACATATAAGTGCACATGTTGCCTTAGCTGAGTCTAATATGGAGTTAATTTCTGACAAGCATACTTAAAGAAAAAAAATGGTGTACCGATAGATGTCCCATATTTTCTGTTTTTTCATTTGCCATGTAACAGGTGCTTGTCTTCCAATATTACTCAATGAAATTGACTTTCAGTAAAAGCATCATGTAAATTTACTAGGATCATTTTTCACTGGCATAACTCATGAAGCAAATTCAAGATTAACACTTTAGTCCAACTATTCAGGATTGAAAGAAGTAGACAATTTTACTAATCTGAAAAACAATTATCAATCTAAAAAAGAGCATATAATATACATGTCACTTGATGCATATCAAGTTGCATTAGAAACTTCAGATTTCCTTCATAGAAATCCAAAATTCCATGATAATTCTGATTTCCCTGTTTTTCAGGTTGGCTATGAATCCTGGTTAATAAATTACACAAGAAAGATAATCATCCTCAAGAACTGTATCTCGCTTATTGATCCCTAAACAATTCCCATGAATAATTGTTTTGAATTTCATTACTGATACTATTTCCCTATGTGTCATGTTATCATGGGTCTCCATAGCATTGTCTTTTGCTGCTTGATAATTCTTTTCTTTCAAATTCTCTTAATCTTTGTCATACTTGTTCTGATATCCATTTCCCCAAATGTTGCAAGGAGGTTACTTGCTGGTTTTCTCTGCTTCAATATGCCCTGTGATTTTTTTATTGATTGATTTGTTATTTTTAAGGCTTATCAACCTTTTGCTGGTTATTTAAAGTTAGAAAATATTCTTGATTTTAAGAATTTGGGGGAGATATTGATTTACTGATACAAGTCCTGATAATTAACCCATAGCTGGGGATAAGATGTGGATAAGACTTTCCAAGGGTATTTGTGCATAAGTGAATATAACAAACCCAACTGGAATTGGACTACAGCTCTCTGATTTCAAAGTCATTATCCATTATATCATTCATATAACCAAGCTTACAGCACCTGGTATTCTCAAGTAGTTACCCATCTAGGTATTGACTAGGCTTAACATTGCTTAACTTTGGTGATCATACAAGAACCAATGTTTCAATGTGATATGGCTGTAGGCCAATATACCCAGTGAATGTTAAATTCTCTAAGCCTTCATTCTTTTGATGTGTCCCTAAAATTTGAAAGAGCTAGGCTATCAAAGAAAGAAGTCCTTGATTTCAGAGGTTAACAGGAACAGGCGTATGGACTGGCCGAGATAATTCAAGAGCAAAGATTATGAATTTTCAGCAATCTGTAATTTGGTCATATGAAAGTAAATTCTGCCAATATTCAAATTCAAGACAGGTTTATGTTTGGAGAAATCAGAATGACACTTGGAACACTGAATGTCTGCAGGCGACCATGAAACATGGAGGGATTGGAGTAATGGTGTGGGGCACTGTCTAGTTTAGAGGGAAATCTGAGCTGATTCTAGTTGACGAGCAGTTGAATGGTCCAAAATACTGTTAAATATTAGAGAAAGATCTACTCCCACTGTTTGAAACCAATCAGCTTGACAAGAATGTCTACCTTTTTCAAGAAGATGGCATGCCATGTCATACAAGCAAAGTAGCAAGGGCCTGGAAGGAATCACAGGGCATCAAGTCATTTCTATGGGTAGCCCAAAATCCTGACATGAGCATGTTTGGGAGCACCTTGACCGAAAAGTTCAAGAGTGTGCAACCAAAATCATGTCAGTGGCAACCCTTAAAGAAATATTGCTAAAGGAGTGGCAAAATATGGCTCAGATGATTGTTGATAACCTGATCAAATCCATGAAAAATTGAATCCAAGCACTGAAACTAGCAAATGGAGGACCTACTCCATACTAGTTCCAAATACTGTTTATTTATGTTGAGTTGGGATTACATAATTTTGAAATTGATGTAGTTTATTTCTCAAAAAAAAAAATTTTTTTTTCTTAGGCCACTATGCTTTGGACTATCTTACAGTTAATGTTTTTTTATGCTTTCATCAACTGCCTTGTCACATTGTTTTTCTTCTGAATCAGTGTCGGGTAGCATATTTTGTTATGGTGAGGTTTGCTGATAACACTGGTCAACAGTAAATTTTTATCAGTAATGTCCTGCTGTATTATATGTAACTTTATCTGCTGATTTCAAAAGTGTAATCAGATTTCTTCCATCAGTCACAGTTTCTTTGATGTGATGAAGTGAGCATAAAACTCCAATCAGCCACAATGCTACTTAAAAAGTCTTATAGATTACCAATTTGTATTTTATTACTAATTATATGTGTATTACATAATTTTATGAATTACTAAAAATATTCATGGTTTAGTTAAGCATTGTTCCACAAAATATTCCATTAGCCATATATGGTATCTCCATAAATTCTACTTTTTCTGTTTGATACTTGTCACCCATCCAATTTGGTGTCCAATCATCATCAAACCCTATTCAAGATGCTGAGTCATTGCAAAAACAGTCCCGATATATTTTGTTACGTCTGTGGTTCATTTATCACCAAAGCTCAGCAATGTGCCATCACAAGTGAAATCAAGATCTACCAGTTGTTCTTTGGATGCCCTCTCAGGGATCAAAATAAGAGTTGGACACCACATTTCACTTAGCCCACTGGATCACCAGCGTGTTCCAGTGGGCTAAGGGATTGACTTAATAAAAGGAAGAGAGCAATCCCAACTTAGAATTGGCAAGAAGACCAGTACCACACAACAATAAATACCTTTCTGTTCCAGTATCACCGAAGAATGGCCTTCAAATGTATGACAAAGCGGTACTTTGTGAGGAAACTACTGGTCACGTGGAAACAACCAAAGTAGATGCAGATTTTTGTTCTTGAAAATGAAGATGAACCACAGAAATTTTCCCCGAGGCAAATTAAACAATTTGGTTAGATATTTGGCATTGTCAAAGAAAAGTGTCTGCTTAAGGATGATGTTTGTATTACTCATTTCAGAAAGAGAAATATGGATCTGACTTCTTTTTCTGTAGACAGAACACTTTGTTTCTGTAATAACTGATGAGTTATTTCAGTTTCGTCTGAATGGTACATATTCATTAATTCATCTGAGAGAAGTCTCAAGGCAGTACTAGTACACAACAGCAATAAGAAACCATCCATTCCCATAGAATATTCAGTGCACAAAGAGTTATAAGAATATGCAGGTACTCCTGGATGTCATAAAATACTTAGAATACAATGGGAATATATGTGGTGATTGAAATATTGATGGCAGTGCAATCAGGATTCATTAAATATTGTTGCTTTTTATGCCTTTGGGACAATCATGCAACTACATGCAAACTCAGTGGCCCCAGCAAGAATCATATTAGCTGGGAGTCCAGAGTAAGTCATTAGTAAAGCAAGATAATGTTCTTCCCCCTCTTCACATAAAGCTTAGGTTCATGAAACAATGTGAAAATTCTAGCTCAGAAGGCTTTAATGTGAAAGCCAAATTTAAAAAAAAAAATCACTGAGGCAAAACTGAAGTAAAGTGTATTAGTAGGTTCGTAGGTAAAGGAACTCCTCAAGGACAACAACTTTATCAAAACCCTGGATAAGACTGAACTTTAAGTGGATCTGTGAAAATTTTCTGGATAACAAGAGAAAGATTTTAGAAATGGAGTAAAATGTCTTCTAAAGTCTTTTGCAGCAATGGGCTATTAGATGTCACTGAAAATCCATTTCCTTGATTCACATCTGAAATTTTTTGCAGAGAACTATGAAGCACTGTCAGATGAGCAGGGGGGTATGCTTTCATCACGACATAGCATCAATGGAGCAATGATATCAAGGATTTGGAATGAAGGAATGCTAGCTGACTACTATTGGATGTTATACAGAGATGAACCTGAGAATAAGCACCAGAGAAATTCTAAATCCCAAAGATTTTAAGTTGTAATTCAATAGAAAGTATTATCGCTTTATTTTGTACACAATAACTTTGATTTTGTACAATAAATGGCAACAAAAATGTCATATGTTATATTTATTATACCTTATAAGCAGGGCCAGTATGTACTACGCATGAACCCCACAACCTGGTGAGGGAACTTGATTGGGGGCCTGGGTAGTGCTTTGTTACACTATTTTATCAGCATTTCCTTTTTTCTAAATAATTATATACATTGCAAATTTAAACAACTATTTAAAGGATGAAAAATTTAACATCATTCTGGGAGTCTATTTTGTCCAAATCTGTGAATTTGTTTTGCTCGTGCTAAGTCTCGAGAAAAAAAACAACACTATAAAATTCACTATTTTGTATCAATAATGTTGAATGTGTTAAAATTCAACTTTTTAACAAGAAAAGTCACACGATAATGTTAAAAATTGATGCAAAACATTGATTTATTTAAGATGGAAACATCTTATGACATTTCTCTAATTTGTATTGAGATACATTGTATTTATTTTCAATTTTTCTAGTCAAATTATTCAGGTTACAATAAAATTTGTATTTATATGAATACCACCTTATTAAAATTGAGATGTAGTAGAGTGGGGACCTCCATATCAGATTCAAGGGTACTGTATCATAGATTTTGGTAGGGGGCATGAGAGTCTTGCACTTGCAACTGCTTACAAGCACATGAATTACATAACCAAACATGAAAACTACAGGTATCAGCAACATAAAAATGCGGCCTCAGAGAAAAACCGACTTCAGATTCATAATCAACGTGAAAAATTTACCAAGAAACGTAATCTTTCAACTCTGATGATGATAAAAAAAATATTTTGTTTTGTTGACTCGTGTAATTAAACCTAGCATGTATTGTCATCCTCTTAGAATCATTTTGCTACATAATTTAAATAGACCCAGTGAGAAAATACATCCTTGTTGTACTACACTTTTTATATTTTTGAGTATTTACTTAATTTGTTCTATCCACATTTCAGTTTTCCCAGCTTGCAAACTATCAGTTGATTATCAGTGCAATATTTTCAGTGAGACTGGTTAACTTATCAGAAATAGTTTTACTAGTTTCATTTTTGAGAACCAGAACAGACAAGCTTTATTGAAATTAACTATGGTTTGGGCAATTTGCTGTATCTTTTTTTTCAGAAAACTATTAAACATAAAATCAACTACACTTCTACATTATAGCATATAAATGGGGGATCAACATAAAGGCAAGACAAAATGTTTGCAAAAGCCACAAAAATCTTTGGCATAGGAGTTTTAAAAAGATGGTCATTAATCACCAAACGTATCACTAACCTTCCATCAGTATTTTCCTGACAGAGGTGGCAGTGGTCCAGAACTTCATCTACTTTAGCAATATCCACTAGTATCAAAACTGGACTGAGAAACAGCCAACTGTCTGATGCAGGCTAATCAAATCTAGTTGTGATGATTATCATCACACACAAACAAATTTTACAACCCAAATTCAAATTATACAACAATAAGCATTCATTGGATAATAAATCAACACTACTGTGTAATGGACAATTCATAAATTGCAGCTATGCGACAATTTTATAATCACTATATTTTCATGTAGTCGATTTCATGTACTTTTGGGAGAATTGGATCCCAGAAGCTTTCATGAGTCTCCCCAAAGCTCGCTCACTGATTGGTCAATGCCAACCAATCAGATTGTCTGCAGATGAAGAATGATTCTTCCTGTGCAGCGCTTCAGAGCCAATGATCACCTATATAAGCAAGAAGTATTCTTAGATAATTAGTGAGATTTCAGCTGCTAAAGAAATCCACGACAGTTGAAACCATGCACCAATCTTCTCACTCACATGCTGAATATTCTCTACACTCACAATCTTTTTCCTTACACAGCAAAACTGTTGAAAACATTTATTACCAGAAACTATCACAATCTTTCTTTCAGTGAACTTTGGAACACAATAGTTAAGAGACAACTCTTGTTTCACTCAATGCATGCCTTTCTTTCACATCCTTGTTTGTACATCTTGTTAAATACAAATTTTATGTGTAATGATGTCTTTGGCTTACACTTTTTTCTTCCCATCAGTTTGGTTTCCTAATCTAAGTTAAATTAATGTGGTGAAGGGGACACTCATTCCATGGTGGTTCAAGATCTATCAGGTAAACGAACTCGTATAATAAAGCAGAAAAAAAGGCAGTTCTGTTAAGGTTGAAGATTTCCCCGGCTGCCACTCTCTCCTGCAAACAATGTTTTTGTAGTAAGTAGAGAGTTACTTGCCCCCCTCCCCAAACTGAGTCAGGTTATGACACAAGGTCAGTTTTTAACGTGGGGATCCGAGTGTTTACACTCGGGCCGCTGGTCTTTGCTGGTCAGAGCCGGCCCAAGCTAGTCGTAGCCGTGATACCACCAGCACAGGCCAGCTAAGTATCAACAATGTAGTAATACCTCACTGTATACTTTGCTAGCTAACCATACTGAAACAAAAGGTGGGAGTCTGGAAGACCTTCCTTCGCACAGCCAATCATAAAATACGCTTACACATTTGCGCTGGTGGTTCAACATAAACTATGCCTCGTTATTTCAATAATTTCACTACAATACAATACATTGTTTGCACTTGTAGTTTATTGGTCTCTAGCGCGAGTATTGTGATAAACAATAAGAAGACGAATAATAAATGAGAATTGCCAAACAAAATAGCATTTTAAATGAAAGCTAAAAATGAAAATGCGACATTATTTTATTTCCTGTTTATTTTTATATTTTTTAAACAAATGTTCATTGGTTAACGTGGGGGGAAAAACAAGTTTTTTAAAAAGAATTTGACTACTTTATTCCAAATTATACCCTTTTTAGTCCATTCCATCTTTTTAGCCACTGCACTAAGTGACTAACTGTCCATTTGAAAACTCAAAAATTAAATTTCTAGAGTTTTAAAATACTTTTTAGCTGTAAAACACACAAGCAGGAAAATTATGTACATTTGTGTAAAAATGTAATAATGTATTTCCTACAATATTTGATTTAAAAACAAAAAAATATTGAGTTTCATATTTCACTGATAATTGACTCTTGTTTTATTTTTGTAGCACGTTTTTTCACGAACGATTTCAAAATAAACTTTTCTTACGTTTCCATCTCGCTTACAATTTTTTATTTGTTCATAAATTTATTTTTAAACTAAGAGAAAAACTACCTGCACATGTCCTTTATAATAAAAAAAAAAGCTTTTCTTTTTCAGACGTAAATATCTAAAAGGACGAATTTCCGAAATCATAATCGTAGGTTATTTTACCACCTGATGGTGGTAAAATAACCTACGTCTCAATATCGAGAGTGGAAGTCATCCATCTTACGAACGAACCAAACAATGTACAGGGTGGTCCGAAAGTTTCGTCACCCCTACACAAGATTTCAATTGCAACGCTCTGTGAGGTATTTCAAGGAGAGAGTTTCACATGAACGATACCAGAATACACATCATTTGAAGGGTGCCGTTCGGAGAGCCTTTGCAATAATTAACAAAGCAAAAATATCACACAGGACATGACGCCGCATCATTTTAAAATTTTGTGCCACGAAGATGGTGTTCAAGACCTTCTCGATATGTGTGGACAGTGTCAATGAAAGTGAATAAACTGAATCCAGTACATGTGCTTTGTATTAATTACTGTATTATTTGTTCTTCTATTGTTGTCATTACTTTTTGGTAGGAGGTGACAAAACTTTCGGACCAGCCAGTATATCAGCCATGTGGTTAAATTTAAAATTATCTTCTTGTGTAACTGGAAAAAAAGTAAGCATTTCTCCTCGTTGCTTTCAGATCAAGCTGACTGCAGTTTTAGAAATGCTGTCGCAACTGAAAATAAGTTGCATAATTTCAAACAAGCTCCCATTTGAAAAATGGGACAATGAAATACTCAGAACATTTTTTTGTCGGTATACCTAGCGTGCATGCAAATAATATTTCATTAATTGTAATTTTAAGTTTTGATTTAGAAAAAATAAAAGGCAATAGTTTTTTTATTTTTTTATACAAATCAGGAGCTTAATTGTTAAACTGAAAGTAAAAACAAAAAAAAGATAGCACAATTTTCTTAATAATTTCTTAAATTAAGACGAAGAGATTTTTCAACAGATGTTTTTGAATTTAAAAAAAGCAGTTAAAGTGCAAAAAGTTTAGTAAAGTAAAAAAAGACATTCGTTGTGAGATAATCTTTAAGTTGTTAGGAATAAAAAAAATATTCAATAAATCAATAATGCGAGATCTTGGCTTTTTATATAGCATCTGAGAACTGTTATGCTCTGCGATAATAACCGATCAACATAAGGTGAATCCCCCAGAAGCACATTGGTAGTGATATCACAGCTTAGACGTGGCACAAGGGCGTGATTAAGGAGCACCTAGTAAGAATCGAACTTACTACTCAATCGTATCGTAAACTGATTCACAGTGATTCATTGAGACAAGCTTGTTATGTTAACCATACATCACGTCAAAGCGCTTAAAGCACATAAGTTCAGAATACTACTTGAATTACAGTGTGAAACTTAGTGAAATTTTTTTTTTTTTTCGAAAAACGTTTTTGACTAAATATTTGCCACATAAGCAGGTTCGAATCCTGCCGGGGGACGTATTTTTCTTTTTAAGATTTCTAGAATATTCAGGCCAGTAGAAGAAAATAAAGTATTGTTTAGTTTAAGAAATATGGGACGTGTACGCAAATATGAGTACCACTAAAAATAACATTTTAAAAATAAGATTTTCTATAATTTCTATAATATAATTCTCTATTCATTATAATTCAATGAAAAGAAATTTAAAAACTCAGTTTTTTTTTACTACTGTTTTTCCTGGCATCAGATTGTATGAATTACTTTTCGATGTCCCTGCGTAGTTTCTTTGTTTAAAACTCAAACAGTCATGTTGATAATTACATTTGAATCATTCACGGTTGCGTTGAAAAAATAAATAAAATCCTAATTTACTCACGCAACAAATAACGTTTTAAATTTAAAATTAATTAAATATTTTATAGTGTTTCTGTAACCTTTTCTGGGACAAAAAACAAAAAATTTAATGATCCTAAACAAAATAATAATAATCAGTGGCTTTAATTGCATTAAATTTTAATAATGATTAAGCTAAGCAAAGCAAACTGTAAAACAGCTTTTTTAACTGAGTGATGCATGAAACTAAAAATTGTGGTGGGAAGAAAACGTGTTGCACCAGGAGGCGAGGAGAGATGAAGCATTATGCTAGTGCTAGTTTTAAAAAAAAAGTTAAAAAAATTCAATTAAAGGGCAAGTTAAAAAAATAAAAGATAAAAAAAAAAAGTGCTACAAGTGAAGCATATATCAGACGCTAATTTTTCTTAAAAGTTAAAAAAAATTAAATTCACCCGGAAAAAAAGTACAATTGAATAAAAAATTAAATTTTTGAAGAAAAAATAAAAATAAAATGAAGAAGAGAAAAAAAAAAACAAATGTGTTTAAGTTTTAAGCATCGACTCTCATTGTGCTTTCACAGAACTTTTTTTTTTAAACAGTATCTTATCCAAACCCTTACCTTGGGTGACAGCAGGTTCAAAAAATATAACTAATCCCCAAAGTATAGCGGGAAAAACTGAGATTTCTCTCATTTTCAAATCAAACTAATTTGAATTCTGTGTGCGCCAGCTCTACAAAGACACGGGGAATTGACTACAGTGGTGATGAGATTCTTTTTTTAAACCCAGTAGTAGTGTGTGCCTTTTTTTTTACAAAATCCAGAAAGTCCAGTAAATTATCGAAGGAAAATAAAAACAAGTTTTGAGCAAATGTAAGCGCTCTGCGGTTGACAAACGTAAAAGGTGTTGTTCGTATATTCACATTACTGTGTAACAATAACATCCCTAAGTACAATAAATGCTTAAAGAAAGACCCCCTACCACCCTATTCTTCTGTAGCAAAACAACGGTTTTTGCCAACACTACTCCTATTTATCTAAATTTGTAAGCGTTAGATGGCCCATAAGAAGAGTGCTTAAAATTAAAATATAAAGGTTGGATAGGGTTTTAGTTGGCCAATCATAATTCGGGTTTTTATGAATTGGACAGTAGTAAATAAATATAAATATGGGCTGGTGATAAAAAAATGGGGAATCCGGCACGCTAAAGCAAAAAAATATAAAATTGCCAATTTTGTTTTAAGCTCAATAAAGTCAACGTTTTCACGTTGACTGGTTTTCTTTCTTTTTGAAATAACATTTTTTGTAACGATAATTTCAATTTTTTTCCAGATAATAAAATTTTCAATGTGCAAGTAAGTAGGATTGTTAGTGTTACAACAGTTATCGGCGTGGAAAGTGAAATCAGCTAAGCCAAGAGAGTTCGATCTTAGTCTGTTTCGTTCACATGCGAAAAGCATGACAATTTCTTGTACAGAACCCAAATATGGCTTAATTATATTATCAGAGTATAAGGCTCTCTAGCTTTGTGTGACAGCCATTACAAGGAGAGAGACATAAATTCAAAACCGTATAGAAGGCAACAGGAAACCACACCACAATAATTAAAAAATAAATAGGGAGAAAAAGGAATCTGTAAAGAACAATAATCTGTTCGGACAGGGCATTAAAAGAAAATAATAATAAACTTTTGTGATTATATCTTTACAAACAATTATTTTTCAAGACTTTACTTTTAAAATAATAAAAAATTATTTTTTATATTATTTCTTGATTATTTAGTAAAAAATGTAATTCCATTTATTTCTATTGATATAAGCAAATAAGGGGAAGAGCCCAGGATGTATTAGAGTTGAAGCTGCAAGGGAAAAAATGATTTGGATTCCAACAACTCCAACAATTCCAATTGGAAAAAGGTCAGTCAACAAAACCATTAAGATTTGAAAACCCAGGTAGAAAATTGTTATAATGAGCATTTGGTTGTAAAGGAAATGAACAAATAAAGGATTAAAAATTTTAGCAGTGTGTATTCATCAAATTTCGGAATATGTGCATCGTAGTTGTTTGAAAAGTAGCAGAAAGGAATTAGGTGTAAGAATGTTGTCAGCATTCCCAGGATATGACCAATTTCTTGGGTCTGTTAGTCAAGGTCATGGTATGTATTAGAAGATTTGTCTGGAGCAGATTAGTCATTGGTGGGGTTTGATGTATACCCTTCTTCATGGTTGAAATGAACACCAGTGAGGTGTTTGATGGGCTGGCAGTCATGTGAAGATGCCAGTGTTGAATTTGCTGGCAGGGATGATACATGGTGCATTCAGTGAGTTGACTGATCAAGGTCACATTGGTGGGTTGATTTGTGGTAAGATGTGTTGGCAGGTTGGTTGCCAAGCTTACTGAGGTGGTGATTAGGGAGGCATGGAATGGATAGTGAAGGTTGTTGATCGAGCTGAAAGTCTCAATTGGATCCTGGTTGAATTTGGTATCAATAAGACAGGGTCATGATCATGGCGGTGACAGCAACAGTGTGCATGCATGTCAAGAGGTGGCCTTTTCAGCCTGCTACTGTGTCAGTCATTTATGAGTGGTTTTCTTTTAGCAAATCTGGTAGACCCAAGGTCATCTTTTTCCGCTGGGGATGTTTCTGATTGGCTAGTGTATTTTTATTGCGAGATTTGATTTGTGGACCAGATGTAATGCAAAAAACAACATTTTTATTTTGAGCTTTGCTTTCTTATCATACACATCCAGACAACATGTAGAGTCAATCAGAAATTGATCAAATTGCAGCAGCATATGACAAAATGATCCCAAACTTTTAGAGAACTTAGACAAACTTCAGTATATCAATAAGAACCATTTCCAATCAATTCTAAGTGATTCACACACACAAACACAGTTCAGTGAATGGGAAAGAAAAAATGAGATGTATCATAATCAGCATTAATTTTTTTCAACATTACAGAATTGATTTATTTTTGCACCATAATTTCACTTGCAATGGATATGCTGGTAATGACTCTGAAAGTTTCTAATGAGTTTCTTATGTTCTCTTTCACACAAATACCCTTGGGACAGGTATGAATCTATCTCTTCTCCCCCAGCTATGGATTAAATAACAGGGTTGCCTTGATGTGGCAACCAGTCTAGGAGAAGGAAAATTCTGAATTCAAAACTATCCTGAAGGTTTGCTCTGTCAGGCTACCTTGTCCTAGACACACTACTGCTGTTATGGTTGCAATACCTTCAATCTAGCTGAACAATGTGTGTGTGTGTATGTGTGTGCCTATTTGAAAATTCAAAGCAGTCAAAATTCAAAGTATACCTAGTGTAAGAAAAAGGGTGTCACTTAACTGCATGCTCATATCCAACTTTATGTAGTAAAAATGATGTTACTAATATTGAATCATTTGATGATTAAAGAATTATTGCCTATTTACACAGCTTTTCTCCTATGTGTTACCATTTCCTCAAGCATCTAAAACACTTATTTACAGGCATGAACTTTTGTAGACTGGATCAAATTGAAAAAACAATTTAATGGTTTCTTGAATGATGAATTCCTTATAGGAATTGATGATCTACTATTAAAAGTATATAAATGGCTGAGGGGAATATATTGAATAAATAATTAAAAAACTTATTTTAACACTTTTTGAAATTATTTTTAGCAGTCTTACATTAAAATCCTAATAAAATTAAAAATCCTTGTAAGAAGCAATATTATGACCATGAGATACAAAAAACATTTTATGCAATATTAGAAGAAATATGCAATATTAGAAGAAATTTCATTTTTATCTCTTTATGTGCCATGCATTTTCAGAACCTGAACATTTATGTCTCTCACTTTTCTTTGTTTTTAACAACATTTTTGATGCCTTACCCAATTTTTGAAAAGAATCTTTCATGATTCCCATTTCATCACAGTGGTTCCAGTATTCTATAACCTGGGGGTGACATGATTTCCTTTTCTCAGGCCACTCATCTTGGATAACCCTAATGAGGCTTGGAGTCCTGTGCCATGTTGGATAGCAGTTTTATCCTCTATCTTTTGATTAGAGACTGGTAGACACTTCATTAGGCTGTGTATGTGGTTCTCCATTCTCCTGGTAGAGATTTGGCAGAAACTTTCTTGATAGGGCATCAGCTACAGGTATCTTGTTTCCTGGGACATGTAAGATCTCAAGGTTGTAGTTGCCTAGCTGGAGTAGCAACCTCTGTAATTGAGGAGGAGCAGAATGAAGATGCTTTTTGAGTATCAGCACTAGGGGCTTGTGGTCAAACTCTATAATGATGTTGCAGCCATATATGTAATGGTGGAATCTTTTGTACCCAAACAGGATGGCAAAAAGTTCTGACTCAATCTGTGCATAGTTTCACTCACTTTGTGTGAGTGATTTTGATGCATACATGATTGGGATGCTCTCCTGTAGGAGTGTGACACCTAAGCCATTTTTAGAGGTGTCAACTTGAAGTGTTGTTGGTTTGGAAGGGTCAATGTAGGTAAGGGCATGTTTTTGGTTTGAAGTCAGGTTTGCCTTTACTCTCAAAGGCCATTTGGGCAGTATGGCCTTTGTTTGAATAACCTTATGTTTGCCTTTTTTTTCTCCACAAGTACTAGGGAGTTCACCCACTGTGTCAGTCTTGTGACCTTCTTAATGATGCCTATATCTTTCATCCATGCCAGTTCTTCAGAGAGCTTTTGGTGTAGAGCTAGAGTTTTTTGGTGGGTAGGATGTACAACAGGGTGTACTTTTTGGCCAATTCGGATAAAACATTTCCCTTGGAACTCCTTTCTTTGTATTTCAAAAGAGATTTACTCCTTGTCAGGCCTTCTTTAGGTGTATGGGGCTGATCAGGTTGGGGGCCAGACTGACACTTGTATATTAATCCTGAGTCAATGCTATGCCTCAAACCTAGTACAGCAAATGAGTTAGTTTTGACAAGTGATAATCAACATCAATAGCTTTTTTTTGTACTTACTTTGCAGATGACATAATGATTTTATTGGAATTTTTCCACAAGTGATCGTCAGGTGTTGAAACATGATTTAACCCTTCACTAGAAACAACTTCATTTCTCTAAGATGACCACCCTCACACTTTGTCTCTGTGTCACACTCTCTTTCTGTTTTACACACTTTCTCTTACTTTCTCTTTTTGTTTTACTCTCTATATCTCTCACTCTTTCTGTTTCACTCTCAAAGGCTTTTCTAAGTTTCACTCTCAGATTGGATTTTTTAATAATATATATAATATTTCAATTTGCAAAAGGTTCTCATTTCTTGACTTATGACATATAGTTCTATTTATAAAGGAATAAAATAATTAAACTAATTAAATACATGACAAACTGGTACAGTAGCATTATAAATACCATTTATACCACTATAACATAGCATGGATTTTTTAGCTCATCACAAGGACAAAGTGTAGTGAGTTCAATTATCAAATGATAACCAACATCCATGACCTTGTACTAGATTAATAACACAATCAATAAATAATCTATAATAAAGATTATTTAAATTAATCTAAATTAATTAGATAAATTATTATATTTAATTTAAAATGTAATAAACCTAATCCTAAGTCAGTAACCTACTCACTATTGACTTAAAATTATGCACTAATTACCCATTGTTAAAAAATTGTTCTACTTTAAGAAATAAATTTTAATACAGTGTAACCCGGATATAAGAGTGTTGTCGGGACCGGAGAAGAAGTCTCTTATATCCTGGTTTGGTCTATTTTATATACATTAACACAGGCTCTAATTTGGGACCAGAGAAAATCTCTCTTATATCCGGGTTTCTCTTTTATCCGGGTTTGGTCTATTTTATATACATTAGGCTCTAATTTGGGACCAGAGAAAATCTCTCTTATATCCGGGTTACACTGTATAACATTTCTTAAAGTAGAACATTTTTTAATAATTAAAATGTTCTTTATTTTTTATCTTTTTAATAATTAAAATGTTTTTCATTTTTTTAATAATTAAAATATTCTTTATTCTTAATACTAAGTTAATAAATTGCTAAAAAACATTTATTTATAATAATTAATTAATCAGTTTTGTTTTAAAATTAAAGATTGCCTTTCAAATGGTTAATTTTCAACACATTATGTAAGTACTGCTCTCACAAAAATAGAATAAACATAAAAACAAACTATTTTATGCAATAGGAGTTAAAATTAAAAATAACACTTTAAAATTTTGAAAGGAAGTTTCAAAATTTTAAAGTGTTAAAGTGTTCAAAATTTTAAAGTGCAAATAAAAAATAAGAATTTCAAAGTGAAATAAACAAAGATGGAAATTTTCTTAGTTTTTTTTTTCCTGGAAGGGGGAACAATCCTTAAAACTTGTGAATTTAATGATAATGTCATATATGAACAATATTCTTTAGCTTATAAAGACAACTACAATCACAATATGTCCATAAGTTTATTCACAAGAAATGTTATTGATAATAGATCTTATTGGTACCAATGAACAAATAGTACAACATAAATTTCTGCAAGCATTATTATACTAATTACTGGACATTACTAACATGTTCCTTGCTAAAAATATTTTCAGAAATTGTTATTTAGCAGTAATTTAGGTCCTCACATGTTGTTGTGTACGATACACCTAATTTACATAAGTGGAGTACCGACCATATAAATATGGGTTGGTACCGGAAGACCAGAGAGTAAGATAGTAGTTAGAAGAAGATCCAATCCAGAGACTCTGCCCGACTGCGATTTAGTCAACCCATTATGCAGGAACAGTCTTCCCAAGAATATACCAAAACTAACTGTAAATATTGTGTACCTTTTCCTTGTTTCAATACATTTTGTTAACGTACATTTTGTGTTGTATTATTATTATTCCATGCTTATCCAAGTTTCAACACATGTCCTCTCCCAGTCACAGTTGCCAGGTCTGTTATAGGTCTTGGATGGACTGCATTAACTCCAACAGACTCACCTCTTCTGGAGCTGTTGTATGACTATGATTTACCAAAATAAAATTTGTTATTGACACTAATGCTTGTATTTCTGTATTATCAATGTTTCTAATGACTGGAGTTGTTTTGATGCCAATCCCTATATCAATTTTATCCACCAGTGGTAAGAAAATAAAATGTCAAGAGCAAGCGAACCTGCAGATTGAAATTCCTTGTTTCTAAAGATCTTTCCAAGAAGCTCTCATGATCACTGACATCAGTAATCCTTTGTTGCGGTTTGTTTTTTATGTTTAACAATTTTCTTTTTACATTTTTGTGCAGATGAAATCATACAAGGCTATATTACAAAAATGAAAATTAATTTCAATTGATAAATTTAATTGATAACAACATTAGTTTTCCTCCATTTCTGAGTGAATTAAAAAGAAAATATTCAAGTGTTATGTCACTTCATGAAAACAACTATATAATGTGAATTACTCACAGGATATCTACAAGGAAGCAATGTTTTATTTATTTTATTTTTTTTTTTTACTAAACAAATTTCTGCAGAAAGATCTAAAATAGGATGTTAAAAATATATATCTAGGGTGTTATCTCCTAAAAGTGAATGGGTATATCCTACTCACCTTGTTTTAAAATCTGACAATAATTACCACTACTGTGATGATTACCATGTGCTGAATGGCATTACTATGTGATCAATATTGAACACTAAATATCAATTTATTTACCTCCAAATTTACACTGTTTTTCAAAAATTAATGTTCAGTTTATCATCAGATAATATTACATCAAGATTATGCACTGATGTAACTACAACTTTTGGATTAAAAAAAATTGAGGCAGCAGCATTTCAACATTTCAAAATATTTGCTAATGTTGCCTGGATAATTGTGTATTTATTTCCTTGAATTTAGTGATGATGAAACAATGCATAAAATTCATTTAGTACAGTGTTTAAAATTGTACCTTTATTAATATTTCTAATTTAGAAGTTTTTAGTTATCCTATGATAATTGGAATCTTTTCCATACTAAAAAAGGATTCTAAGAGTTTATGTAGATTTTGGGGTATGGTGTTGTTTTTTTCTTTTTTTGTTGTCATTTTTATTGTATCCCCAGTTATGTTAAAAGTGTAATTTGCTCTGTCAGAATGATTGAGATTTTTTCCAAATTGTTTTTTTTAAATTATCCAATATTGTGCAGCAACTTTGTAATGCAAATGCTCTAACATCTCTAAGTTTCATTGTTGTAACCTAGGGAAGGTTACTGAATAGAATAATCACACAAAGGTTGGTAATACAAGATAATACTTAGCACAAGAACAACACATATAAGAGTTGCTAGCTGTTGATGCAGCATTACACCAAGTGACAGATGAAATACTTGTGGTGAGCCCAAATGTAAAAAATAAAATAAATGTAAAAATAAAATATTAAACAAAAAAGAATTAAAATAAAAATAAGGCATTTGCTTTCCTTTAAAACGCAATATCTCTTTTTCTCTTTCTCTCTCTCTTTCTACCCTTCTCTCTCTGTACTTCTCCCTCAACTAATGAGAAGGCAACCTTCAAATAGAAAAAGAGGAAGAAGAAAAGACTGAACAATGGCTGCAAAATGGAAGTTTGTTGGTCCAGGGTCTAGTTATTATGACTAGAAATCTACCAAAACAAAAGAGGCTCCATACATAACTTCCACAAAAAAAACAAAACAAAAAGTAAATGAAAGGAACACTGGAAAATTAAAGAATTTTGGCCAATCAAAGAAACAAAGAGACTGTTGCAAGCAGAAAAATAATATAAGGTAATACGATCGAAGCAAGGACAACAAAAACGAGGATGTAAAAGTTTAAGCCAAATTTTATTAAATAATCTGGCACAAGTATATACAAATAATTGTTTGTGGTAGTTCGGTCGTGTAGTTTTGAAGGAGCGTTATCAGGTTTCAAGGCGACAGCTTGGAGGTAGGCCGATGGAACAGCGGTGTTCGAGGTCCAGTCGATCCCTGGATGTCTGTCCTTGAGTAACGAGCGCGTCGGCGCTTGAGGAGAGAGAGGATCGACGTGGACAGTGCTGGTGTAGTCAGTTCGTCCTTGGGTAGACTGTCATGCAGGATCGCAACTTGGTAGTCCTAATAAAAGGACGTTCGTAATAACGCGGCTAGGTTAGTCCTGAAAAGGACTATTGCATATTATGTAATCGAGGGCAGACTATTGCATATCATGTAACCGAGTGTAGGCTAGTGCATATCATGTAGCCGAGGATAGACTAGTGCATATCATGTAGCCGAGGATAGACTAGTGCATATCATGTAGCCGAGGATAGACTAGTGCATATCATGTAGCCGAGTGTAGGCTGCTGCTGATGTCTGCGTCGCTGCTGCTGAAGCTGGGCTGCTCTGCTGCTGGCCGAGTGTAGGCTGCTGCTGATGTCTGCGTCGCTGCTGCTGCTGATGAAGCTGGGTTGCTCTGCTAGCTCTAGCTGCTGCTGCTGCTGGCTTTGGCTCTAGCTGCTGCTGCTGATGATGAAGCTGGCTCTGCTCTGCTGCTGCTGATGAAGCTGGGCTGCTGCTGGCTCTAGCTGCTTCGTGTGGTCAGCGGAGGTGAGAGGGGGAGCTCGTCGCTCAACCCCGAGGCCAAATTGGTGGAAAAAAATCCGCTGTGTTTATATAGGCTGAGGTCGGCAATGTAGCCTGTCAGCGATATATTTGGGGTGATGACTGAAAATTACCTTCTACTTTTTGGCTGTACACATGGGTTCCATTCGGACACCATGTGTATATAAAGTGGTTTCTGGTAATTGTTTTTGGTTGGGAAAGTTAGTATATGTAAATGTTTCGTTTTTTTTAGTTTGTGTGAGACGTTGACTGAAAAACGCTGAGTCACCGGGAGTTAACGGCATTCGTTATGTTTTCCGCGGTGACGCTTTTAGATGTTTGAGTAGCCGGCAGTAACTTCCGGCCGGGTGCGATAAGGCCCCCTTCCTAGAGGATTGATCATGATCAATTCACAAAAAAAATGTAAGTCTTTAGTTTGGCAGGAAAATGAACTCTTCTGCCTGATTTTGTTCGTACGACTGGTGTTGTTGTTTCATCTTCCGTCGTTGTTGGTAAGTCTGGCTCGGGAGAAGTTTCCTCTAACCAAGCTGGTTTAAGTCGGTCGATGGAGACTGTATCTTTGTCTTTGCCGCGCATGATCGTGACAAATTTCTTAGAACGCTTCAGAACTTTAAAAGGGCCTTGGTAGCTAGGTGTGAGAGGTTTTTTTTACGGCGTCGTTCCTAACAAAAACAAAATCGCAGGTATCCAATTTCTGTGGTAAGTAGGAGCTTGTGGTTTGTTGTCGTGGGGGAGTGTATGTAAGTTTGTCCATTTTGTGGCGCAGA
Source organism: Acanthosepion pharaonis (assembly GCA_903632075.3). Lineage (NCBI taxonomy): Eukaryota > Metazoa > Mollusca > Cephalopoda > Sepiida > Sepiidae > Acanthosepion > Acanthosepion pharaonis. Next base: position 160,180 of record CAHIKZ030002063.1, on the reverse strand, counting down.
TCTTGCACGAAAGAACTTGGTGAGGTTGTGCAAGAGTACTGCGGAAGGTGAAAATATTGTCCTGGTAAGGAGAGAGGCGTGCCAAACACGAGCTCTGCTGTCGAACACCCTAAATCAGTTTTGAGGGTATTCCGCAAAGAGAGCATGGTCATGGGGAGGTTGTCGACCCAGTTGTGTATGTCGAGTTTGGTTGACAGGGATGTCTTTAAGGATCGGTGAAATCTCTCCACGAGGCCGATTGCGCAAGGATGGTAAGCCGTCGTTTTAATGTGTCTGACACCCAAAAGTTGAGAGAATTCTCGGAAAAGCGAGTACTGAAATTGTGGTCCCCGATCTGTAGTGAGAACTTGTGGTATGCCAAAGTTTGTAATCCAGTTGGTGAGAATGGCTTTAGAAACTGTGGTAGCGGAAATGTCCTTAATCGGCACAGTGACTGGCCATCTCGAAAAACGGTCTATGATTGTTAGAAGGTATTGGTACCCCTGGCACATTGGTAGAGGCCCGACGAGGTCAACGTGGATGTGGCTGAAACGTGCGTCGGATGTGGCGAATGTTCCAACTGGTGATTTTGTGTGCCTCTGAATTTTGCATTTTTGACATTGTATGCATGTTGAGACCCAATTCCTAATGTCTGAATTCATGTTGGGCCACACAAATCGATCGGCGATAAGCTTGACGGTTGCTCGCTTGCTCAGATGGGATAGATTGTGGAGATGGAGAAATACTTTTTTTCTAAGAGATGGAGGAATGTACGGTCTCGGAGTATCCAGTGCGGTGTCACAGAAAAGAGTTTTATCGCTGAACGGACACGGGAACTCCTGCAGTTTCAAAGAAGTCTCCTTAATGATGTCAAGTATCGTCGTATCGTCTTTTTGTTTGTCGGCTATCAGCTCCTGGCTCCAAACGTCGTTATCCATGGTATTGACGTCTGTTCTGGACAATGTGTCTGCGACGGTGTTGTTCTTTCCTTGGACGTGTCTGATGTCCGTCGTAAACTGTGAGATGTAGTCGAGGTGACGTGTTTCACGGGATGTATACTTGTCTGCGCTGACATTCATCGCGTTGATCAGTGGTTTGTGATCCGTGAACATAGTGAAATGTCTGCCTTCCAGAAGATGTCGAAAATGACGTATGGACAGGTAGATCGCCAGGAGTTCTCGTGAGAAGGTGCTGTATCTTCTCTGGGCTGCAGAGAGTTTAGCTGAGAAGAAGGCTATCGGCTGTCTTGTCATGTTCACTTGCTGCTCCACTACTGCTCCTATTCCAACGTCGGAAGCATCTGTTGTAAGGAAAATTCTTGTTTCCGGGTCGTTTTCGATGAATGAGAGTTTTGTGAAGTTTATCAGCGCTGTCTTTGCCGTTTCGAAAGCCCGCAAGGTATCTCCCTCTAGGGTAATTTGTTTGTTCTTCCGCTCTATGAGGTTTGTCAACGGGGAGAGAATTGTCGAGCAGTCGGGGATGAACCTGCGGTAAAAATTGATCATACCGATAAAGCGTCTGATTTGTTTTGTGGATGTAGGCGTAGGGAAGTTTTTAATCGCGTCGATTTTCTCGGGTAATGGTGTGATACCATCTTTGTCGATATGATGGCCTAAGAAATTCACCTCAGATGCCCTGAAAGTGCATTTGTCGATGTTCAGCCGGACTCCATACAGTGCTATTCTTTGGAACACTTCGTTTAGATGTTGTTTGTGTGTGTTCTCATCTGTGCTGGCTACTAGTATATCATCGATGTAGGCATATGCGTACGTTAGGCCGCGCAGTACCTCATCTATGAAGCGTTGGAACGTTTGTGCTGCATTCCTCAGGCCAAAGGGCATCTTGAGGTATTCGAAGAGACCAAAGGGAGTGGTTACGGCGGTCTTTGGAATGTCCTCCGGAGCTATGGGGATCTGGTGGTTAGTTAGGTCTATCTTCGAAAAGACGCGAGTGCCCTGCAACCCTGAGGCGAAATCGTGTATATGCGGGACCGGATAGCGATCGGGTATGGTTGTGGCGTTCAATCTTCTATAATCGACGCATACCCTAAAGTCTGTGCTTCCCGGTTTAGGTACAAGATGTAGGGGTGAGGCGTATGGGCTATCGGAGGGTCGTATGAATCCGTCCTTCAGCATATTGTTAAACTCCTTTTGGGCTTATTCCAGCTTATGAGGAGGAAGTCGTCGTGGGTGGGAAAATGTTGGCTGTCCACTGGTCTTTATATGGTGCTGTGTTTGGTGTTTTGCCGGACCGGTACCTGCGAGTTGTTGAATAAGGTCCGGGTATCTGTTTAGGATCTCGATGTACTTTCGTCCGTGGCAAGTTGTCACACTGATTCCAGTGGTGTTGTGTCGAGAGAGGGTGCCTTTAACAGCAATGTTCGTGGTATTGTCTGATAAAGTCCTCGTATTCATGTGCACGGCTAGATCATAATGGGCCAGGAAATCTGCCCCGAGTATTGGCGTTTTTACGTCTGCCTGGGTGAAAGTCCAGGTAAAATCGCGCCGCATACCGATGTTAAGAGTCAGTGTCTTGGCTCCATATGTCTCGATCGTCGAGCCGTTTGCTGCCTGGAGTTTATACGGGGTCGCCTTTCGGTCTTGCTGTTCTTTGGGGGGTATCACGCTGATTGCTGCTCCTGTGTCCACTAAAAACTTTATGTGGTTCCGTCGGTCCCATACGTAGAAAAGGCGGCTTCGTATGTTTTTGCCGGGGGGTTCTGCCGCTCCTACCCGCCGGCTGTTTAGTTTTCCGACTTGGTTTTGGAGCTGTATTTGCAGGGTGCCGAGCAATTCCTTGCCCTGGTGCCGAATCTGTGATGGTACCAGCATAATTCCGGGTCGACTCGTCGATCCCTGCTGGTACTCCGTGCTCTCCGTCGCCAACCGCCGGTCGCCGGCATCGGGCCTCTCGATGTGCGGGAAAGGAGCATTCGTATATCCTGCAGCTGATGTTGCAGGTCAGCTACTGCCTTTTCCAGATCCGTTTATTTGGCTGGTGTGTCGTCTGGGCGCTGCACGGCACACACTCCTTGGTCCAGTTTAGTTGCGATGCGGTCAGCGGAGTTTGCTAACTGGTCTAGTGGAGTGTTGTCAGCGATTGGTGCCAATATCTGCGTTATGGTAGTGGGTAACTTGTCCATCCACAGTTCGCGCAAGATTGATTCGGCCATGGAATGTTTCCCCAGTCGGCTCCTCATGAAGCGTAGAAGCTGTGAGGGTGTTCTGTCGCCCTGGTGACGTGGGTAAAAAGTTCCCGGAGCAGTTCCTCGTCCGAACGGCCGGTTCGTTTCAGAAATCGCATCCTTGAGGCGAGATATGGCTCCTGCTCGGGCATGTTCCAAGATGTCGGCTACTTCATCGACAACTGAAGGTGGCAAAACTTGTACCACGTTGGCGAATTTTGCTTGCTGTGACGTTATTCTCCGAACTGAGAAAATGGCTTCCAGCTGCAAAAACCAGTTCTTGGTGTTCTGCTCGTTGTACGGAGGGAGGTTTGTGAGTGGCATTGCTACATTTATGAGAGCGTTCTGTTCCCACTCGTCAGTTGCCATCTTGCTCGATCGTAAATATCGGGGTCACCACTTGTTGCGGCGCTAAGCAGGTTGACTGTTAACCCCGCAAGCAGAAAAATAATATAAGGTAATACGATCGAAGCAAGGATAACAAAAACGAAGGTGTAAAAGTTTAAGCCAAATTTTATTAAATAATCTGGCACAAGTATATACAAATAATCATTTGTGGTAGTTCGGTCGTGTAGTTTTGAAGGAGCGTTGTCAGGTTTCAAGGCGACAGCTTGGAGGTAGGCCGATGGAACAGCGGTGTTCGAGGTCCAGTCGATCCCTGGATGTCTGTCCTTGAGTAAAGAGCGCGTCGGCGCTTGAGGAGAGAGAGGATCGACGCGGACAGTGCTGGTGTAGTCAGTTCGTCCTTGGGTAGACTGTCGTGCAGGATCGCAGCTTGGTAGTCCTAATAAAAGGACGTTCGTAATAACGCGGCTAGGTTAGTCCTGAAAAGGACTATTGCATATTAAATCGAGGACTATTGCATATCATGTAACCGAGGTAGTAGTATCATGTAAAGTGTAGGCTAGTGCATATCATGTAACCGAGGATAGTGCATATCATGTAGCCGAGGATAGACTAGTGCATATCATGTAACCGAGTGTAGGCTGCTGCTGATGTCCGCTGCTCGCTGATGAAGCTGGGCTGCTCTGCTGGCTCTGGGCTGCTCTGCTGCTGCTGTAGGCTGCTGCTGATGTCTGCGTCGCTGCTGCTGATGAAGCTGGGCTGGCTGCTGGCCAGTGTAGGCTGCTGCTGTCTGCGTCGCTGCTGCTGCTGATGAAGCTGGGCTGCTCTCCTGCTGCTGCTGCTGCTCTGCTGCTGCTGAAGCTGGGCTGCTGCTGATGATGAAACTGGGCTGCTCTGCTGCTGATGAAGCTGGGCTGCTCTGCTGCTGCTGATGAAGCTGTGCTGCTCTGCTGATGAAGCTGGGCTGCTCTGCTGCTGCTGCTCGTCGCTGCTGGCTCTAGCTGCCAAAAGGTGAGAGGGTTCAACCCCGAGGCCAAAAATCAGCCAAGAGGATTGATTTGGTGGAAAAAAATCCGCTGTGTTTATATAGGCTGAGGTCGGCAACGTTAGCCTGTCAGCGATATATTTGGGGTGATGACTGAAAATTACCTTCTACTTTTTAGCTGTACACATGGGTTCCTTTCGGACACCATGTGTATATAAAGTGGTTTCTGGTAATTGTTTTTGGTTGGGAAAGTTAGTATATGTAAATGTTTCGTTTTTTTTAGTTTGTGTGAGACGTTGACTGAAAAACGCTGAGTCACCGGAAGTTAACAGCATTCGTTATGTTTTCTGCGGTGACGCTTTTAGCTGTTTGAGTAGCCGGCAGTAACTTCCGGCCGGGTGCGATAAGACTTTTGATGTTAACTGAAACCAAGCTTTGCACTAAGTAGTGTATATAAAGAGACAACCAACGAGCAGTAGAAGAGAATGGACAGCCAGAGAAACCAAACAAAGTGTATCAGGTGAAGAAACTAGCAGTCATCTGCTCAAGACATTTTTCCACCCTTCTGAGGGCTGAGAAAACACAGTAGATTGACATCTGCAACAAGTTTCCAAAATAACCACACGTCTGACTACTACCAAAGTCTGACTGAATTATCAACTACCAAGCCGAACAATGTTTTGCCAACCCAGATTAGAAAGGACTCACTTCAATCAAAGTCAAATAAATAAACATATATTATTTGTTTATACCTTTGATTCTGTTCATTTAGAAATATTGTTAAGACTCTCTGGTGCTTTTCCACATGTCGGTTTATTTTCCAGAAAATTGACACAAACTCCATCAAAGTATTCTGATTTCAACAGAGAGTTGCTAGTAACCATTTTGCAGTGTTTAACTTTCGCCATGTGATCTTACTGATAAACCGTTAACTAATACATGGCGCTTTTCACAGTTTGAAACTAACAAAATTGTAATGTTAACTTCTAATGTCAAAACTTCTGAATCCATATTAGTTATTTAGAATAAATAGTTATTTAGCTGATTCTATGTTACAGCATGATTTTTACAATACAATTAAATGTGAAATCATTAAACAAATCAAATATTTTAGTAACTTTAAAAAGTTTTCAATGTCAGGTCATAATTTTAAAAAATAAATATCCACTTCATATCTGATATTTTTTATACAGAAAAATTTGCATAAATTATTTCATTCATTGTCTCATCTTGGTATTGAATCATCTATATAATTAGTTCATATATGAAGTTTAGTATTACTTATGGGGGTCATCTTCTGACAATGTTTGTTACCTCTATAAATTGGTATAGTTGATTTGGGTGTATTTTGGCCTTGTGTAATGATTAAAGGAAAATGCACAGTGTTGATATATAGAAAATATCATTATATAACATAATATACAATACAGAAGGATAAGGTGGAAGTTGAAGTTTCAAGAGTTCATGTGTAAAAGTCCTGACACATAAAAGAAATAGAGAAAGAAAACAAGTAAATATATATATGTATACTTATGTATATTTCCAAATGTAGTAGCCACCACTTGATCACGTGGTGAAGGAAGGTATATTTGTTTTCAATGTAGCATGAGTCAGCCATGTAAGGTTACCAGTTATCTATGCAAATATTGTATTTCATTTCAAGGTATGTTATGATGCCTGTAACATTGGAAAATGAACAAAATTAATTTATTGAATATATTTTTGGTTGATTCTCCATCTGTTTATATACACATCTATAGATCCACTTGCTACCTTATATCATGGTAGAAAGCTTTCTGATCGATTAGTCAAATGTGCTTTGTTTGCCTGGTGATTTTTATTATCCATTTATTTTTAGGGATAATGAGATTTTAGTCTTGTTATTTTTATTTATTTATTTATCACTATACATATACTATTAGTTATGTGTGTATATATAGAGCCTGTATCTTGCCAATAATAAAAAATAATAAATATTAATAATCTACCATTCAAAATGTTAAATTACATTCACTGCATGTTTCAGACTCATATATAAACTGCTATAATTACCCTTTAACATGTAATTGTTGAATTAAAGCTCAACCATCATCTGAAATTAACACATAATCAGTAGCTGATACATTTGTAATTACATGGTGATGTAATGAATATGCATACACCTGGGTTCCCCCTCACAGTAATATGATTGGCTGGTGTCAGCCATAAATACAGACTGATGTGGAGGTACAGGGAGGATGCCTATTGTCTTCGCCTATTGCCTACACCTATTGCCTACCACTACGACGAGGACCAGTCATTATGGTTACCTGCTAGATTGTCCTACCTGGTTACAGTAGTCAACAACCACTTTGCTACTTCAAACAAATATATCCCTTTCTGGGACATATCACATGGATTCCAAGATTTAGTTTTCTAGTCTTTGATGTAACAGTGGAAATCACTTTGAAAGTGAGTTATTTTTAGAATTAACAAAATTTTTATTTTTCATAGATTGAGAACATCTGCTTACAACCCAGAATGTAATGGTTTAATACAGAGGACACACCAAATAAATCAGCAATTATAACTGATAAAGAATCATAACTTTCAGAATTTCTAATTGTCCTCCTTTGCATATGTACTAATCAATCCAACTTTTCAATTTTTTGTGGTATCTCACCTGATATAATAAAAAATGATTCATTAAATCCTAAATTTATGAGAAATTTGTGTAAAGCCATGCTATAATTTGAGCTCATTGACATTTTTAATATTTTAAATAAACCAAGTTAAAAGTCGAAGTGGGTTAGACAAAATATTTGGAGTTTCAAAAACAGGCATTCTCAAATATGAGATAAAATCTCACATATTTAGAAAAGATATTCAAATGAGATAAAATATCTCTGAAATCTGAAATGACATTCTTCATAAAGAGAATTGCTGTAGGTTTTTAGAGAAGCTTCTTCTTCACTAGCAACAGTAGTAGTAGTCACTGCAGCAATTAGTTTCTCACCAGGGTGGTTGAATCCTTTCTGTATCAACAGTAGTAGTATTCACATTTTACATGCCTCAGACTGTCAATCCTTTCTGCCTGATAACAGCCTTTTGCCTGAGTGTGGTCTATTCTTTTGCAGTCAAAATTTCCCCTCATGTGACTCCAACCAGCTCAAAAACCAAGTCCTTGGGGAATGCATAGTTTTTAACTCCATTGGTTAAAAATTTGTGAATCACTATCCAATCAAACTGCACATGTTTGCAATTTAAATTTGGCTAGTTTTTACATCAAAGTCAAGCCCATCTTCTGTCAAATTTTACAACAGAATGTTTAATCCATATAGCTTTATTCTAATGGATTTTTATAACATCAATTTGCTACATTTTTTTTTTTTACACATCACTGTTCAATTTTATTTTTTAGCCATCTGGCTTCATTTTTGCAGTTTCTTTGAAAAAGAAACTGTGTTAGTAACATTTTAATTTTTTAATTAGTTTTTCATACAACTCAATACTGCTTTATTAAAATAATTTTTATATTAAATTTTACAAATTTTACACATTTCAACATTTTCTTACTTTTTCATACAATTTTAATATTATATTTTTTATTAAAATATTTTCTATATTAATTTTTACACAATTTGAACATTTTCATTTTTTTATTAAAATAATTTTTATATGGTTTATTATGAAAAGATACATTCACACACAAAAAATCAACTTATACACATCTTTATTTAGAAAAACTTTGTTGCAAAAATATAAATAAATTAAATTTTACCACAATCATGAGAAGTTTATTTATGATACTGATTATGACTCTATGCTGTTATTTAAAAAATAATTTGAAATAATGAAGATCATACAGAGTATTAATTTACTCCATAACACTACTAAAGCAAACTAATTGTTGAGCATCTTTAAAATCTTTAGTCGATATTGGTACTTTCAAATATGCATTGATTGACCATCAAGTAACTTTCTCAATTTGGATCTAGTTTTACTTTTTTTTACTAAGCTTTGCTTAATATGGCCCAAGGCCAAAAGCTGCTGCATTGGGGATCCAAAGGAGCGGTCACCCATTCTTGATCCAAGTATTGATCAGGTTCAATGCTGCTTAATTTCAGTAATTACAGGAACCAGTCTTTTCTTTCTTTAACAAAAAGAAATAAAATTATCAGATTGTAATGTGAAGTCACATGATTAGAGTCCCCATTATTGCTTGGTATTAACCTTTCTTGCTGACTCAAACCCTATTTTATTTCTTGAGTAGATAATACTTCTCTCTTGAGAACAACCACACCTTTTTATTTTTATTTTCATTGCCCTGTTTCCATCACTTTTTTCACTCCTACTCCAGACTGAGAACTAAAGCTGTTGCTTTGAGTATGTCTTGTTTGTTGAAATCCACAGCAGATGTTCTGCCTTATAAGATATATTTTTTTAGAATGAGAGAGAGAATGAAAATTAGAGAAAAGACAAAAGCAAAAAGAATGTAAAAATGGGTGTTTGTTATTAAATCTTATGTCCTTTCTGTTAGGTTACACCTGCCAGTTGACAAACTAGATTGGCTTACCTTTATAACAAAAGAAATTCTATGGTTCAGTTCCCTCCCACATTTTTGCAAAATGCATTTAAATACCTTCTCTCATAAACTAGCAAATAAAGTATTATTCTTTTAAACTTGTATGAGATAAACATAATAATTTTATAGTATATGTCATTGAAGAGGTTGAAATAATTATACATTTTTCCACCAGCACCAATGATTTCAGTGTTCAAGTGCTAGTAATTTCAAATACTGGGAAGATCTCATTTGCGTAATACAATCTTCCATTTCTCATTTCAATTTCCTCTCATCTGACCTTGTGTAGTATTTTAGCAAATAGTAATATGATGTCAATTGTTTTTTGTGGTTAAGGTTGCACAAACTAAAAATGTTGATATTGGTGTAGAGACTAATATGGACATGAATTGGTATGATGAAAGATGAAAATTAAATAAACTTAAATACAATATTTTTATTTTTACTAGGTACCTATCAGTATTAAATTTGCAGAATATTTTTTATATTTCATGACTTGTGAAAATTCCAATCACAGTGTCAAGCAGGAGTTAATTTTTCAATGTGTATGAACTGTCAGAAAAGAAGTGAAATCCATGCTATATAAAAATATCTGAGCAATTTTTAAACACAAAGAAATTGTAAAAAATTTGTAAGGTATGTTATATGAAGTGTTTGGTAGTGAGAGAAAGGAATAACGAGGATTAGATTTGAACAACATTTATCAAGATGATATTTACCTTAAAGTTACCACTAAAGATGAATTAAGGAAAAGAAACAGAACATGTGATAAACAAGTTAAAAGATGTGGGGATGACAATAAGCTGAGACAAAAGTGAATTTGATTGTGATACAATATCATTTTTAGGGTTTCAAAGTTCAAAAGATGACATTGTACCAAATTCAAATAAGAAAATTTCAGAGGTATCTAGACCTCCTAAAAAAAGAATTAGAATCCTTTTTAGGATTGGTTATTTTTATAATAGGTACCTATTAAAATACAGTGACATAATAGAACCATTTGCTGAACTATGGAAAAAGAATAGTGAGTCCAAATGGACTTAAAGTCAAAACTTAGCATTCAAGGATTTAAAAGAGATACTCACAGAAAAACCCATTGTAAAAATTTTTGATCCCAGAAAGGAGGTTACATTAACTATGGATGCAAGACCTTGGAATGGGGAGAACATTTTTATCACAAAGAAAAACATCCAATAATGATATTTCAAGAAGATTGACAGCAGCAGAAATAAATTATTCAAATATTGAAAAAAACATTTAGACATTGTCTGTTCAAACAGAATCTTGACAATTTTTATTAGGTAATAAGTTCCTATTGAAGTTAGACCATAAACCTCTAGAGTTTATTTTTAATCCTAGAAAGGAGCTTCTAAAATTTACTTCTTCTAGGATTCTAAAATCAGCCATAAAATTAATGACTTATGATTTTGACATTGAGCACATAAAAGGAAATAGGATATCAAATGTTAATGTGCTGTCAAGGCTATAATTTAATAAGGATCAAAAAGAAAAAATGGAAATCCTCGATGAAGAAATATTATATTAGGTTGAACTGACATATTAAAAATAAATATTATATTAGGTTGAACTGACATATTATCTCTACAAAGATTGGTATCAGAAACTCTACAGGATCCACTATTAAGCAAGATTGCTGAAGTAATAAGAAACAGGTGGAGTAATTGTTCCAAAGCTGAAAGACCTTATAAAGAAATAAGGTATAAATTAATGATGGAAAACAGTGTTATATGCAACAGAGATGTGACAGTACCACCAGAAACAATAAAAAGAGATATTTTTAAAAGTGGACATGATAATGTGCATTGTCAGGTAATGTCTATGCAGAGAAGATTAAAATTGGAGGCATGGTGGCCTGGGAATTATCTCAATATAGTAAGATATGTACACAAATGTTCAAAATGTGCAAAAATAAAGAATTTTTGACAAAGCCAATTACACTAATTATAGCCTAAAGAAACGGAACCATGGTCTCATGTTCATATGAACTGTGCGCACATTAATGACATGGAACTATTTCTAATTTTAGTATACTATACTACTTTTTGAATTGGCCTGAGACCATTAAAGTTAAAGATAGAAAAACAACTACAATAAAATAAATACTAAGAGTGGTATTGTTTTGAAATGGGGCCCTAAAACATTGGTATCAGACAACACATCAGAATTAATTTTGTGATGAAGATTTACTGGGCATAACAGCAAAACTGTCCAATTTGTGTATAAAATTGTCCAGTTGTTAGATTAAGCTCTGAACAGTTGTATCTTAGAAATGATTAAAGATATCTTACTGGAATACTCCAAGGTTTTTATAACACTATTGGACTCTACTTTGAGCAATAAGAATGTACAAGTACTTTCTCAGCTTAACAGAAGTCTCATGATGAAATCGATCATAAACAAAAATGACATGTTCATCATTAATTAAACATAGCTAAGGATCGGAAGCTCATGAAATACTAAAATAAGGTTCAAATATATATATATATATTATTCCAGGATCATTTTCCAACTTATTCAAGTTGATCTTCACCCTCTCTAACCTTCTAACTTTCTGTCCTGCAGTAACAAGGTGCCTCATATGTTTCATGTACGATTTCATTTTCAAGTCTTTTTTCACTGCTCTTTGGACTGTCATAGCTGAAACTCCTCTATCATGTGCTAAACGTCTTATGAACTAAGTTGTATTTCTCAAATCTGAAATATTAGGAGAAGGTTGTGACAGTAAGGTCAATTTATGTGTGTGTCTTTACATACATATAAGCTGAATATTTGTATCATATTCTACTCCTGTGAAGAAGTCATTAAATATAGGATCAGCAGAGTGTATATATATATATATATATATATATATATATATATATATATATATATAGCTTTGAAAATGACAGAACACATTCTTTTAAAGGGACTATTTTCGTCCAACACTTCTTCAAGAAGATTTGATGGAATGACAATAATCAAAATGGTAAAAGTAAAAAAGGTGTGGGGTAAATAAGGAGCCACTATGCATAGGTGATGTTGGCACATAAAATTGTAATAGAAGAAGCATCAATTTGTAAAGTTGCTGAGCTGATGTTGGTGAAATTGCTACTGTGTGTCAAATAGATGTTTGTGAGAACTTTTGAAGATATCTGATATTATTGTTGATTTTTCATGAAGAAACAACTATTTCCACGTATTGTTAAATTGTACTTTCTTAGTTTGTTCACATTAACATCTTTGAGTTATTTGGGGTTATTTCACATTTTATCTGTTGTGCCCAGGAGAAACAGTGGTGAAAATGGTGTTCGAGTGGTATTTTTGGAGGAAATGCTGAGTTTTGTGTGCCTCAAATTTGTACAATGATGGTCGTATTTTTTGTTTTGGTGAAAAAACTTTTGTGATGTCTGCCAGTGGAAGAAGTCAGGTATAATAGTCTGAGAGAGAGAAAGGGTCAAGCAAAAGGTAGTAGAAATGAGTGTTGCTTGCCTGCTGACCGTACCATCATAGTAGTAATTGCAATAGCGAGTAGGGATTTTTTTTGGAGTCAAAAAAATATTTGCTGACTTGGAGAACATCTTGTTCAGATAATTACATTGTGTAGATGTTTTAGTTTCTTGAAATTTATGATTTTGCTCTTTTCATTGGGTCTAATCACAAATTTTGTAAAATTTTGTAAGTTGTTTTTGTTGTAAGTTTTTTTGTTTGCTGTGTGTGGAATGGTAGGTTGAAGTTCATTGAAGTTTTTTTTCATTGGCTCCCAGTTTGAAAAAAGTGTCTAAACATTGCATGAATTTGTTTATACAGTTTTGTGTGTTTCTTGCATCCAGGATAAAAAATATTGTGTCATGGTCACCAATCTCTTGTGGGAATATGCTAGTGGAGAGTATAGGTCGGAAAACATGTATCTCCTTGTATATTTATCCCATAACAAAAATGTCAGACTCAAATGTGAGTCTGGGTAATAAAATGAAAAAATTATATATATAAACAAATGATGATGTATGTATTAACTAAAACAAGGTTATACATAGACAATAGAATATTGTTGTGTGTTACAAAACAATGAACATAAATGAATAAAACATTTAAACTAGTGAATTGTTTGTGTGCATGTAGTTTGGTGTAGGAGAAAGTACAAGAGAAAATGCAACAAAATGTGTGTATATGTGTGTGCACGTGTGTGTGCACGTGTGTGTTCCCAAATGGGAAAGCATTTTCCTCATTCAACATACATCTTACCATTCTGAAGTGAAAAAGGAAAAAGAGAATGCCACTGCCTATTTATAGGCTTAGGAGCATCCCCTAGCAATGGTTTTTTAGGGGAGTAAGTGGAGTAAATCCACAATATAAATTCTACTCTTGACTCATCAGAAGTATCTTTTGCCTGGCTTTGCATTTAGAACTGATATACATATAACTCCTTCCTTGATTTCTACTATCATCTGTAAACTTGATCCCCACAAAGCATGTTAACTTGCTGGTATCCCTGCAATAGTCCTTAAGAAATGTGCACCTGTTCTTTCTAAACTTTACAATAAATGTCTGGCTGTTCCCTGCTTGTTGGAAATTGTCCTCTGTAGCTCATCTTTGTTATAAAATAAAATAAGACATATCTCGGCTGATTTACAGGCAAATAAACTAACATACTCAAGAGCGAGAGCCCCGTCACAAAATGACCATTATCTTCGCTTTTTATAGTTGTTCTCGACCTTATACGAGTTCCGGTTGAAAAAAAAAAAATATTTTAAAGTGTTTCTATTTTTTCGACCAATAAAATGCTTCCTTCCTAATTATACTCGCGTTGTTTTTCGAGCCTGTTAAGCCATAAAAAACACCATAAAAGGGGTCACACGGAAGTACAACGGCAGTCAACAGGAGGCCAGGGAAGAGACCTGTCACAGTCAGGCTGAGCGGTCAGTAGCAGTCAGCAGGGGGAGTGCCAGCGTCAACCAGTGGGAACTACTATGAGAGATCAACCCAGATTCGAAGCCGGCTTATGAATTTTACCACAAGGTAGCTGTCCCAAACCCACACGTTCCTATTGAAATAAATCACGTAAATCTATTTCTACTGTTGTTGTATTTCTTTCTTGCAACCATACACTTGTCTATAACATCTTTAAGAACTGTTTGGTCCTTCTGTTGGCCTATTAGCCTCCTACTTCTTTTTGGCAAAGTACTAGAGTCCCTAATCAACTCTGAATTGGTTAATCTCCTCACAGGGTTTGGCATACATGTCTTCTTTACAAGTTGAAAGGTTATGGTATTTCTGGATGAAGTTTTGAACTGATTTAATCTTTCTTATCAAATTACAAAATGAAAGTATTCCTGAGTAACCAGGATAGTGATTCATTGTGCCTTCTCTGACTAACATTCTTTGTGGACATGAAGTGGAAACATTATATCAAATCAGTTGCTAAGTCTGCTGCTAGGATTGTTGGTTCCCTGTGTTGTGCAAGACAATTTTTCTTGCCAGAATCTATTTTGCATGTGTATTCATCCATGTTTCAAATATTGCTGTCACATATGGTCTGGTGCTCCTCCTATATATTTGGAGATTCTTGATAAAATCCAAAGCATCAACAATATTATTGGAACTGACCTGGCACCTTGGCTTCAGCTGCTTTCAAACCACCATAATGTAGCTTTCTTGTGCCTTTTATTTAAATATTTCCATGATAATTGTTCTGATGAACTTTCCAATTTATGAATTTAAGTGCAGTACTAGATTGGCAAACAAGGTCACATCATTTTACAGTTGAATTGGAATTGGCTAAATGTCACAGTAAGTTCTTTGCTAACAGTTTCTTCTCTCTCATTTCTTGCTTGTGGAACTCTCTTCCAGCTTCTTGCTTTTCAGCTAACTTCAAAAATTTAAATGCTGTCTTCTAGATTCCTATGCTTTTATTGTTCTCACTTCTTAATAATGTTTTTCTTTTTCTCATATTCTTTTACACTCAGTAACCTCTTGTGTCTTAGTGGCTTTATTGCCTTGCTTGGGATGAAATTATTTTTTTTTAAATATTGTATTTTAATACATAAAGCTTGCAATCAGAAAAAGACTATTTGATATGCCAAATGAAGATTGCATGTTTTATTTTATCACCTAAATTTTGGTATTGTTATTTTTACCACAGCAGCTTTTGGATGATTCAAACAGAATGTAAAGTTTCAAACAATGATATTTAAATTAAATTAACCACAGTTAATAAATACTGCCTGCTGTACAGTAGTACAAAAAGAATGTTCATTCTACTCTGACATGACCAAATTAATTCATGAACTTAAAAAATTATATATATATAAAATAAAAACTAAACACTCTTTGAAATTAAGACAACTTTCATAAAATACATCTATTGGATGCTCTAGTACACATCATCGGTGATGTTTCTAGCTGAGGTTCATTAGGGATTTCAGGTCTTTCAACATCATACCCCCTCTCCACAGTACACATATAAGATAACCCATCTTACACATTAACTTTTATTTATTTAGCTTTTTTAATATCTTTGTCAATTATTGCAGTGTAAGCTTACTCAAATTTTCTACAACTGTTGTGTTTTAACAGGCAACAGAAAATGTGATACTGAAATCTGAAGGCACATTGGAATAACAAAAGATGCCTACCAAAAAGCTAAACAAAGTATTAAGAAACAAGAAAATTTATTTGGCAATATCAATTTTCCTATATGGCAATGAATACTGGACAATTTCTTTACTGATAAAAAGGAGACATGAAGCAACAGGAGATAAAAAGAGAGGATGTGGTTTTACAGAAGAATAATACTGAGAATACCATAGAGTAATGAGAAAGTTTTAAGGAAAATGGAAACAAAAAAAGATTTGTAGTTAGAATTAGAATGAGGTAGCTGACATTTCTAGGGCACAATGATTGATTCGTTTTCTATAGCCTATCAACCCATTGCAGGTTATTTAAAGCCAGGAAATATTTTTGGGTTGTAAGAAATTTCTTTTGAGATACTAGAAGTGATACAAGTCTTACTAATTAACTCATAACTGGTGGGAGAATATAAGGATCCATACCTTTCCCAGGGTTATTTGTGTGTAAGTGAATATAACAAAACCAATTGGAACTCAGTTCTCTGATTAAGAATTCTGTACCATTATCTATTACATCACCTATCTAGGTATTGACCTGGTTCAACACTGCTTAACTTTGGGGATCATATGAGAACTGGTGTTTCAGCATGATGTGGCCATAAGCTAACACATAATGAGGAAAGACAGCTTGGAAAAATTTATACTCACAAGACATATTGAAGGTAAGCTGGACAAAGGAAACAGTGAATAACAAGCTTGAGCAAATGGTTGGCAGAACAGTGATAAGGAAGGATAGTAACAAAAAAATTGCTCAGAGCTACAAAGGATAGGAGGTTGTTGAGAGCCATGATTGCCTGTGTCCTGAATAGACACAGCACATAAAAAAAAGTTGAACGTGTTACATTGGCAATTATATTTCATTCCTTTGTATTGAATTTTAACTCATTATGGTAGGTATTTCCAAAATAAAAAGTGATACCTAAGGTTTCAAATGCACTTTAAAATTGAGTTTAGTTTTAATTCCATTTACTTTTTTTAATTTTAAATCAGCAATATTGACAAATCTGACAACACAAAATCTCTTAATAATAAAATATACTTTTCTGAAACTTTATTTGAGGAAGATTAACCAATTTAAAATTAATTAATCTGAATTAAAATATTACTTTTTGTTTAAAATATTGTAGAAAAGTATTTTTAACATATAGGCGAGTGCTTTTATGAGCTTAATGTTTGGTATATTTAAGTAAAGAGCATATAATTGCAAAAATTACTTGATGTATACAACAAGAATGTCTTATATAAATTTTAACTACTCAATAATCTTAAAAAAATTAGGAAAATATTCTATCTGTCTATATTTCTGATTATAACTATTTACACTATTTATGACTGCAAGAACACCTTACATGAGGGTAAATAGAAAAATCAGACATGGCTGGCCGTATATGAAGAGATCACCACACTCTATGGGATAAAATTAAAATAATAGACAGAGAACATCACTGGAAAATATAAAAACTTAAGGATTCAGTACATATCCTAGTGTTGTGAAGGTGAAGGTTAAATAAGTTTAAAAATTAATTAGAAGGCTGTTTAGTCATATAAGGTTGGCTGCATCTACAAAATTTCACTTCTCCACAAACATTTTAATTTTTTAGTCATATGGCACAAGGCTAATAAGGCAATACAAAAGATGACAACATTGATGTAAAACAACAATATTTATATAGGAATAATACAAATTATCAAGAATAAACTGCTCAGAATATTTAGCTGAGCTATGCTGAATTTTAAAGATCAATATTATTAATTTATTTTAGCAAATTAAATTGCTTCATAATGTTCCTTTAAAACAGTGTTTTTGGTACAAAATGCACAATGCAACAAATAAGACTTGTTCACCCTTAACTATGAAATTAATTGTTTGAAAATTTTTTTTTTTGAAAAGAAAGAATATTTATTTTGTCTCACAATGAAAAAGAATTTGTTTTTACAAGAAATGTTCTTTGTTGAATGTTTTTTCGTAATATGAATACTGTGAGAATTTGTTTGGTAAAAAGGAACTTCAAATCATTACTTGATATTTCAAGAAATTTCTGTTTTGTATTAAATGAAATTTAGTTTGTGTTGTGATGTAGAGGTTAGCACTAATCAGCCGCTAAACTCGTTTACTGCTTCGTTATTCTCAGTGACCACTTATATGAGTGTTCACTTGTGCTTATGCAAATTATGCATATTAATTTGCTAGTATCACTACAGTTTGTGTACTTCTGAAATAAATACAATAAATCTTGCTACTAAAAGAAAATGTTCACTAAAGAGTAAATTTTGTTGAATAGAACTGAGTGAGAAAGTTTCTTTGAATTATGTCCTGAGAAGCTGAAAATGTTTGATAAAACTTGTAGCTTCAGAAGACTTTTTTTTTAAGTGTTTCTTGTTGGTGAACAATTGGAAAAACTGGAATATCCAAGTTAATTTTTTTGTTTTTTTGCATGGCGGTGATGTGTCTTTGTGACTTTTAAAAAAGTCTTACTGTGAGAGAGTTGAAAGAATTCTGTAACCTAGAGTTGAAAGAATGAATGTTTGTAATGTTTGTAGATGTGCGTTGCCCATAGAAATTGTTGAATGTAAGTGTGTTTGAGTGAATTCGTATATGTGAATGTTCCGTACGTACATGTATGTGTGTGATGTTCTCATAGCATTCTTTAGTTATTATTGTATGACAGAGAAGGCAAGGGAGGCAAAAAGAGAGAGAACTAACTTGTGTCAAAGTATTTATAATAAACATAATCATGTAATAGGCTTGAAAGAGCATTTCTGATTTTTGTCGGAAAAATAGTTTTGTTTGAATAACACATAGGCGTTGTACGGACGTAGACGAGAACATGATTAAAATATTAACTGACCAATGAGAAGTGAGAAAAATATCAAGAATCTGGGATCCACTTTTTGCACAGATTTGCACAAAATTGACATTGAAAGAAAGGATCCTAAACTAGGCCACAAAAATCTCCTAAGCTGACCAAGCATAGAAATGAATACAATATGGGAATCAGTAATACAGAGAGCTAGAGAAAAAAACCAAAAAAACAACAACAGAAATTGTAATATGGTTACTGAAACATTAGGTTTATAAGTCAAAAAAATTCATTAACTGATGTCTCCAAGGACACATGGCATTGGTTGATTAATCCAAAAAGTGACTTGACCCAAAGAGTCCAATACCTGGCCACAAACACTTGGAGAGTTGAGTTAAATTACTAAAGGGAATTAACAAACTGAGACATCTAAAAAAGCATGGAACTAGAAAATCTACTAAACTGGGCTAAATAAAGGGCTCAGTTAAAAATTCCAATGTGTATCACCTGAAGAAAATTTGTGATTATGGCAATAAAGATGAGGACAACAGTTCAAACAATGTAAATAGTGTAAATATATTCTAAGTAATCTAATATTTCATTGAATTTTAGTCTTTATAGTCTTACTTATAAAGTTGCTTATTGAGGAAATATTAGAAAATTACCAAGAAATTTTAAATTTACTATAGTTACCAATCTTATTTTCTGATAATGTTGTGTATGGACATCAGTATTTACAAAAATCAGCACAATTATAAACACAAAGAAATTCAAAATTCTTTTTAAAATACTGGGGATGGATTGCTGAATTCTAGTAAGCTGTTCCATGATTAGTTTATTAGTAAATATAATTTTACTTAATAACAATATCACCTAACTGCTACAAATTAACATAGATTTTAAACTTTAGAAATTATTATAAATAAAATTAAAAAAAAAAATGAAAACAGTTTCATTATTCATTGAAAAAATTTATTTCCTTAAGACAATAATGTCCATAATATATCTTATTCATAAAAACAATTAAAAGCATTTTCTTATTAGATAATGTCTTAGTTTTATTGCATTTTTTATTTTATGATTTTTTATAATTGGGGATCCTGTGTGACAACCCCCCCCCCCGCCAAAAAAGTGATGATTTTAAATTCTCCAGGGACATAACTCATATAAATTCTCCAGGGACATAACTCATATAAATATTACGCAGTACAAAAATGAAAAAAATATTTTTACCAAGATTTTCCAAAAAAAGAAATATTTTTAAAATAATTTAATTCATCTGCGAATTAGTCCTGAAAGTGTCATTAAAATTCAACAATTACCCATTTCTGGCAATAATTTCAAAATCGATGTTATTCACTGCAAAAAGACTCTCAAATTTCCCATACTTATGATCACCCATTGACGCCAAAGAAACAAGAAAATTTTGAAGGTTCTAAAAAAGAAAAAAATATCATTTTTAAATCGAAAAGTCATTGGCCTTCCCTCTTAAGCATAACACAAATAAATGATAAAAATCTGTTTTTATTAAATTTTGGGTGCCTCTTTTCAATACTACTCTCATTTAACCACCACAGAGAAACTTTTCCACCCACCATCGGCATGACTGATGATAGACTCCTGGAGAGCAACATACTGTACTTTCTTGGCTTCATGTTTTTACTTCAACTTCATCTGATTTGAAGTGGAACGACTACATCGAATCAATAGCTGCATCTACTGCAACGTAAGTTGGGACACTGTTTCATGCCAGAAGGTTTTTCTCATCAGAGTCCATCTTGCACATTTACAAATCTACCATTTGCCCATGTATTGAATACTGTTGCCATATCTGGTCTGGTACTCCTACTATTCATCTCAATGTTCTTGACAAAATCCAAAGAAGGATCTGCAATGTAATCGATCCTGACTTGCATGTTGACTTCAGTCACATTCTCACCAACATAATGTGGCTTCCCTCTGTCTTTTTTACAAATATTTTCATGGCAATTACTCTAATGAGCATTTTCCCTGGTGCCCCCACTATGTGAATTTAGGTGTGCTACTAGCTTGGTATCTAGGTCTCACTCTTTTACTGTTGAAATAGTTAAATATAACTGCCAGTTCTAATCCAACAGTTTCTTTTCTCGCACTTTACTTGCTTTCCTGATAACTGCAATCTTCAAAAATTTAAATGCAATTTCAATTGCCATCTTCTATCTTCTTCAGTCCTGTTTATCTTTTATTTTCTCCTCAATCTCCCTATAACCAAAAAAATTTCTCTCACTTTCACTAACCCAAAAGTGCTAGTGGCATTCCCGCCTTGCTTGAGGTGAAATGATTAAAAACAAAACAAAAAAAATATACTCATTTTTTAGTGAATCTTTGGTGGAAGGTATCTACATTAGCCATCATACCATTGTTTGTCATTTACTAAGCTTAGCTTAGTTTGGACAGAAGGCACCCATGAGGATCAAACTCAGGAACAATACTTAACTACCTCGCTAGCCATTTTTCCACGCCTAAGCAACCTGGACACTAGTATTGATTTATTTCAGTGATCACAGTGTTGTACTGTAGTGTAGTGTGTAACTGTGTAGTTTGTAGAGAAATTCACATAAAAAATCGTATATTGTTAAAAAAGACTCCCCAAAATTAAAAAAATGCTTAGACAAGAATGTAAATGCTAAAAGAAGGTAAATTTATGAGTTATGCTTCTTATTTATTCGAATTTTTTCTAAAACATTTTCTTTTTCACCCAAGTTTCCTTTCTAAAAAGAAACCGAGAAAAAAAGTATGTTCAGCTAAAACGAGAGTGAAAAATACGAAAGTATCGCCTATTTAATTTATATCATTGTTTTTCATTTTATTAAAATTGTATAATTATAATTTCAGAATGTTTGAGTATTTTGATTTATCTGTTTAAAATTTATTTGAAAAACCTTTGGTAATCTGATGATGCTACTTCTTGTGGGGAGGTTTCATTATTTCTATTTGAAGCTAAAATAAATTTAACTAGTATATTATAAAGCAAAATTTAAAAGATAAATTAACCAATTTTTATTTTTAGACATTTTTTCCATTTTAATATTTTTGAAATAAAATAAATCACTGAAGAGTTGCGATTACAAATAACGAATACTCCCTCCAACACATGCGTAATAGCTTTTGTCAGTCAAAGATTGTAAAGATGGCTTACAAAGGCGGACAGAAGGTTCAGAAAGTGATGGTACAGCCCATTGTATCCTTTTTTCATCAAAATATTACTTTCATTTTCTTCACTAATGTGTATTTATGTTTGAATTCTCACTACAATCCAGTTTTATTTAAAGAACGAAAAACGTTCGCTATTTTATTTCGTCAACATGTCGCGTGTTTCCATCGTTTACTTTTTATATTTTTGTTAAAAATCTATTACATTTTGAAGCCAGCATGCGAAGTTTTTGTTTAATTCTGAAAAGAAAACATTGAATTTCTTATTCATCTTAAATTTATTTTTTTTACCCTATCTCATTTTTACTTTTGAAGAAGATTGTTAATATTGTAAATTTTTGTGATGATTTTCATC
This sequence comes from Acanthosepion pharaonis, assembly GCA_903632075.3. NCBI lineage: Eukaryota > Metazoa > Mollusca > Cephalopoda > Sepiida > Sepiidae > Acanthosepion > Acanthosepion pharaonis. Next base: position 138,149 of record CAHIKZ030002063.1, on the reverse strand, counting down.
ATTTAAATTTTAACTTTAGTCACCGAAGTGAATATTCACTTTTTATTTTACTTTCTTGTATTTAATCAGTTTTAACTTCACCCTACCGATTCTATTGAAAGTCTATGAAGGAAGTCCTTGTTAAACTCGAAATATTATTTTTTGTACTAAAAATTTATTAGGTAGACAATTTTTTTTTTTTTTTTTTTTTTCAATTGTTAATTGATTACATTTATTGCTGTTGATAACGTGGGTGTTAAATAGTTTCTGCTTCAACCCATCTTCCTAAATCTGTCTAATCAGATTTATTTTCTTTAGGGTTTTCTTGGTGAGGCCGATAATTTTTCAACATCGAATTACGCTTTTTTTCTTATCAAGTTTTGTTAGTTGTTTTAAGGATTCTTTAACAATATTAACTTTAAGTTTAATCGAAAGAGCAACATTCCGCCTTCTAAAAATAGCTTCGGTTTCTTCAGTTGGAAAAAAAGTCATGATACGAACAAAAATAAAGCCACGACTTTTTGATAGTCCAAAGAAATCCTCATGTTAAACAAAAGACTAAGAGCACTCAATGGCGACTGAACTACTGGCAGGATCTTTCTTAATAAAAATAATCGGAAAAGGCATTTTAAATAAATACAACTTGAACATAAATTTTGTTTTCACTTGAAAGATAATAATGCCTGTATACTATATGTCTTAAATATTATTTTTTTTCTTTTTTTTTAGTTAAAAAACAAAAAGTCTTCAAAAATGGTTTAAATGGACTGAAACTTTTAAGCATTTTTAAGACCGTGATTTTTTTTTTTTTTTTTTTTGATCACTCATCGAACCGTCATTATACATACGAAAAATGTAAACATTTAAAAATCTCTTTAAAATTCAATATTTGGGCGCTATTACACACCCGAAAGCTTTACGTGCACCCCTCCAGATCTTGTTCACTGATCGCAAACGGGAACACGTTGAACATCAGCCATAATAATAATACTTAGTTTGAAATGAACAGTACGTAACTCCACGAAATCGTTAAAAAAATAGCATCATAGCATGATGAAAAAGACGCCTAACTTGAAAACAAAATTTTATCGTCTAAAATAAATGTTCATGTTATTATAAAGAGGAAAGCGAAAGACCAAAGTTTTTTTAATTATTTTTAAAAATTTTTCTTTCTTTTTAGATAGAACATTCTAAATTTTGATTAAAAAAAAAAAAACCTTGTTTCTCTTTGTATCACTAGAAAATAAAATAACATTACAATTTTTTATTTTTTTTTTTGTATGACACATTAATTTGGAAAATCTTGCAAAAATAAAAATAATTGTCGGATGTTAATGAAACTTTCAGAAACTATTCACAGATGATCGAAATTATTATAAATATTTTTTTTTTTTTTTATTATTAAAAGCAAAGTCATGGCAGAAATATTTTTTTTATTTTTACCCCCCCATAACTAATTTTATGAAAACGCTAGAAATTCGATCGCATTTTTTAGTGATTACAATAAAAAAAGCACAAGGCTTTTGAGGAATGCAAATCATGTTTTTTTTTTTTTTTTTTTTTTTAATTCCAAACCACCTGAAAATCAGTTCTGAATTGTAACATACAAAACTCAATAAAACAAATATATTATTTAATTTCAAATGCTTTTATTTGCTTTTAGTTGTTTTTATGAATATGGACAATATTTTCTGAAAGCAAAAAAAATTTTTTTCGATGAAAAATGAATTTTTAATACAATTATTTGTTATTTCTTTAATTATAATAGATTTTTTACATTTAAGTTGTTAAAAATATTATAAAATTAGTTAAAAAAAAACATCAACAGGTTTCAAAGTGTCCTTATGAGATAGATCTTTTTTTTAGCGCGCGTTGTAAAATTGTATCATTTTGACTAATCAGAAGATCCGCAGTAATTAAAAATGTAATTTTGTGTTTATAATCGGGCTGTAATTATAAAGTACGGAAGACCAACCAGAATACAATTAAGTTGCATTATTTGAGTTAAGCATTGTTCTCCACTGTTAAAGCCTTTTTACTTTTTGCGAAACACGTGTGGAGAAGTTAATTTGATTTTTCAATTTCAACTGAGAAGGGTACCTACAAGTATCAGTATCATCTTATGAAATTTATATGATCTTTAATTTTTTATTTTATATTAATCTCAGTTATGACATTTTTCCATAAATGAAATATCAAAATTTATAATAAAATGAATGGAAATACAAATAACACAGTAAAATGTAATAAATGTACATAAAATTATAGTATTTTATGTACAGTTCTGATAAAATTTCATAAGAAAGGTACCTATAAATTAATTAGATAACTTTCTTATGAAATTTAATGTCACTCTTAACAATCTTATTTTAATTTCTTTATAATATATTTTCCATAAAGCATCGTAAACGTAAAAATGAAAGCTAAGTAAAAAAAAAAAAAAAAAAAATTAGAGCGCTGAAAGTTTTCCTTAAAAAATAACGAGGTAAATAATTTGTTCACTTAAATCTAAATAATTTCACTTTTCCCTTCCGTAGAACAAATTATCCTCATGGAATCCCTTCAATATGTCATTCAGCACCTGTCAAGTGACATGAAAGGTTATGACCTGCTTTGTTTTATTTTCAACTTACATCTTTTTCGGCGCAGAAGCTAAGTTAACCTTGGTTCAAAATATTTTAAATAAACATTATAATTTCTGATTTTCTTAAAATAAGTTTTGAAAAAATGATAATTGATTTTTAAAAAATTTCAAAGTGAGATTTTCATCATTTTTTTATAAAATGGAAAAAAATTGATTATCTCTGTCAATTTTTTTGACTCAAAAAAAAAAACAAGATTTTTAACGAAAATTTTGGACGTGCTAGAAACGATTAAAAAATGGAAAAAAAAAAATACCCCAAAAAATACTTTTGATCTTTTTCTCTTAATAATAAAATGAACATTTCAAATTTTTTTTTGTCAAGTTTGGCGTCTTTTTCATCACGCTATGCTCTTTTTTAGCGATCTCATGGAGGTACCTATACAAATCACAAATAAAAAGTTTTGAGGTAAAGGGTGTATTAATATTAGACAGTGTTTTTTCAAGTTCTGCAAAGCTGATTATTGCCCATCTGGTTAAAAATTTCAAAGATATCAAATTATTGAGATGGTCCCTCTCCCCAACTCTTAATTTATTAGAAAATTTGTTACAAGATTAATTATTAAAGAAGTATCTGAAAATGGGAAAGTAATATTAAACTGGACATCTTTGAAAAGCAATAAAAGCTGCTGCAAATAATATTAAAATCAAAACTGTAGAAAAGTTAGTAAAATAAATAATTGAAAAACTGATGAATGTTATATGATGTCAGGGGGTGGTCCATATTAACATGTAAAATAACTTGTGTATATGGTGTATTGCATTAATATTTTTATTTTTGGGATTTTTTATAAATAAAAAATTAGTTGCACTCAGTTTTTGTATTATAAAACAATCTTGCATAATAAAATCCACTTGTGCAATTTCTGTTAACTTCATTTTTATGAAGCTAACAGAAATTGCAGGAGAAAAGAACCATTTCAACTTTTAAAAAAATAATCTGTCAGTTAAAATCTTTTTCTGAGTAATTCATTATCAAAAGATGAAAAATAAATTTTTTCTTTGCTTTATCATTATATTACTACATTTTTGCAATATCTTAGAGGATATATATTTTAATTCAGGTTGTTTCACTATTAATTTGTCCTAAACATTGAATTTTAGGTAAACTATATTATCAAAAGTTAAATTTAAACCCAGATTTAAATCTCAAATTACTCAGAAGATAAGAGTTTGGTAGAATTTTGTCTATAAAATATAAATTCAGTTGCTAATATATCATACTCAAAAATGTTTTACTTAATTTAGTGCTGGTTATAATGTAGTTAATTTTGCTGATTTGCTAAAAAAAAAAAGTATACAATGATGAAAAAATGCTCCAAACTTCATAAAAACAAGGTTTTATTGTAATCATTATTATTAAGTGGAAAGAGGAAAAGATTTTTATTATTAAATTATTTTTTTCTTATCCTTTTTAGAACTTCGAAATTTTGTTTAAAACCTTTTTTTTTTCTTATGTCAGAGGAGGAAACCAAAGATATAGGAAATTTTAGAATTTTTTTTGATTTTGAATTTTTTTCATGCAAAAAATCAAATAATTGTCTGATTTTAATGACTATTAGTATTTTATTCAAAATGAATAAAATTATTTAGAAATTTTTCTTTTAAAAAATCTTTTAAAATTTATAATTTTTAATTTTTATACAACTTAATGTTTATATGGGCAGAATTCTTTTAAATATTTTTTATTTATTTTTTTTTTTTGTAAAACTGGACACCCAGTTACTGAAAATCTGCTTTGAATCATAAAATGCAATTAAACCAATTAGACTATTGTCTTAAGAGAAAAAAAAATTGTTGACTATTTTCCTATTAATTATTTATTGTCCTCATCTTTGTGCCTATATTTATTAAAATTTTTTGACAAAAAATTGTCAATATCCAGCCTTCCTCAGGTGGTTGGAATGTCAAACTGAAACCTTTCATTATTTTTGTTTGAAGTGTTCACACATAAGAATTTACTAGTTGTATTTAAAGCAAATCCCCCTTTTATGGTTTTGTAATAGCGCTTTTATATTTTACAGTAAAATACTTTATCAAATAAAACTTTGTATCATACTTTACAGATTTTCCAGTTATCATGCAGATGACATTTTCTTTGAAATTGAGGCCATTTATTACTTGCAAACTTCTCAATTTCCTATTGGTTTTTTCTAATTATTTATTCAGAAATTTAGTTCTTGTAATATTTTTCCATTTCAGTTTCAAAATAATTTTTTCCTTGACTATAATTTACAGAATTTGATTTTTCGTTACCTACAAAATGTAAGTATTGCTGTATTATTTCTTTTTTTTCTTTTTTTTTTTTTTATGAAAAACAAATTTACACCTTCAAACATTAACTACTTGAATTTACTGTTTTAAATTTTACTCTAATTACTTTTAAATTCTGTATCTTGATTCCTGTTTTTGTTTATCAAAAATTTAAAATGGTATTTGTTTTAATATTTTACAGAGGTCTCGAATTCAGGTATGGCTGTATGAACAAGTAAATTTAAGAATTGAAGGGTGTATTGTGGTGAGTTTAGTTTGATTTTCTGAAAATTACTTGTGGTTTTTATATTACTGTTATGAGGTGGCTGCTAGAAAGGTATCGGATAAATTCTGATGTTTAGTCAACTATAAGTTGACTAAACATCAGAATCATCCAGGTAGTGCCGTTGAAAGACTCAAATATTTCAATTTCATACAGTAATTAATTGCTATAATGTTTTGTGTAATATATATGGGAAGTCTAAACAACAGATTAACTTTTTATTAAAATTAAGCTTGCTATTTTATATTATCATAACTATATGACATGCAAGCCCTAGGGGTTGGTTATATTTACCACATGGCCTTTATGAAGTGATTATCCTATTATGACACTGACAATAAATATTTTTTCTCTCTTCATCATTTCTGTAATGAATATTAAGAGAACCAAACCACAACACTACTACCAACACCACCAAATGATAGAGATATAAGTGATTAGGAAGCTTAAAGTGTAAAATAGTGTAAAATTGAAAAATATTAGTAGCTTGGGTGGATATTATTACATCTTTAACTAATACTCAATATCCTAAACTGCCCTTCCGAAAATTAAATAATGTATTAAAATTCATCTCAGAGAGGGACATTTATCGAATTTTTTGTTTTTCAACTGGTTGTGACGTCCATAAACACAGCCTTCGCTCGCCATATCGCTGCTTTCAATTTTCGGGTGTCGCCGCTGCTAAATGTGATGTCCGCCTGTTGCGTCAGTCGTGTTGTCCCGTCCTGTGACGACCAACTGGCTTGGTATCGGTCGCGGCACCCAAATGTGACGTTCTAACCTTTTGGTGATTCGGATGGGAATCTGGTTAGATTTGATATCAGCCTCGTCGTTCCCAACTCGCTTCCAACGTCTGGTTACCAAAGTAACATGCGTTGATCTCCAGTCCGCCTACCCAAAATTGTGAATTGATCTTAGGCAGACGAAATCAATCAGTCGTTGGGTCCGTAATGCAAATCGAGTTCAACTGGGGGTGATACCACACAAATATGCATAAAAGAAAATAAAATGATAACTCAAAAGTTCAAGGTATCAAAAAAGGATAACAAAACTTTTGTCTAGTTGTTGGATACATAGGACTGCGTCTATCTCCCGACCCGTTCTATGGATTGTGACACGTTGTTTTTTTGTTAGGCGAGTTTTAACACTTTAAGTTGTCTGTTCTTCAAGAAATTGGTTCTTGTGTGTCTTCAGGCGAAAGTTGAAAAAACTTATTTTGGTGGTCTGGATCTAAGTCGCTCTTCAAAATAATTGTTCTTGGATTGAAGATGAGTTCGAAGTTGCGTGAATCTTAGTCAGCTGCGAGGCCTGCTTCAACTGAACACTCTTCTCAACTCAACTTTTTCTACTCTACTGAACTGAACTGAACTCTGGAACTCTCTGATTTTGGCTCGCTGCAACTTTGATTATATGGATGCCGACCAAAACCGGGGTGGGTTTGTCGGCGTTGGAGGTTCCTCGATAATTCTAATACATATCCACTTCTTTTTTTTTTTTTTAGGAATTTTCCACTTTTTCCATTTTTTGAGTTTTCTCTTACTCCCACCTTCTCACCATATAGATTTTAAAAAATTATCCTCCCAATTCTTCGGTTAAAAAACTCATACCCATCCTCGAAATATCTTTTTTGTGGAGTTCCATTGTTCTAGTCATCACATTTTCTTCTTTTCTGATAACATAGTTCTGTTATCACAGCCAAAGATGTCTTGTAAAAAAAAAAAAAAAAATATCAAAAAATACTTTTTCAATAGTTAACAGATGACATACAATTTTTTCATATCTATCCAAAAGCCCTGTATTTCAATGCGATCTGTTCTTTGTCAATTATCAAAATTTTCAATCAATTGGATTTTTTTTTTAATCGGTCTGTGGTTTGCTAATTAGATGTTTTTTTATTTCAGCATTAAGCAGTTGTTATCTATCCCTGATAAACAAAAAGTTTGTTTATTTTTGAACATAGTTTGATTCCCTTATCCATGGGCATTGAATAATTTTTCTGCCATGGTAATGACACTTTTTCATCCATTTGCTACTTATCAAAATAACATTGTCAATTGTCTCTGGTTGTTGTTTTTTTTTATCATCCACGCTTGGGTCTCATTTTGAAAATTCCTTTCTCTTTCCTTTCTCTTTTTTTTTTCTTTTTTTTTTGCCCTGGTAAATGGTGCAACATGGTGATATCTTGGTTATTTTAGGCTATTTTGTTAAAATTAATATGTAAACTACATTTAATCTTTTCATTTTCTAAAAATCAGACAAGTGTTTTTTTGTTTTTGTTTTTTTCACATTTTCAAAATAGGTATACTAAAGTAAAGTTTTATTTTCAATATATTTAAAAACCTTTAATACAGGCATAGAGACAAAACTGTGGTGAACATCCCTATAGAAGCAAGTGAGCCAGAGTGGCTTGCATCTGGTGCATAGGAAAATAATATATCGGCAAGTTTGCTTCGTGAAAATGGCATTATTCTTCTGTCTAGCAGTTCCAATATTTATTATGTACAAAAATACGTAATTGTGGCACAAGGCCAAAAAAGGTGAGGTGTTGAGGCTGGTCATCACTTACTATCTTACTAGCTAATCCGATTCATTCATTACAATTTTCACATTCACCATAAAAACTCGTCTGTCACCAAATCAATCCTCCATACACCATAATACTACATCTTCTCAAGGGGGACCTACAAAACGCACACCCATGCCATAAAAATCTAATGATTATAAAGCTTATACTTAAAAATTTATGGGTGATTAAATATGAGATGGGAGGAAGATGAACCCAATAACAAACTAAATATTAACACAAGGCAAACTAAACATAACTGATGTTAGTAGGGCCTGTCCAACCCTCAAAAAAGAGACCGCTGTATTCTGCCCATTGGACAAAATCAAGAAGCTCTCTTGCTAAGGGAATGGGAAAGGAGAAAATATATAAGGACATAGGGAAATATAAAAGCTGACCCAGTTGAGATGAAGGGGAGGGGGGCAAGACAAACTAGGGAGGTTGGGAATCTTGAATTTGATCATAACCAAAGATGCAGCCGGGGGCAGGCCAGGAACAACATTTACTCACATTAACTCGGTACACAAAACTTGTCTAACCTAACCAAAGAAAATCAAGGCTAGCCCCATTCAAACGAACCAAGCTTGTCTCAGTCACCCACCTTTCGCTGAAGGCTGTTGAATGCAAGTGTTTCCTATCAGTTCTAATCTTCATCTTGAGCTGATGCTCAAAGAATCGTATCCTGATGAGAAAGATGGCTGCCTCGCAAGACCTCCTCCATTTGCGTCATCCAAATCACCATTCAGGCAGTGGCCAGCAGCGTCGGAAACACCATTCATTTTCCCCCAGAATATGGGAGCGGCACATTGTCACAAGCATATGCGCGATCCATGAGCTTGTTGGGAGTGAGACGAGCTGTCAACTCTCTGACCTGGTCCCATAAGGGGCAGACCCGAGGACAATTGTAGAAGGCGTGCAAAGCCGTTTCTTCTAAACCAAGGCCACACCATTCGCAGACTGGCAAATCTGCCTAGCCCCATATGAAGGCCTTGTCATTGAGAGGTAGCTGATTCTGAGCCAATCACCAGGTAAGTGAAAACTCATGGTTACTGAGGTAATCCGCCACCGGAGCCCAAAACCAGAAAGAGTGAAACTCCTCCTCTGACAAGTTGTGCCGCTCATGTAGAGGATCCTTCACAACCCCCTCCACAAAATAACAATAGAAGACCTTCCTAGGCCGTGAAAGGTCACTGGACCGAGGAATGATTGTCAAAGCATGCTGACATTCGTGAAAAATCTGATTGATCCTGGGGTTTACGATGGGGCTCAACCTGCGAGATGTGGAGACTGATAGTAAGGCACTGGAACACGTCCCTAACAATCCCTGCCATAATCGAATCTCCTCTCAATACGCGGTGTAGGAAAGCCAACCTCGAGGCGAGTCTATGGCTCACCAAGTGTGGCATTACCAGCCCCCCACGACACGAATGTTGTGTACACAGCTCTGTCGGCCTGATGCTTGCGTCCCCTCCATAAAATGGAGGATAGCGAGCGCTTGAGCTGCTTCCTATGGCCTTTACAGAGTGGAAGTACGGACAATTGATAAAGGACAATCAGGGAAAACGTATGTAGCACACACCTCTGCCCTGCCCTTCATGGACAACCTCTGTCGATGCCAAGTCTGACTGGCAGCATCAACCTTTGCTCATACTTCAGACCAAGTTTTCTCCAGCTGGAGGTCGGGTCCAAACCACACTCCAAGAATACGGACATGACTGTCCGTCCAACCGAAGGGCCTCGGAAGATCAACCCCCTTCCAGGCACCTAACCGCAAGCCAGACAACTTGTCTCGGTTAATCTTAGCCTGTCACCTTTTTGTACTGATCAAGCGCCTTCAGTACCGCCTCAATGTCGCTGTGGAACAACACAAAAGCAGATACGTCATCGGCATATGCAGAAACCCTGGCTCAAGCCGTGGCCACTGATAGAGAAGGCCTGCTCGATAGTGATGTGACATCACAAATGTAGTCCCTGCAGTGAAACAGTAATCATAATGTAACGAAAAATTGGTTTTAGAAAGCTTTTTAAAAATACATTTATAAAAGAAAGAAACAGAATTGGATTTTATACAGAACTTTATTTCATATTAATTTTTAAAAAATAACTGATAAGAAAAAAAATGTTTTAAAGTAAAGAAATTAAACATGTTACATTTCATTAAATTTTAAAGAAATTCATTCATTATTTTATTTGTTTCAAATTTGAAAACATTTTTAAAATCATAATCAGTATTATTTTAATTTGCATGTTTTTATCTTAATTTTAGTAATTATTCTGTAAAGTTACAATATCATAAGTATTAATGATTATTATTCTTACACTACAGCAACAACTTAATTAGGAAATAAACAAACAAATAAACAGACGAGCAAATTACAACTAAATTATAAATAAGAAACAAATAAACTAAATGCAAGAAAGTAAATAAATTTGATACAAAAGAGATTTAAAATAATACTTATAGAAAAGTAGGTTACAGACAGACAATTTTAAGACTGAAATTTGTTCATGATTTTAATTGTTTCACATTTGAAAATTTTTTATAAATCATAATCAGCATTGTTTTAATTTGCATGTTTTTATTTCAATTTTAATAATTATTCTATAAAGTTACAATTTTTGTAATCATTAAGAGATTATTACTCAAATACAGTAACAACTGAACTATGAATTAGGGAACAAACAATAATTAAAGAAACAAATTATAGTTAAATGATGAATAAATAAAACAAACATAAATAAGAAACAAATAAATACAAACAATAAATACATATAAAAATCAAATAATACTTTCAGAAAAATAGGTTACTGATACAAAATTTAGCTGAATGTTTGAAGTTTTTTTTGCTTGTTACTTGTAATATTATTTTCCCTAGAACAAAAATTATTTAAAAGAGCATTTGTAGAGCTCCAGACAAACATTCTTTATCTTTTCTATATTGTGACCCGCATCACAAGTGTCAAAAAGAAGCTCATAATCTGCCAAAACATTCAATGTTATATGCATGGCTAATTTTCTTTGATTTACTGAATGAAAAAAAGAATGATTTTTTTTTTTTTTTTATCAGTTTATCAATGACTACATAATTATACAGAACAAAATTTATAGTTTTATCATTAGGATATAAGAGAGAACCTCTATTAATCCCCTGAAAATAGCTGCTTATTTCAGGTATTTCTTCCACATTATCTCTTACACTTCCAGATATTAAATTTTTGCAATTATTGCATTTAATTTTCTTAAAAACTGCATTACAGCAATAACCTGCTAAGTATAGTATTACAGGTAGAACTTCTCTACAATTATTAACATCATCCTCTTTAACATCAATTCTATATTTATACATATCTAACTTTTCGTCCTCTCACTTAATCCCAGTTTGGTTCTTGTAAACTCTTTAAATCAATTTTAATGTATTGCTGATTAAATGGTAAGCTCAATTTTAAAACTGACTGCATTCTAATCTTTTTTTCACACTCAAATACTTGCCGTATCAAGATATTATACTGATTCCCACTAAGTTTTTGGTATTGACCAAACCTTGCTTCAAGGTGATCAGTTTGAAATTTGCCTGCTTATATGTACAGCATTTTCAGTTCTTCTATGCAATGCTTGGTCAGTTCTAGAAATGCTTAGGTTGTATGATGCAAAGCAGTGAAGGTTTTCTTTGTTAATTTGCCATTTCTTCCAGACATGCTATTCCAAGATTCTAACTAGTCACAATACAGAGAGAAATCTAAAATTTTCTTCATTCTAAGTGGATTGCAGTATTTATTTCTAAGCTGACAACCTTTATATGGCGTTTTAACATTCATTATTGCCCACCAAATATAAAATGTGTTTATATATTCTTCAACTTCTGCAAAATTAGGCAAATGTTTCTGTTTTCCTAAGGTCAATAATCCTTGAATAAAAATTTGCAGAACTAAATTACCATTTTGCCTTTCAAGATTAGTAGGAGAAAGTGCCTTTTAGGTCAATTTATAACAATATTTCAAAATTGATTGAGATTCTAAGGCATGAAGTTTCTGTAAGGTAGAAAATGGGGCACTTTGGATACTATCTAATTCATGATTTCCATTATGACAAAATTTTGGGAACAGCATGCATTTATTTGCATCTTTTTGACCAAGCCAATTGTTTCTAATGCATTTTAATATATGGACTGAGTCAAAAAGGAAGAAAAGGGGTCAAGACTTTATAACTGGGTGTGGATATACAATGGAAAGCTTTGGAGGACTGCAAAAGAAAGATATAGCTTTTTTATTTATAGCTTTATTATCTGTTTTGATTGATAATACTTGAAAGCCTATCTCCTCTAAACCAATTATTATACGTTTAACTATGTCAAATAACTTCTCAGCTTTAAGACATTTAGTTGGCATAACATGCACATCTTTATATTGTGAGAATACACTGCTAATCATGAAAGCAAAAGCACTTGTTGCAGCTTCACTGCTGTTGTCAGATAAGCCAACAATATTACCACCCTTATAATCTAAATAAGGTTTAAGATGAATTTCATCAACAAGTAAAGATACTGTGATGTCCTTCTGCACTAGTAGCTTAAATTTATTTTTAATATACATAAGAAAATTATGTTGCTCAATCAAAGGATTCATATATGTTGATAATGTTAGTCTTTTACTGGTTGAATAGCTAGGTAAAATATTTTTGCTGTCTCTTAACAATCTGTACCCTTTAGGGGAGCAGTTATATAACAATGAAGAAAATATCATTTTATGTCATTAAATTTAGCTGCTCATATATAAATTTGATTACATTAAAATGTTTGATTCTTCTTGCACCAATAGTAGAAATGACATTACTAATTTTAATATAAAAATCATATTTTGAGGTTCAGTTTGCTGTTGTTCTGTGTCCATTTTCTTCATGTTTTCTATCAGAATTTCACGGGTATTTTGATCAGTTACATGTTTAGGAATCTTATAGTCCCCTATTGAATGCATTTCCACATCTCTACAAAACACATGTACTGCAAAATCAGATTACAAGTGTCAGATTGATTTTTGGATATGGGGATTTGATGATGCTGAATATAAGTGTCTTTTGCTGCCTAACAAAACTCCAGTAATTTCTATCAAGGAAATTTAATTAATGATCTAATTAATATTATGGAATTTCTTCTGCATTTTATATGCTAAGTCATCATTAATACTTTGATTAAGAGCAGAATTCTCTAGTCGAATTCTCCTGGAATCTGGTGACTCACTCGAAGTATTCAATGAAGATAAATATGAGGGACAGTTTGGGAAAATTCTACGAATAGCACCATCACAAAGATATATTTTTTAAAATTTAACTGCAATTGTGACACCTGTTTTTTTGTCAAAAATGTAGTTCACATACCTAAAAAGATTTTAAAAACCAAACCTATTTTAAATTCTTGTGAAAATCTAAGAAAATCAATCAGCAAAAATCTACAATAATATGAAGCATTAACAATTTAGGAAAAGTGGAGAGAATTCAACAAAAGATTATTAGTGACAAAGCTATATACAAATAAGAGAATTTTTAACGTTTATTCATTTTTTTTAATTTAAAATGATAAATAAAAAAACATTCTTATGAATAAAACAATTCTAAAAAAATTGTCAAATTATTAGAATTATAATAATTCTAAAAAATCATTCAATTATTTTTTATGTTTATAAAAATATTCCTTTATGAATTTATATCAAATTTCTTTAAAGTTTATTTTTATAAAAATTAGATTTCAGCTTTTAAAAACTTTCACAACTTTGTTTTTAATGTTTTGTGAATTATAAAGATATGAAATTATTTTAATCCTCAAAGTTTCAACTGAGTTTAATAACTTTTTAAAACAAAACTTTTGTTTTAAAATGTGTTGTGAATTAGACATGAAATTAATTAATTCAATTAGTTTCATTTAGTCACGAATAAAACAATTCTAAAAAATCGTTAAAATTATTAGAATTATTTTTTGTGTATATAAAATATTCCTTTAGGAATTCATGAATGAATTTATGTTGAAAATTTCTTTAAAGTTTATTTTTTTTTAAAAAAAATGGTTTTAGCTTTTAAAAAAAAACACGTACGAGAATGAATGTCGAAACTTTCTCGCTAGATTTATGTCTTTGTTATGAATTACAAAGATATGGTATTAATTTTATCATTGAAGTTTCAATAAAATTTACTTATTTTTAATACAAAAAATACTCACTCTGCTGAATTTAGTAGGTGAAAAATGATCTCTTCTGATTGTACGAATCCAAACATCAGATAATTCTTTATCTTTAGGGAAAGAAAATACATGTACTTTAGGGCCGTTTTTATAATTCCCTTTGCAATTTGGTACAACACATCTATAAGGCATTGCTTTTGCTTTAAATTAATTCAATATTTAAAAGAAGTTATTAATAAACAATTTAAAAATACCACCATAAAAAATCTGATATACAAAACAAACGACACGCTTCTTGAAAGTCAGACTCAATATGATGTCATATTTTTCCTTCTCCCAATGAAACAGGCCTTCTCTATCAGTGGCCATGCTCAAGCCCCTCCAGGAACAGCAATTCCACGTAGGGCCAGACTGCATGCCCTGTCTCTCAGCTGACAAAGGAGAGGCTCCAACACCAAAGCATAAAGTAGGGGCGACAGGACAACCCTGATGAACCGACCTAGACAGCGCAAAAGCACCCGACAGCTTCTCGTTCACCTGTACCACAGCACTGGGGAATGATACAGGCCGCTAATCCAGCGGCAGAAGTCTGGTGCGAATCCGGTGACCTGCAGTAAAGTAGTGATGGTCAACCCTATCAAATGCCTTGAACTGATCTAAATTGATCAGCCTGGCCTCATTGTCGTCTTTTACACCCTCTGTGATCATGCGGATCAGATGCAGGTTGCTCTGAATTGTTTGACTCCTCACAGCACAAGTCTGCTCAGGACCCAACAGAGACTTGGCAACTGACTGCAAACACTCCTGCAGGATCTTGGCCAAAATCTTTTAACTGTGTGTTTAGCAGAGTTATGGGCATATAATCATCTAAGTGCGCCCCCCCCCCTTCCTTGCCTTTTTTCAACAGCATGATCACACCTCTTGTGAGCCGGTTGGTGATGGATCCCTGCCGGAACCAGTTGTTGAACACAACAGTCAAAATCGGGACAAAGATGTGCGACAGCCTCGAGTACAACTAGATGGTAAAGATGGGAAGCTCCTTGATCTAACATTTATGTCCTTGGCAGTGAGAGATAATGATCTTATATTGGTCATTTCTTTCTCCCTCCTGCTTCGTCCAGTCCACTTTTCTTTTTTCGTGGGCGTCTCATCCTCTTCCCTCCCCCTCTTCAACGAGGAGTACCGAGGTGGGGGCATTACCTCTGCCTCCATGTCAGACTTGATTCGCCCTTGTTATTACTGTTCCTGTAGGGTTTGTTCTGTTGGTTGATCCTTTATTTGATCTTGGTTTTGTTGCTGGCACTCCTTTTTCTGTTTTTGTTGTTTCAACTGTTGTTGTTGAACTTCATGCTGCTGCTGCTTTTTTTTTTTGGGTTGCTGTTCTGGCTCTGTGGTAGTGAGTGACAAGTCTTTTCAGGCTCTGGCCTCTTCAGGGGTGGTTGTTGTTGCTGTGAGGCCTCCTGTTGAGGGATAGGGCTTGACACTTTCCGTTCTTTTCTTGCCACCTCCCTCCATGCACCATCAGGCTCTTTGCCAGCCACATCAGCTTTTTCTGCTGCTGCTATTACTGGGCTAGGCTGCGGTGAGTGCTTTTTACCAGGACACACCTTGGACATGATGTGTCCCAAAGCCCCACAAGCCCAACAGTATGGACATTGTCCTTCAACTATGATGGGCATCATTTTATCACTGCACTTCAAAATGTTGGGAATCTCTTGGAAGCTTTTCCTAGTTAAGGTCACTTGTAAGATGAAGTCCCCAGTGGCAGTCCCTGATTTGCCCACTGTCGCATTCACCTCCACTGGACCGTATTGGGCAAAGAAGGCCCCCAGACGATCGCCACTGATGTCCACTGGAACTCCATGGACAGTGATTTTGGTTAATCTCATCCACATGTATTCTGTTTGGAAGCAGGCTGATTTTGTGGTCAGAGTACTTTCTGCTAGCCTCTTCCCCTCTTCTTCTGTTGCTAATAATAGGTCCCATAAGGCATTTGACCTTCTGGCCAAAATCTTTGGTCCTATGTTAATTTGAAAATTCATTTACATTTTTTTTTCAAAAAATGAAACTGCATACATTTTATTAAAGTTGAAATGCAATTAGGTAATTTTAAAAATGCAATCCATTTTATTTTTTTATGATTATTTGTTTACTGCTTATAGGAATTAGGTTCTATTTCGAAGGTTAAAATGAAATTACATTTTCTTAAAAAATGGATACATTTTATAGTTCAACATTTGTAAATGTGTTGTCTTTTCATAATTTTTTTTTTTCCTTAAGCCAGCATTGTAATGGATGATAAGCATATCCTCTTTTTTTTAAGCAGGTATCTTTTATGTATTAGTGCTTTTCACACTGAAGACCCCTCCCCCTTTCTACCTGGGTGATTAATAAGATTTACATTTAATCTTCTGTTAAGTGGAAGACATCCTGAGGAGTAATTTAGTAAGTGGGAGAAGCAAGTCAAAGAAAACCCTCAAATTCCTTGTGCTGATAAAAACAATGAAGAGCATAGACATTACAGTGGTATAACTTTTTATGGAACTGAAGGAAAGGCACTCAATGAATCTACATATTCAAAGAACTCTAGCGTTTGTGATGAAGAACAACTTCAAATGATTTACAATCACCAAGGCCAGTGGGTTGCAGTAGACTATTACTCTAACATTTATATTGATATTTCTATCTTGTGCTGTAATCAAAATTTTAGATCGAGCCAAAGGCTGAAATGATTATTTTTGGTGGCCTTAGATGTTAGATGATATTGCACAAGTGGCATCAACATTTGTACTTAGATCAGACTTTCAAGTGATGGTAGGATATGGAGTGTTCCAGGAATATTGGCTATAATAGAGACATATAAAAACAAATTCAGACTGCAAATAACCATTAGATGGGGAAATGCAGGCAGACCATTCCAGCTATTCGGCCTTTTTCATTGTTTCCAATAAATGTATTTTTATTCATTTCATTTTTTCTTTAATCTTAAGGTAAATAAGTCTAAAGCTTTATAATAAGCATTTGTTTGAAGGATTCACCAATGATTCATTTCATGAGACAGTTTTAACTTTTGTAGTCATCAGTTTTCTTTTTTTGACAAGTTAAAAATTGCATAATTTCTCAGTTTTCTGAAATTCTATCAATCTGACAAAAAGTATTCATATTACAGAGAAGAGTTGAATTTCTCATCCCAAAATTAATAAAGTTTCAGGCCTTCAGTAGATACTTTCTTCTGGCATGTTCAGAATGGTATATATTTGACCTGTCAAATTTTACTTGTAGCTGTGTTTACATGATATAAATGATTTTTTTTTTTTTTTTTTTTTTTTTTATATATTATTGATGATGTACTACTGAAAAAAATTAGCTTCATTTCTGTTGTGTATTTTTGTTGTGAATCGGCAAAAGTTGCAAGGCATTGTTGAAATGAAACTGGTCTGATCTAATAACTGATTTCCTTAGTATTTCTTTTACTTCAAGATTACCTATATGACACTATATTTATGATTTTTAACTAGTCTGAAGCTGGCATCTTTAGTTATGATGATTTGGGAAAACTGACCAACTTTGAAGGGTTATAACTTTGTTGCCAATTGTGCTACTGAGATAAATTTGGTGTTTTTTTTTTTTTTAATATCAAGTTTTCTGTTCCTGTATTAAAGGTTTTTAGATATTGAAAATAAAACTTAGTTTGGGATACCTACTAGTACTCAGAAAAGAAAAAAGATGTTTGAGGCTTCCATAAATAGAACAAATTTTTCTGGTATTTCCTTACATTTGGGGAAGTGGGTCAACTCAAGGAATTATCAGCTCCCCTTTTGTACAGTATTCTGAAGTTAAAATATTCAAGGTTTTCTGTATATATGCTACATGCATGTGCACACATCTCTGGTGATTATATCTGAATTTGTTTAATTGAAATAGTGATAAAAACTGACAAAAAAGAAAATTAAATCAAATTCAAATATTAATGAATGTACATAGAGGGGACTGATATTCCGTTTCCACTTTTGGTAAATTATACTTTTTTTTTTTTTTTTTTTTTTTTCCATTTCTCCTTTTGGGAATTTTTTTTTTTCTTCTCCATTTTTATAGTATTTCATGAGAAAACTGCAATAAAATATGCTATAATTATTATTAAAACAAAATTCAAAGTTTTATTAAAGAAATAGATATCTTCAAAAATCTTCTTGAAATTTTAAAATCCAAATCAAGAAACAAATTATATATAAAAGTAAAAAAAATTAACACCACTAAAAAAAAAAAAGGAATATGGCTGTGCATAATTATGTTTGAGGTATAACTTTTAATTAGATTCCTTTAAGAAAAAATATTCAGGTTGCTAAGCATCTGGAAAAAAAATTTTTTTTCTTTAAAGTAAAATGACTCTGATTCAGTTGATTCACAATATTAAAATCAACACAAAATTCACAAATTTAAAGAATCGGCAGTAAATCAATCTCAATGATACTTATGAGTAATTCAAAAATTTTGACTAAAGTTTTACAAAACAAGAACCAAATTATAATAATTAAATCATTAACAAAAAATAAAAAAACATACATTAATTCAAATTGTATTAAATAAAACAAATTATCTCAAGTTGCAATATTAATACTGCTCAAATTTGTCAAAGGATTGATTATTTTCCAAATTGAGAAATTAGTAATCTTCAAATTTTTTCTCCAAATCTCCATTGTAATACAACATTGTAAGCTGCTTGTTATTCTCTGGGGCAAAATTTTCACGTTGATTATTGAGTACTGAAAAAAATTGTATGTTCAGCATCTACACTGGTAACAGATATCCATATAACCTTATTGGCAATTTGTTCTAGAAGAAGAAATCTGCTCTTATTTGCATTCCAAAATGCTGGGATGTTAAAAGGGTTTAAGTCATTAGAAGGACCTTGCAAGTCCTTAATAGCTGCAAAACTATCAATATCATGACTTGTAAAAGTTATACACAGTGTGGGCATACAGGTTTCAGTTTCAAAAAGATGTGCTGAAACTATTTTGAAGATTTGAGATTAACTTCTATCTCTCTGCTTTCTTGTTCAGGCCAAATGTTGATTTTGATGTATTAGTATGCAAATACTATTTTACATCCTCCCTCATGTTATATACAACACATACAAGTAGACTTAGTCTCCTCTAAGCTTATCAAAGCTGTTATTAAAAGAATGCAGTTTTCACTTGTAAAATGCAGATTTGGGCACAAATTATGGTAGGATACATTGTTTAGTTGAACATCATCTCTTCATAAAAAACCATTTTAAATATGTATATGAGGATGAATGCATGAGTGTGAAAAAGACTTTACTAACATTTAAATGTTCCTAAGCACAGTTAACTCTTAACATATCTAAGGGGAGGATAATGGTTAACCTTAGTCTTGAACAGATTAAAATTGTAGTGATCGGGAAAACATTCTCTTTGGTAAAGTTTGGTTCACAAAGGGTTCATGGGAAATGGGAACTTGCATCTCACTTGGGGAAAAGAACCTGGGACGAGCACAACTGGTCATCTCTTGTCTTAAAAAGAGCCCGTTTTGCTTTAAACTTAGCTAGCCACAATCACTGACCCAAACATACAAACAATGTTCCTTTCACCAAAACAACACATCCATTATCCATTACCATTCTTACTACATCCACCAAAATGCCTCAGAGTCTCTATGGAGTTCTAACTAGTCCCCATATATACAACACATGTGTCTGTGGGGGGGAATAAAATAACAATCTAAAAAACCCCAATGAATATTTACAATGAATACAAAACTATATACAAGAAACTAAACAAAAATTTTTGTTAGTAGTAAAACCCCCCACAGCCCTAACTGTGGCAGAGACATCAGTTAACTGGACGAAAACAATGCGGGACTTAAAACAGTTAATATAAAACATTCATACCATCCATGCCCTCACTACAAACACGCACTCAATCGAGCACAACAACAAATACGAAAGACATACTCGAAACGAAAGGCGACCCGCACCCACCAGAGAACTGATACCCCTAACCACCTAACGATGGGAGGGATGGGGAATTAAACAAAAGGAAAAAAAATAGGGCCAGAAAAAAAAGGGGGCCAATGAGCATACACACCCTAGCTAAGTTAACATGAAAAAAAAGAAGAAAAACTAACTAAAACAAAACTGACCTAAACTAACCTATACAAGGGAGGGGTAGCCAATGTTCACCCCAGCGATCCCAAAATTCTTAATGCCTAACCGGCATCAAAATGCCACCCAAGTCAGCACCTTTCACTCTGCAGAGACGCGCAAGACTCACCCACCTTTCGCCAAATTCCAATGGATGGAGTCGCTTTTTTCCGTCCTGATCTTGACTTTAAGCTGATGCTTAAAGAACAAGATCAGTTGGGAAGAGGAAAACTTATCGCGCCCATGAAATTCCTTCTGTCGCGTCGTCCATATCAATGACTCGCATAACACCCAGTAAGCAAAGGAACACATAGTGCTCAGCCTTAGTCAACGGTGGTACTATATTGCTACAGACGGAACTGGCCTCGAGGACAAAAAACTTTCCACGCAGCATGCGAACCATGATATCTTCAATAAACTTGCACAGCGGAGCTACGACACTACAATGAAAGAAGGCGTGACCTATGGTCTCCACCTCCCCACTGCAGCGAACGCAGTTTGGCGACTTTAGCCAAACCCGCTGAGCGAAGTCTTTTTATGACCCAGAGGGCTCCTCGAATCACCAGCCAGGTGAGCGATGCCTCGGGATTAGTGAGACACTTCAACCCGGGCGCCCAAGGCCAAATGCAGCGAGCCTCCCGCTTCGTCAGACCGAGCTCGCCTATCAAATCATCTCGAGCGTTCCCCCTAACTAACACCTGATATAATGCCTTACGAGACAACGGCCGGACGTCGGAGAGGCCATCCTTCGCCCGTAAGAGTCGCTTGAGGGCAATCCGACATTCACGATAGAAAGAGCCCTCGCATCGAGGAGTACGAGCGGCCTCCTCCTCACACGAGCGCACATTTCTCAAGGATGGAAAATGTTTACGGGCGTCTTCCTTCCAGAATTCGCCGTTCTCATCCAGTTGCATACACATCCGGTCTAGATAAGTAATGCGAAGCGTATGTTGACGAGTCTCAACGCAAGGCACCCCCAGACCGCCATCAGAGGGATGGAGGTAACAGATCTCGCGACTGACCACGGCAGCCTTGCCTCCCCACAAGAAGGAGAACAAGAGCCTTACAAACGCCAATAAAATGTCAGACGGGAGGGAAGCACAGAAAGTCGGTAAAGGAGAATCGGGTAGATGTGCGAGGCACATACTTCCGCCCTCCCCTTCAAGGAAAGATTCCTCCGAGTCCACAGACGAACTGCGAGCTCGGCCTTCTCTCGCACCTCCGACCAATTCATTTCCAACTGGAGGTCGGGACCGAACCAGACGCCGAGTATCTTGACCGGCCCGTCCGTCCAGAGGAAAGATCCGGGAAGAGAAACTCCTTCCACGAACCCAACCGCAAGCCAACAGACTTATCGCGGTTGATCTTGGCCCCTGCCACCGTCTCATAACCCTTGATTTCTTTGCTGACTTCGTTAATTTCGGCCCTACTCGACACCAGAACCGAAACGTCATCAGCATAGGCGGAGTACCTGGCCGAGGTGGTAGCACCAGGTAAGGAAATTCCGCGAAGGACCGGATTCGTCTTCAACTTACGCAGGAAAGGTTCCAACGCAAGAACGTACAGCAATGGAGACAGCGGACAGCCCTGACGAATGGAGCGAGACAACATGAAAGGTTTCGATCTTACCCCATTCACTTCTACCAGCGCACCGGGGACGCATACAGCAGTCGGATCCAAGTGCGAAAGTGCGGCCCGAAACCGGCGGCCGAAAAGAACAGCCTCCAGAAACCGATGGTCAACCCTATCGAAAGCCTTGGACTGATCTAAATTGATCAGCGCGGCATCACTGTCGACTTTCTCGATGATCAAGCGAACCAAATGAAGGTTGTCCTGAATAGTCCTGCCCTTCACAGCACAAGTCTGCTCGGGACCAATCAGACTAGAGAGGACAATCTGCAAACGGTCAGCTAAGACCTTGGCTAAAATCTTCAACTCTGTATTTAACATCGTCAAAGGCCGATAATTATCTATCCCATCCCCACCGTCTTTCTTCTTGCGAAGCAACTTGATCACACCCCTGGTGAAGCGTTGAGGAATAGACCCCTGCTTCATCCAGTTGTTGAAGATCAGTGCCAGCAGAGGGACAAAGACGGGCGACTGCCTCAAGTACATTTCATAGGGAAGACCATCTAATCCCGGAGTCTTATCCAGGCCAACCTGCTTCAGCGCATCCCAGATCTCAGACTCTGTTATGGGTCCCTCGCACCTAGCCGCTTCAGCCGCCTCAAGGCAGGGAAAGTCGGCTAAATAGGCATCGAACTGAGCAGAGCTCAGACCGGGCTCCCTGGTAAAAAGCTCCTGAAAGTAGTCACGAAAAGCCTCGCAAATGCCCGCGTCTGTAGTCACAGTCCGCTTATCCGGCAATGTGATGCTCGCGATATGCCGACTAGTTGCCCTACGAGCTTCCTCTGAACGCAATGACGCGGCCATATTCGTAGCCTCACAAGACATTCTTTTTATCCTAGCCCTAACTACTAGAGCTTGATCCTTCTTGATAAGCAAGGAGGCCAGCTCCGCCTTAGCTACGGCTATGTCCCCACTAACACGGGATTTTATCGCCCGATCTACTTTTGTCCTCTAGAGACTTTTTTGCGCTGCTAGCCCTTCTAGATTGAGTCGTCGACTAAAATCAGCAGCAAAAGACCTAAGTTTAGATTTCAAAAACCCCACCACTTATTCCCAACCACAGCCCCGTCAATTCCCTGTGTAACATTAGTAAAAGCTGGTCCCGGAAATCTTGCTCACCAAATAATGATGAGTTCAATTTCCAGTAGCCAGCCATCTTAACCCTAGGCTTATCTAAGTTTACCCGAACCCGGACAAGCCTATGATCCGAGTAAACTATAAAATGGAAACTTGGACATTCTAAGAGCCCTACGTCGACTCTCTTAACTAGAACTCGGTCGATGTAGCTTGCGCTAACCACCGGATCCGAGCTGCCGTCCCTAGTCCAAGTCCATACTACCTCCCAGGGTGCTCATTTCGGTACTTATCGACGAGATCAGACCCGTCGATAAAGCCCCGAAACGATTTCACATCCGGATTGTTAGTACCCGGTTTTCTTCCTATACGATCTATATCGGGATCAAGGACGGCGTTCCAATCACCCGCTAAAACTACCGAACGAGAAGTCTTCAAAAACGGCTCGATCCGCCGAAACAAATCAGGCCGCTGCGAATGGTCATTGGGCGCATAAACCCCAATGAGACGAAGAGCCTTGTCCTTTATGGTAACATCCAGCACACAAAGCCTGCCCGCCGGATCCGCGAAGACAAGAGCACACACCGCATCCAGAGACTTGCTCACCAGCCAGGAAACACCCCTCGAGCGTCCATCAAAACATGCTGAATAGAGGACGAACCTCTTAGACAGAATGTCCTCATGATCGCGAGATGAAAAAACGGGTCTCCTGCACACAACATACATCCACCCCGAGGCGCTGAAGATCGCGATCGAGCCTCGCCCTTCGAGACTCCGACCTCAGGCCCCGGACATTCAACGTTGCTAACCAGAGAGCCATTATCAGACCTAATTAGGGTTGGGACACTGGTTTGAACATGGTCGGGGTAAGGATACCGACCATCTCTCCCATAGACCCATGGCCCATCTCATTGTTGATGGTGCCATCTTGGGAGAGACCGCCAATATCCCAGGGACATGTCAGTTTTAAAGCTCTGTAAAGGGAGGGATGAACTAAAACTGGGACCCTCCCTACACAAAATTTTTTTAGATGATTCAAATCCTCACTTTCAGTGATGGCAATCGGAGGAAACATTTTATAGGATCTAATCGCCTCCTCCAACATGGCCCATGCTTGACTAGACCCAGACCCTGTTCTTATTACAGTAAGAACTCTCTGGGCCTTGGGGAAATTATACGGGTCTTCCACGTCCTTATCGGCGTATTGCCTTATTGAGAGAAGGTATTTCAAGTCTTTTATCCTATTCCCATAGTCTTTCGCCTTTTTCAGCCTGGGCCGGGGAAATTCTACAGGTATCCACACCTGTATTGAAGATATGTTTGATGTTTTCTTCTTTTTTTTTTTCTTGGAGTCCTGGGTAGGACTTCTATGCCTTTTAGTTGCGGGAGGGGGGCATTTCAGGGGTTTTAGTAGGGGAAGGGCTGGGAGTATGTCGAGGGGTAGATGAGGGTTTTTTTTGGTACGGGCTGGGATCTCTGCTGCGTGGAACAGCTTTAACGGGAGATGAGAATGGGTGGAATGCTTCTTTGGAGAAGGATGTTTTGGAGTCGCAGCTGGGGACAAGTTAGATGATGTTGAGGGAGTGGCTTTTTCAGACTGAGATAGCCTCTCCTTGTCCAATTTTTCTTTCAGTTGTTTTATCTTTCTCCGATTTAGCAAAACCTGGATCATATTTTTTTTTTTTTTTTCTCTCAGAGTTGCATCAGAAGCCGGGGCATCGCCCTTCACGTTGACAGTGGGAGTGGGGCTGTTTGTGTCTTTTGCCCTTGGGGCTTCATTGGACTGAGGTCCCGCTGTCTGGCGCTTCCCTCTGGCCTTACCAGCAACCAGCCATTCCCTTCCCCCCTTCTCCACAACTGCACTAGCAGCGGGAGAAGGCTCTTTGGGTAATGTGGCCTTTGTGCCAACCGGTGGATTTTCCGAACCGCCCCCGGAAGCTGGCATGCCCATTACAGGCGAGGCGGAAGGTAACGACGCGGTCAGAGGGGGGATCTTGGTCGACTGGCGCCTGAACTCCAGAGGCCTTCTTCTCTGGGCAGGAAGAGGAGAGGTGACCAGTCTCTCCACACTTCCAACATACAGGTTTGCGGCCGGTCACAATGACCGGCAGTTTCAGGCACCCTACTACCAGACAGTTAGGGATGGAGCGGAAGGCCTGCTCATTTAACATAATTTCGAAACTCCACCCCCTTTCAGACAATCGCAAGTAGCACCCAGGATCTGGCCATACTGCGAAAGGAACGCAGCCAGGTGCTCTCCGATAACCTGAGGAGGGACCTCGTATATTGCCACCCTGGTCCTTCTTCGCCCTTCATATTCTGTGCGCAGTATTAGGTCTTTCGTTATCAAGTCGCGACTTGAAGCGGCGACACAGTCTTCCGGCGTGGGTAGCAATACGTCCCACATGAAATATTTCGCTCCCTTCACAATTCTGAGGGGCTTAAACCCCAAGGACTCCAGTGATTTTAACACTGTGTCTTTTGTCGAGCGACAAATTTTGCGCGAGCGCTTGTCCACGACAAAGACCGACACAATTCTTTTTTCAATTTTTCGTAATTCCTGGGCGTCTTCCAAGAGTCCACCTTCCACGACAAGGTGAGCGTAACTCTTGGCCCTCTCCAAGAACTCCGCAACATTGATCACACAACTCGGTGGGGACGACCAACAAGAAGGCAATTCCCGGCTTCTGCATTCTTTTTTTTTTCCTCGACGTTGCATTGGTCACTATTGGTTTCCTTGGTTTCCATATTTTCTTTCTTTTTTTCTTCTGAAGTTGCTGCTGCTGCTTTTTTTAGAGTATCCACTATTTCCTCATTAGATGGAACCAGAAAAGGGTACTCATTTGTATCATTTTTATCTGGTGGAATTTTTTTAATAGCAAACAAATGCTTTTTTGTGGATTTTTTAAAATCCGGAATAATTGGCTTCTTTTTTTTAATTAAGAAAGAAGGCGTTGTTCTTGATTTTTTTCCATTTTCAAAAGAGGAAAGGGAAGGGGAGGGCAGTATGCGAAAATGGCAGGGAGATGCGAAAAAAAAAATAGAAGGGGAGGGGCGGTACGAGAAAATGGAAGGGGAGGGGCGATAGGAAAAAAAAAAAAAATAAAAACAAAAAACCTTGGGGGGGTAAAATGTAAAAAAAAGTTTCGCTTAACAGCGAGACAACAAATTTAATTAACAATTAAAGGTCGACAGACAAAAATAAAACAGAAGGACGTATAAAAAATTAAAAAGACAAAAAAAGAAACAAGTTTTGCCTAAAAGCAAAACAAATTTAAACAGATAAAACGTAAAATTAAATGGACGTAAGACAGGAAAACAAAACAAAGTTCACAAAAAAATAATTAAAAGGACGAGAGACAAGCAAGCAACAAATTACACAATAAAACAAAAAATTACAAACGGAAAAATAAGAAAAAAAAAAACGCTATACAAAATAAAATACGAAACTAAAAATGTGACAATTTACAATATGGCTGCCGCTAAAAAACGGTCAACCCAAAAACAAAACGTTAAACAAGGGGAAAAAAAAAAAAGGACAGGAATTACAAAATAAACACAAAATTTAAAAACAAATACTATATACACGAAACGAACTTTACGGGTTTTAAAAAGAAAGACAAAGAAATAATTAACACGTAATAAATAAAGGAGGGGAAAAAAGGTCGGACACGAAAAACGTAAAGACGAAAAAATAAACAGAGAAATTCCGGGAGGAGGGCACGGAAGAAAATAAATTTAAAAAAGGAAAAAAAAAACGTAAACGAAAAATCAAAACGTTAAATAATAAAGGACTAATAGCAAAAATAAAAGTAAAAATGGGTAGTGAAAATGAAAAAATCAAAAATTTAAGAAATAGTCAAAAAAAGAACGTTAGAAAAATCAAAACTTTCACAAAGGAAACGTTAGAAAAATCAAAAATTTAAAAAAATAGTCAAAGAAACTAAAAAATAATTCAAAACTTAGCTAAGTAAAGACAGTCAAAGTTCAAAAATGTACTCCAATAGACAAAATAAACGTCTCACACGGTCACTGGCCAGATAACATAAAAGAATGAGGGGGGACTGGCATCGCATTTTTATCCAATAACGATGCAATGCATTATGGGACATGGACGCAATGCATTATGGGACATGGACGCAATGAATTATGGGATCACAGGAAGACGCAAGGGATTATGGGTACATGAACAACTATAAAAACAACTACTTTTTTCCAAGTCGGCGAGTTCTTCGAGGGACGTTCACGGTTGACGGCTAGAACGGGCAGTTAGTGTGATTTGGAGACAGAACTCAGGAAGGAACGACTCAAGTTTGAAATACCAGTTGGGAGAGCTTGAATTTACTCGCTGGTTACTGTTTTTTCATTCGCCTCAAGCTATTTCGGCATATTGATTCTTCAAAATGGAAGGCAAGGTCTTTGACGTCCGTTTGATTCCAGAATTCAGCGGCGCCCCAACGGATATGCCCATTGTTGAATGGATAGAAAATGTGGAATTGGTCTGCGAACTTTGTGCCATGGACAAGATCGAGCGCATCTTGCCTTTACGACTTCGAGGCGGTGCCCTCGCTGTATATAGACAACTCAGTGGAGAGCAGAGGGCAGACGCGGAACAAATTAAACGGGCCCTTATGACTGCATACGCGACTGACAAATTTAATGCGTTCGACCAATTTATGGGACGGCGTCTTCGCCCAGGGGAAACTGTGGATGAATTCTGGCTGAAATGCATCGTTTGGCGCGGCTAGTAGGAGAACCGCTACCTGATCGGTGGATGGCATGTGCATTTGTGTCAGGACTGCCACATCATGTTAGGCAGCTTCTCAAAGCTTCTTCCAGGATGGACGACATGAATCTAGAACAGATTCTGACCCGAGCAAGGGCTATTATGACGGATGACGAAGGGTGCCAGGTATTGGCCGCCGCATCCGTAGAGCCAACGCGCTCAGAAGCTGAGGTTCCCCCTGCCAAACCTGTTAGCAGAACGATTACCTGCTACAAGTGCTCTGGACCCAACCATATGGCGAAGAATTGTACACAAGGACGTCAGGAGAGGTCAAACAGAACGCAGAGGTCTGGTCGCGACAAGCGGTGTTTTCGATGCAACGGCATTGGACACATTTCCTCAGAATGCCAGGGAAACGCCCAAGGGGAGAAGGCGTCAGCGCCAGCCTTCTCCCCGAGCAAGTAAAAACCCGGAAGTTACCCACCGTACAAGTATTTGTAGATGGAGTAGAGTGCACAGCTCTAGTGGATTCGGGATGCTCACAGACGCTGGTGAGCAAGACTGTGTGTCGCTGCTGGAAGCAGGAAGAGGTGGGAGTGTTGACTGCCGACGGGAAGACCCTGAAGTGCCGTGGATACGGTAAAATTAAGTTGGGCGTCGAGCATATTCAGCCCGTGACTGTTGAGGTTCTGGTCGTGGAAGGGCAGTTGCTAGGATTCGATCTTCTTCTCGGGATTGATGCAATCAAAGTGCTCGGAGGTGTTTACTTGACCGAATCAGGCGAAGCTCGTTTCGGAAACCTGAACACATGTGCCGCCATTGTTATCAACAAGCCTGACTTTAGAGTGACGTTTAACCCGAGCACAAAAAAACGTGGACTGCATTGTGGAAGTGGGCGAGTGGTTATTCACCTAGCAAGTTGGTCAATAAAGTACAGGAGTACACAGTACCTGGCCACGTCCGGGATGCATACGATGAAGAACTAGCACGGTGGCAGCGAGACGGATGGCTACTGCCATATCCTGAGAAAAGAGCTTGGCCCACCCAAGGGATTAATTCCCTTAATGGCGGTCGTACAAGAACACAAACAGAAGGTCCGACCGGTACTTGACTATCGGGAGTTGAACGGCTTTGTAGACGCATTCACGGCTGACGCAGAGGTGTGTGCGCAGAAATTACGAGAATGGCGACGACAAAGGAGCTGACGTATCGCTGTTGGATTTGAGAAATGCGTACCTACAGATTCACATTGACAAATCGCTATGGCCGTTTCAAACAGTGGTCATTAAGGGCAAGCGGTTTTGCCTTACGCGTTTGGGTTTTGGCCTGAATGTGGCACCACTTGTCATGAAGTCAGTGATCGACATGATAACGTCCCAGGATCAGGACATTAAGAGTGCCACGTCGGCATACGTCGACGATATCTTCATAAATGAAGGCCTAGTTTCTGCAGCGCGCGTAAGACAGCACTTTGCAGATTACGGGCTAGTCTGTAAAGATCCGGAGCGATTGAGAGACTGAACTAAGGTCCTGGGTCTGCAAGTCTGGGAAGAAAGCAACTCCTTCGATGGAAGCGGGGGGTCAAGTTCCAGAAATTGCTCAAAAGGTGACCCGCCGAAGTGTATTTTCCTTGTGCGTGAAACTTCGTCATTTCCCTGTGTGCGGTTGGCTTAGGGTGGCAACTGCATTTATTAAGCGTTATGCAAGTACACTATCCAAAGGATGGGACGATGAGATAAAGGATGCCCCTCTTGGACGTATGCTGGAGGAAACAGTGGCCAGAGTGCGGGAATCAGATCCTGTCGGCGGAGACTGGTGTGTGAACGGCAATGAAATGACAGTTTGGGTGGATGCAAGCTCCGTGGCCACGGGAGTAGCACTAGAGGTGAATGGGAGCATCGTGGAAGATGCTTGCTGGTTGCGTCCAACCAATGATGCCAAACACATTAATCTTGCTGAGCTTGATGCGGTTATCAAGGGCGAATCTTGCCCTGCAGTGGCAGGCACCAGTTAATACATGTGGTTTTGGCGATTCAGCATGCAAGTGCGATCAGTTGGGTGTCTGACACCCTGACAGGAAGGATGTCCGCCACACACCAGGCAGCGGGTGAAATGATTATGAGGCGGGGGATTAGAGACACGCGTTCCTTCCCTGGGGGAGTCCCCACCCACTATGACTGACGGTTGAGCGCCACCGTAAACCCCGGAATCAGCCTCTACTAGAGTGCCGCAACCTCTGAATGGAGATGCACAAGAAAGGAGGAGAACCGTGAACAGAGTTGTATCTTCTTGGTCTCTACGTAATTGAGTAAACGGTCTGGTGACCCAAATCCACCAGCAGATAAAGCACCCAGGTGTTAAAAGAACAATGTACTTTGCAGAACTGTAGATCCAACGGTGTGCTAAGGAACTGGTAAAATCTGTTGTTAACTATGTTCCTTCTCATGAAGCCTACTACTTTCAAAAGAAGATAGATCCAGCACCAGTGCATTGGAAGAAAGGAAATTTACGAGTGTTTAAAAAAAGCCTAGCAGGTTAGCAATGGAATCAAACAAACAAATTTGGTAGCCATTTTCACAACAATATTGACTGTATCCCAAACAACCCTTTGCAGTATGGCGCGACAATGAGATCGTCCAAACTCTGCTGGTGTCATTCGTCAGAATGAGATAGTTGTTGTGAAAACGAGGCCCGCCGACAAAATACAACGGGTACAATGACACCACGGCTGGTCAACAGACAATTTCCCAAATTTAGATAAACAGGTTCGGGACCCATTTATTCATTCCTTTGCGCTCCACGTGCCGTCATTGAAATGGCAATTTACCACGATAACCACAGAAGCACCGTCAAAACCATAGCGTGAATGGGAAAAATTGTTAAGTCTTGGACATCTCACTGTAAACTACAGTGTATAACGTCAATAATAATAACAACCTTTTCACCTTCCACGGCACCAAGAAGATGTACTGCAAACATACCATTCATTCGGGTTAGAGGCATTTATTTCGACGCCCCTATATGAATCATCTCTTCAGACCGAAATACAAGGAAGGGGACATTGTCTGGGTTAAGACTCCACGTGGTAAATGCACGACCAAATTTGGAACCGGGTGTTGACCGAGGTGGTTTTCAGCAGTCAGTGCGGGTTTCATGGAACGCCCTCGTCATGTTAGAGACCTGCACCTTACAAAACTCAAATCCCAGAACTGACGAAGAAGACACGGAGGATAGTGAACAGCCAATATACATAGAGTTGTTTGACAACCAATCACCCATCGAGCGGTAGTTTGCCAACAGATCGACGTGTCTAATGAACCGCTGATGAAGAAATCAACCAATCCCCTTCGGGAGGAGCACCTGGAACAAAAGACCGTATCCTCAATGTCATCTGTGTGATCAGGAGATCAGGGGGAGGGTGAATGGACATGAAACAGAACCTGGGACGAAGGAGGGAAGAACTGGTCGAGACTTGCCTTGTCCCCGCCAAAAAAAGAGCCCGAAATTGCTTAGCATGTAAAGCTACTGAAAGGAGTTGAAATGAGGGAGAGAAAAAAGCACTGAGCCTAAAATCTGACGTAATCCATCCTCGGCCAGATAACATAAAAAAAATGAGGGGGGACTGGCATATCCATTTTTATTGCAATAACGATGCAATGCATTACTGGGGACATGGACGCAATGAATTATGGGATCACAGGAAGATTATCGGGATTATGGGTACATGAACAACTATAAAAACAACTACTTTTTTTGCAAGTCGGGGAGTTCTTCGAGGGACGTTCACGGTTGACGGCTAGAACGGGCAGTTAGTGTGATTTGGAGACAGAACTCAGGAAGGAACGACTCAAGTTTGAAATACCAGTTGGGAGAGGGTTTTTAGAGTGCTGGTTACTGTTTTCTTCATTTGCCTCAAGATGGTTCAACAATGTGTATATCCCAGAAACTTGGCTATGAAGGTTAGAACTGAAAGAACAAAAAACAATGTTGGTTTGTCTGAACAAACACCAATAAATTTGAGCGACCTTTTCTGAATAGTAGAGTTGAATCCTCGCAAAATAATTTGTCACACACATGAAGACACACATGCTTTTACTATTATAATATATAAATATATATATATATATAGATATAGTACAGGGGACCAACCATTTTTCCAGCATCTTTAGAGATAGGTCACATATATGAGCTCCACTTGAGGTCTGGGTTGATTATAAAAAGTAGGCTTTCTGGGGGGGTAAAAATCCATTCATTGTGATTCAAGGTCGTTTTTATTTAAAAATGGAAAAAACATTTCTGTTACAAAACATTTAAGAGTAACCAGGACTGGCTGTTCATTTTTTTGATGGAATTTGGGATTAGTTATTCGAAAAATTTCGCTGAGATGAAACAGGGCTTTTGAATAAATTCAGTTTAATTTTAATAATTAAGATCTAATTTTTATCCCAGCCTGCCTTTATGTAGCAAAACATCTTTCTATAAAATGGCAAATTTTTATTCCTAATTATTTGGTCACTATATATATAATGGTATATATATACATGAAGAAATAAAGGACTTACAAAACATTTTTATAGGATGTGAGGAAGAGGTCAAGGAGGTTTGCTTCAACAGATAGGCCCCTAACCTCCAATATTAATATGAAAGATGTCTACCGGTTGAAGTGGGTGGCCATAGCATCCGGACCGACCGGTCCACTGGTTTTAATCCTGCTTCTACCCCATTGACGATTTGTTTGATCCAGAAATGATGTCCGTTCATTCACGGTCGACTGAAGATGTAGACATGGCTGGGGAGTCTGCGCTAAGATATTTAGAATGAAGTAAAAAAAAATATTAATATCTGCAGAAAGCCAGACAAACATCGATTCAATAGTTGAATTGGTAATATCTTTTATATAGCAGAAAAGAATAGTAAAGAAGAAAAATGGGTTACAGAAAAGAAAAATAAAAAAACAAAAAAAAACTCATACACTGGATTCTAGAGAGAGTGTATGTGATTATCTTGTTAAATCGTCTCAGAATGATATATGACACTTGCGATGAAGGGATAAAGATTTCTGTGCAGGGCTTAAAGTTATAGTGTCATTCCTCCTCCCAACGCTTGCCCGGGCCAATTCTCTCTTCAAGAATTTTCTCCAGTCTGACTTTTTTTTGCATAACTATGCGTTTATATAGATAAACCTGGCTGGTTATAACTGACCCTTGACCCTACTACTTCGCATGCGATTATCATGGGGTTCTGGCTGCTTCAACCAAAATCATGTGAATTCCAAAGTTCCTTCTAGCTTATTCAGATCTATTTCAATTTTTGTTTAAAAAAAAAAAAAAAAAAAAAAAAAAAGTTAGTTTTCATTATTTATGGGGGAGTGTAATATATATATATATATATATATATATATATATAAAATATGTGACACTATTTAGCTATGATAATTGGCTAACTAATTAACTGTAGAAATTAAAACAGGAAATACTTAAGGCGAAAAAGAGTTATCTTGAAAGATAGACTGATCGATGTTAAAAAAAAGATTTTATTCTAATTACGAAAAAGATACTTTTCACAAAAGACAGTAAAACCATGGAAAAAGACGTGTGAGGTCTTGTCAAGTTGATTAATGTCTCACCAAAGGAGATAGGAGGAAAAGCAAATATTTAGATATCGGCCAGACCATGGCGGTCATAAAAATTTTGGCTGGAGATGATAGCCGATACAGGCAGGGAGAATCATTGTTAATTATCTTTCCAAGATATCGTTTTGTTTTGTTTTTTCTTGGCCATGGCGAGGAGAAGCAATGTGGCGATTATAAAATTTTGGCATTGTCTCGACATAGGTGAGAGGTTATTATTTACCTTCAACGTGTCGCTGAGACGTTGAATGGCAATATGGCGTTTGTAAAATTTTGGCATGAGACAGAAAATAGTGGAGAATTGAGATTTGGTGAGATAAAAGAATTTAATTTCTCAACAAGCCAAGGATTCCATTATAAAGCTAACTTCACGAAGGGACCAGATGGCAAACTTTGACAGTGATTGATGGAGTCGGTAGAGTGTGCTGGCTAAGTGAATTTTGGGTGGCCAAAGGATATGATAGAAATTTAATTGGCATGTGGAATTCATAAAAATTTTGACCAATGGGGTGGGGGAGAATTTTGTAAGCAAAAATTCTAGATTATAATTTTAAGAAGGCCAGCTTAGCCACACCCGCAGGCCAGGATACCATTTGTCAAGTGGTAGCAATGGTGATAGGCGGAGGTAAGTGGATGAGAAGGAAGGAGAAGTTATTAATGCCCACTGTAGGGATTGGTATGAGATATCAGTGTGAGAGAGGAAGAATCTGGGAGGATAGCTCTCCTCCGACTTTCCCTCACGGATGAGGGAGATCCCCCCCCCCTGAAATGGAAAGTGATTAATTTTCCAAAAATGGAAAGTAATCAATTTTCCTGGCCTGATAACAAAGAGATTTCTTGTTGGGAATCAAGATTTACTGAGAACCCCAGGCCATGTCTGGCCCTGCACCAGGTTTTAGTCAGTACCCATATAAACGAACATCCTCAGGCAGTTAGTTGGAGTTGAGACAGTCAGAACTTAACCAGCGTTGTCTCACAGAAGCTGACCGAGAGATTCCACGACCTCCGACTTCGCCTATCCTACCAGTAGCAAGTTATACTGATGAATGAAGCCAAGCCAGCACCTAAGAACTAAATCAGCTGACTTAAGATACCAACTTGCTTGAAACATAGAAGTGTCACATATAATAGAAGGATGAAGTTAAATTGTTATTTCTTAACATACTTGAACCTCTTGGTTTTTTCTTTTATTTATTTCTTTGCACTTGTGTGATACCACCTTCAGTCTGCACTCAGTCTACACTATGGCCCGATGCCTGATTGATCTCTTCTACCTAAGATCAAAGCAATCAATTTTTGCAAGACTTGTTTTCATTTTTAAGGTCACATG
This sequence comes from Acanthosepion pharaonis, assembly GCA_903632075.3. Classification (NCBI taxonomy): domain Eukaryota; kingdom Metazoa; phylum Mollusca; class Cephalopoda; order Sepiida; family Sepiidae; genus Acanthosepion; species Acanthosepion pharaonis. The sequence continues at coordinate 103,712 of CAHIKZ030002063.1, read as the reverse complement.
CATTTAATTAGAATAATTATAAGTTTTAAATCTTAAAATTCTATATCAATTTTACCATTTTAGATTATATTAAGTAATAATTATATTTATTCAACATAAATGAAAAAGCTTAGTACAAATCAAACAGCAATATTTTTAAAAGATTTTGTTTTTGGCATGCCGATTTTGTCAATACGGCCATCCATACACATTTAGAAAATAAAAGCTATATCTATAGTAAATTTAATGCCCAAACTTTTTAAATTCAGTAATTATGGAGAATATTTTCCTAAATTTTTAAGATTACTGAATATGTAAAAGTTATGTATAAAAGGTGCTCATGTCCTTTTCTTTGATTATGTTTTATAGATAAAGTCCCTGTAGAACATTGGCTCTATCAACATCAACACCTTAAATAAACAGCTACTGCATTTCTGCGATATTTTCAGCTTAAAGTAAATATATTTCGAATCAAATTAATTATGCTTTAAATCGGTTAATATTCAGTTTCAGAAAAGTATATATTATTTTTGGAAGATTTTTTTAATAAAGAGAATTACATTCTGATGATAGATTTAGTCATCTCTCATCAAAATATTGTTCTCTAAGGTGTTAAAATCAGCAATTTCAAAATGAAAATTCTTTCAGTCATTTTACAGCAAAGTATTTTGTTTATTGAAAGTATTAAATTTAATTTATTAGCTTAAAATTAAAACAATAAAAGCTTCAAGGAAGATTTTTAATTTTTAAAAATTTATTTTAAACCTCAGTTATTGCATTTCTTTGAAAGTATCTAATATTTAATGTGTTTTTTTTCTAAGATGTGTAATATTTTAATTTCAGGGATTTGATGAATACATGAATTTGTGTTTGGATGATGCTGAAGAGGTATATATGAAAACAAAGACCAGAAAGCCACTTGGTAAGTCTTTAGTAAATTTTCTCTGGTTCAGGACATTTCAGAAGCTAGAGAATGCTACAGACCATGTTGTTTTCATAAAAAAAAATGTAAATATTTGGTTCTAAGAGATCATCTCAAACTAGGTTTACCAATTTATAATTTTAAAAATTACTTTAAATCAAATCTTCTGGGGGAAATTTAGAAAAAATTTTTTTGTTTCTGAAAATTAAAACTGCTGGTTTGTTGTTTGTTTTTTTTTTTTTTTTTTTTTGCTCTGTTTATAAATAATTAATACTAAATGTAAAGTTGTATCTCTTGTTTCTGTAGCACAGATAATCCAATAGGCATTTTATTGTTTGCCTTCTTCACACTTTTTATTACCTAACTACAAAGGGAATCAGCCCTACATTATAAAAAAAAAAGGTTAATCATCTTTCACTAGTAACTTTGTTTATTTTATGAATAACTTGTTTTCTTCTGTACAGTCATGTGTTTATATAGACTTATTTTAATTAAAACAAATACATATTTAAAAATAAAATCATCTATACTAATTTGACTTGATTTTTCTGATATACTTGAAAAAATGCTAAATCAATTTTTTTCCCTCCTAGAGTTGTTAAAATGTAATTTGTTACATTAACAAAGATAAAATATTTATTTAAACTTTGAATTTTTTTTTTTTTTTTTTACAGGTCGAATACTTTTAAAAGGAGAAAATATCACTTTATTACAACAAGTGGAGCAGAGATAAAAATGGCTTTCATAAATAAGAGATTCAAAGAGATAGACATTTTCATTTTTATTTCAGTTTTAGAAATCATTTTGAAATTTCATACAATGTCATTTTGAATGTAATAAAACAGTATTTTCAACATTTTTATACATGTCTTTTTTTGTGTACATGAAAATTTTAAGTTTACTTTTCACACGAAATGCTTACAATCAAAATTGTGTGAATGTTATTAAGAAAAAAACCCCCAAAAAACAGTAAATTTTATATAGTCATGAGCAAAAGAAATGAGCTTTCTTGCTAAAAAATGTAATTTAATTTTTATAAAGCAGTTGTAGATGTTTGACAATGTACTCTTGGAAAGTATCTGTCATTCAGGACTCATGCAAATCATATTCACATTAACAGATGTATGGCTCTTATTTTTTTTTTTTTTTTTTTTTTTTTTTTTTTAGAACCAATTTCATTTTTTTTTCCATTTTTATAGTATTTTATGAGAAAATTGCAATGCAATATGCTATAATTATTATAAAAATTGAAAACAAAAACACAATTCAAATTTTTATTGCATATAAAGAAATGGCAAATATCTATAAATCTTTTTTTTAAATATAAAGTCCAAATCCAAAAATAAATATGTAAAAATAAAAAAAATATAACCTGACTAGACAATAATACAATGGAATATTACAGTACATAATTATCTTTGAGATAGAACTTTTAATCAGAGCTTCCTTCTTTAAGAACACATTCAAAATGTTTTATTTTTTTTAAGTAAAAGAATTTAGATTGATTTATAATTATTGATTCATAATATAAAAATCACATTTAAAGTATCAACAGCACATAACTTGAATTTCAGTTATAAATAAAGTCAAACATTTTGACTAAAATTCTACAAAACAGTAGTTAAACCATAACAAGTTAATCTCTAACAAAATATCAAAAAACAAATTAGACATTAATTCAAAATTTAAATAAAACAACTTATCTCAAGTTTAAATTAGATTTAGATTCTTAATTTGGAAATATCTAATCTTCAAATCTCTTCCCTAAATCTCCATTATGAGTTGCTTGGTGTTCTCAGGAGTAAGACTTTCATGTTTATTGAGTAAATGTTTATATTGAGAAAGTGAAACTTTAGCATTTATGCTGGTAACAGGCATCCATATGACTTTATTGACAATCTGTTCCAGAAGAGGAAATCTGCCCTTATTGCATTCCAAAATGATAGGATGTTAATAGGATTTGGTAAATAATCTTGGTAATTTACATATATTTAGAATTCTTCAAGACGATCAGTAGAAGGACATTGAACGACCTTGATGGCTGAAAAACTGTCTAAATCAAGGCCTATACAGAGTAACTGTCAAGAATCAAACAGGCAAGCTGTCTTGTAAAATACCTGGATACCCGCGCTGTGTATAAACACAGGGTGGGTATCCTTGAAAAAGATGTACTGAAAAAATTTTGGAAATTTGAGATAACTCTCTCCCTCTCGGTTTTCTAGTTCAGACAGAAGACAATCAGTTTCTAGGCCAAATGTTGATTTTGATGTACCAGTATGTAAATACTGTTTTACATCCTCCATCATATTATATACAACACATGCAAATGGAGACTTAGTTTCTTGTAAGTTTGACAAAGCTGTTATTATATGAGTGCAGTTCTCATAAAATGCTGATTTAGGTGCAAATTATGGTAAGAGGCTGGATGTAGTTGACCATCATCTATTGATTCTAGAATTCTATCTCTGGCAAGACCATGGCTCTTGCTTAAAGAATCATAAAACTACAAAGTGATATTTGACCACATTAAACCAGGAATTACATTTGGTTGACATGTTATGGGGGTAGTTTCAATTGTTCCTTAGGCAAGAAACCTTCAAGTCATTTTAAGTATCGCTTTTTCTGACTAGCCTTTTTAAAAAGGCTGACTTGATGAAAGTGAGATAGAGAAAGTGAAATGCTGGCCAGTGTGAAAAGCCTTCACCAACAACATTTAAAATATATGGTAAGCACAACACAGCAACTGTTAAAAAAGACATTTGACAACACTTCCTTATGAGATTTTTCGCAATAGGCTGCAGAATCTGTTACAAAGGCAATAATATCTTCAAATGCAATATCCCTGTGAGTTACAGCTTGACTGCATGCCTGATTAAAGTTTGATTACATTCTCTCAAGATTACAAAATCAATGAAAAATGACTCCCCACGAATGTTTGCAATTACAGTCAAAATGCTGTGGTCACGAAAATCAGTTGTTTTGTGTGTTATGTTGCTGACTGATTAGCAAGCTTGGTTATATATACACGTGTGTGTGTGTGTGTGTGTATATATATATATATATATATATATATATATATATATATATAAAAAAAAACAAACTACTTTAAGGTACCATTATAATAATTTATTTCACCAGAGCCCTTTTAAAGGACGCCGGATCATCAGATAGCACTTCCAAAAATGAAATGAAAATTGATGGATAGTGTAAGTTTTTGTAATTTAATTTAACAGAGAGTGTAAAAGGAGTAGTTGAAGAGACATGGTAGAGTTTAGGGAGGGTTTAATTTAATATCTCTCTCAATCATACTTAATATTGGGGGAGGAGGAGTGACCAGACTTTGACCTATTTAAACGGTTAACTTAATGGAAGTGATATATTGAAATGGGAGAGGAGAAAAGGAAAAAGAAAGAAGGGGGAAGTAACGAGAAAGAGGATGTAAATGGGTTTTAGCAATTTATGTAAAAAATAGATTTTAATGCTTGATAGTAATTTAGATGTCTAAAAAAACCGAAGAAATTAATTTCATGCTTGCTAGCAATTTGAATATTTAACTTTTTTACAAATAATTTAGGGATTTAATATAAGTTAAATACTGTATTTATTAACACATTTATACAGAACATATTAAAAAAATATTTAAATATTAGCTCTGGATTTAGATTGAGCTCTCAGGATTTCATTCTCCTTGGGATTACCCATATGGATTACCAACATTTTCATAAGTTTTATATATATATATATATATATATTTATTTATTGTAAAAAAAACGTTGTGTGTGTGTGATTTAGTGTTTCGTTTATTGGATCGGATTTTTATTAAATTTTTCAACCGATTTCAAATAAAACTTCACAGGACTACGTAAAATTACCTTTTTTACAGGTTCTGACAGCGCCAAAAATTGGAAAAACACAATTGTTTTTTTACGAAATCAATTTGAAAACACGATTAAGAGGCATCGCTGTCGAGAAAACTTCCTTTTGGACAACTCATATCGAGTTATACTTAAAAAACCCAGGTTGTTTGTGAGTGTGTGTCTGTGTTCGTTTATATATGGGATCGGATTTCCTAAATTTTTCAACCGATTTCAACAAAACTTCATTTTTTTTGACAGGTAATGTTTTTATTGTCTTATTTTTTTTTTTATTTATTTTACATTCAGAATGCTTTAAAAATTCCATTTACAAAAAACAACTGTTTATAATAAAATTCTATTCAATCGGTAGACTCATAACGATTGAAAACAATGTTTTTTTTTGAGTTTTGGTTGACCAATTCGTAAAAAAAAAAAAAAAAAAATAAATTAAGACATGCGTGCCCGTCAACCTTAAACAATAATCTTTGTCAATTTTATTTTTCAGTCTTTATGATGGTCGATACTTGATCTATCTCTTTCTGTTACATCCCCAACAACGCCCCATCTACTGCTAAATATATATATATATATATATATATATATATATATATATTTGCATTTATATCTATAATTCTCAAAATGTATGTGTGATTGGATGTTTATGCGTTTCTACAGTTTTCATCTGATTTCGATGACGTCCAAGTGACAATGGCTCTCTTACTACTTCCTGTTCATTATATAACTAAGCAGCGTTTTACTATTTACTATCTGTTCTTGGATATATAAATTCTAAATAATTATAATTAATATAATTATAAATAATTATAATTAATTAACACATCCTCAAAGAGAACCTGAAAATGTGATATATATTTATAATTCTCAAAATGTGTGTGTGTGTGAACGGATGTTTATGCGTTTCCACATTTTTCATCCGATTGCGATGAAATTTTTTTGTTTGATAGATAATTCTTCAGTGCCGGTTTTGAGTCCAAATTGACTGGAAAAAAATTACAAGCTTGAAGGTAAAAAATCGAAAACATATTTTACACTGCACAAAAATCAAAGGAAAAATTTAATGTCTGTAAAAATAACTGCTTACAATCGATTTAGAAAGTTGAAATCTAACGCAAAATATGCTCAATGAAGAGACGGTCATGTATCATTTGCAAGGGTGTTCAATGCGCGGTTGTACAAGGCAATAGGCATGCAAAATAACATTTTTTTTTTTTGGAAAGCGGTTGATGATGCCTCAGCAAGATAACTTTTGTCAAGGACATTCTATTTTTGTCATTTTTCCTTATAAAACAACCGCACAATTGTAGAGAACCTAAAATAAGTTTTACAAGAGCAGAACATCAGAGATATGCCCCGTTACCTCAACGTTTAGGCATCATATTACTCAACATATATTTTTCCAAACTTTCATAAATTTATTCGAACTTAGTGTTTCCTGTAGTTTTACAGCGTTCTCTTCTGGTATTTGCTCACGAATTCCATTTGAAACTTCATACTTGCCAAGACATACCACCAAAGAACTTGCTTTAGGTTGCAAAACCGCTACCGCCAGGTCTGCCATGCGAATAAGAGATAACGAATCGTCTTTAGAACGTCAAAATGCTTCTTCTTGAAATGCTTCAACCAGAGCCGAAGATCAATGTAGCCATCGGCTTTCCAAAAACAACCAACCAACCAATTGTAAATATATATATATATATATATATATATATATATATATATATATATATATATGAAAATATATTGAAAATAGGAAGGAACTGGTTAGGGCAAATAATCCAAAGTCCCTTAGTATTTTAGTTATTATTTTTTAAAAAATAGTGCTCGATACAAAAGTAGAGCATAAATATAATTATTTATTTAAAAATATGATTCCAAACGCTACATAAGAAGTCTCATGTTTCAAAACAAGAGCCGAAAACTTCAATATAATTATTTAAATTAAATTGAGATAAAATAAGCTCTGTTCCATCTTCAAGCGAAATTTTTTTTTGGAATAACGTATATCTGAAATTTACGTTCATTTCGGCTTTGTTTTGAAACATGAACAATACTTTATGTAACTTTTCTGATATTTTTGTCTAATAAATAATTATATATATATATATATATATATATATATACATTTTTTGGTTGTTGGTTGGTTTAATGTTGATAGCCAGTTGGAATGGGGCTAAATGTCATCGTTTTCCCGCCTATGGCTTTATATACAAGGTGAATAGCAAAACTTTCAGCTTTCAATATACCACATAACATAAATATTTTTATTTGAGAAATTATTTTGGAGATCAACGCGTTTTAGTGGGCTGTTTTTTTTCAATAAGGCTTGTCTGAATCGTTTCATGAAGTGAAATTTTTGAGAATTAGGTCAGCCAATCTAATAAATCTAACCCACAATCCTCAATTTTGCTCCATTTATGGCCTCTTTTGTAAATCATTCAGTTTGTCTTTAATGCCATTCTAAGATCATCGATATATATAAAATTTTATAACTTTAAAAAAATAAAAAATGTCAGATCCTTATAAACATTTTAAACCGAAAAAAATTCCAAATTCACACACACATTATATGTTTATATATATATATATATATATATATATATATATATATATGTGTGTTGTGTGTGTGTTTATATATATATATATATATATATATATATATATATATATACATATAAATGTATATATATATATATAATAGTAAAAATTTTTGAACATTAAAGGCGACAAGCTAAAATTTGTCAGAATGCAATTTGCGCCTAGCACGAAACAGCCTGTCGCCTTAAATATATTTGACTATTTTCAAACACACAACTTTTAATATTTATACACAATCTCTGATATTGATATTCTTTATCCCATAAATATAGCACACATATATATATATATTTTCATATATATATATATATATATATATATAATATTTTGTATCCTGTCGATATATGTTTTGATCCTGTTCTCCGCACCTAAGACGTATTTAAGTAGTTGTCGCTCGTTTCTCCTCCAAACTACCTCAAATATTTCATTTTTCCTTAAATTCACAAACAAATTTATAATCGTTAGTGGTTTTTTTGATCAAAAAGAGTTGTTAGAAGTGCCAATGCTTGTGTGCCACCCATGAGTTTTCCTTCCTTGTAGATTCTAATTGACTTTTTTTTCGGAAAACACATATTCATATGTCCGAAACACCGCCCCCTTCGTGGAAATAATCAAATATGGTGAGCTTATTTATGTAAAAATAATAAAGTATTGTTCGACAGGATAATTTGACTTAGTTTTGGGTTGATTTATTATCACCAATTTTAGAATATATACATGGAATACTTTGAGGAAATGGCATTAGAATCTATATCTCTAAAGCTTTCTCTATGGTTAAATAAAACTAGATGACACCTTCATTTTTTGGCCATCACCAGCAAGATGTTCAGGTTCTGTTGAACCATGTGAACTCAATAAGACCTTTATACAGTTCACGATGGAGAAAAAAGTAACAGCAGGATCCCATTCCTGAATGTTCTAATATCTCGAAAGAGAATGGTTCAAGACATCCATATATCTGCTACAACCGACATTCACCGGACAGTACCTCATTTTCAACCCTCACCATTCATCTATTTAAAAAAAGGATCACCCGCTTTTAATCATTTAGAAAAGTCATTGCCCTGGCGGCCTAGAGGCATTATATAAAGAATTAGTGAGTAAAATCTACCCAATCAAATAACAATATACCCATGCATAGGCAAAAAAGGCCCAAAAAACTTTTCTGAGGCGGGTTCAACAATTGAAGGACAACAAAACACAACGAAAACAGTCTGCCTTGCCTTATGTGAAGGGGTTAGACAAAATTTTTTTTCTGCGGTCCATATAACATCAGCACAACCTTTAAAAATTTGACGTCACTTTAATATATCTCTCCCGAAATAAGACACCCCATATAGGAGAACATGACTAAAGACTAACGCTATCCCGTGCAGTTGTGGAAAAAATATAAAGGGGAGACAGGCCACCCCCTTAACAAATTAGGCTTCAAGAACACCAGAAAGCTGTAACACGAGGGGAAGTGGAAAAATCAGGCGTGGCTGACCACATATGGAGAGAAAAGGAGATCACCGCCCCTCTGTGGGATCAGGTTGAGATCATAGACAAAAATGAACACCATTGGAAAAAAATTGTAAACTTAAGGAATCAGCACATATGCTAGGCCACAAAAAATCTCCTGATGCCGACCAAGCATAGAAATGAATACAATATGGGAACCAGTAATAAGGAGTGCCAGGAAAAGCGATAACAACAAAATTGCAATTGCTTTTGGTAAAAAAACATAAAATGATAACAGCAAAAAAGAGATTAGGTTTATAACACCCAGAAATTCATACACAGATGTCCTCAAGGACACATGGCAAAGTGGATAAAGGCGTTAGTTAGATCCAGTGACAGAACCCAAAGAGTGTGAGGTTCAATACCTGGTTAAGGCAATGGAGAACTTGGAGAGGAGAATTAAAACCTGAAGGAGGCCGGAGCGTACAGATAACTGATATCCAGACATGGAACGTGGAGCTAGTACAGTCTAGAACAGCGACCGATATTTGTCGGAGCGTTGTGATAAATATGGCAGGACAATAGTCCGAATAATGTAAATAGTGTACATAACACCTCATCTAAGAAATACAGACAGATATATGTTTATATATATGTTTGTGTGTATATATATATCTATGTTTGTACGTTTATATATGTTTGTATATATATTTATATACATTGGTATATAAATGTACACATATATATGTTTGTATATATATATAGACATATAAACATACATACATGTTTACGTATATATATATGTTTGTTTGTATATATTTTTATATATATTTTTATGTTTAAGACATTTTTATGTTTATAAATTTCTTTGTATAAAGAAAAATGTCTTAAAATAATTGTCGGACTTTGTCTATTTCATATATAAATTTATATATATATATATGTGTTTGTATTTGTATATATATGTGTTTATATATATATATATATATATATATATATATATATATATAGATGAGCCAGACAAAACTACCTAGTTATTTATAATTATATATATATATATATATATATATATATATATATATATATATGTGTGTTTATATATATATGGATATATATATAAATATAGAGCCGTCTATTCTACTCCAATAGCTTTCATGTCTCTCGCACCTCTCAAATATGTGTCCTAAATCCCTTCTTTATTCTATTTTCCCTGAGAGCATAATCTCCAACTATTCAAATGTAATGTCAATCGACATCTCCAGTTGCCTTGATCTATCCACTACTCTTCTCCTCATCCTTTCCTCTATCACTCCTATCTGATCTTGCTCCAAATCTTCTGTAACCTCTTGCATCCTAGTTGCTTCCCGCCTTGCTTGGGGTGAAACGCTTAAAAAGAAAATGTAACAGAGAGAGCTATACACACACACACACACACACACACACACACACACACACACATGAATTCAGACATGCAGATATAACTTTTATTGACTGGAAGTGGAAATGTTATATATCAAAGTGCAATTTGTGTTAAGATGTGTGTTTACTGATGAGAAACACGATCTCAGGCAGGAGGCGATGTTTTAAATCTGGGTCACTAGTAAACAATGGGGATGGGCGAGATACTTGGTTTTGTTTAACAGTATTTGTTTTGATCAAAAGGTTGAATCAATATTTATATATTATAAAGTATAATTTTGGTGAAGCGAGAAGAACTCGTGATGGAGATAAGGTAAATAAATGGAGAATAGGTTTACATGTCAAGGGATAGATTTTGGCACTAAGTGGTAGCTGCGTTTTCTAATTTAGTGTCAATTGTGATCAGCTGATCCTTTTTCTATATTAACTCGAGATTTTGCTAATAAAGCTGTTGTGGAGTATTTTCACAGTGGAGGCTTGTATTTCTAATAAGTCGTACAAAACGTTAGGAACTTGAAAAATAATAGTCAATGACGCAGCAAATCTAGTTGTGATGGTTGGTACTTCAAATGTCCGAATCTCGACTGACGCGCTCAACACCGTTCGGTATTTATCATTTCACCCACGAGAAACGAATATGGCACAATGCCGGTTTTATTTGGTTTCTCCGAGCCCGTAGGCTCGGCCAAAAAAAAAAAAAATAGCCTTTGAAGCCGATTAGACGGTTTCAGGCCTGTTCCTAAAACCTTGCCCTTCAGCAAAACCTCGTCCGGTTCCTCTCTGCTAACGCAGAGAGTTCGACAGAAGGCGTCGCAGTCAGAGACCGTTCAACACCGTTCTGCAGACTTGCCACTGCTACTCCTACTTATTATCTATGGAGAGTCCATTACCAAAGAATAGGTACCTAACATCCCCACATTTATCCAAACTTTACTCCGCAGGAGTAAAAGTTTTTTTTTTCAAAATTTTTACAATGTGAAAAAAAAAAAAAAAATTACTTTTTATTTTTTTTTTTTTAAACAACATCGTAGCGTATTTCCTACGTTTTTTTGATCCACTTTTAAATGATCAGTTGCCTTTTTTTTTTCTTCTGGATCGGCGTACCTTAGGTAAAATTATTTGCAGGGGTTTGTTAGATCAAACTTATTGAAAATCACCTCCATCGGCGTTTTTTTTTTTTTTTTTTTTTCGGGACCGCTGTCAACCACGTCTGAAAAAACGTCGTCTGATCTGTTTACTGCACGTGAGTTTTACCCCTTTCACCAAGTACGTCATGTAGCCAATCCGCTTTTTTATTATTATTTTTTTTATATATATCTCCAAAGCGTTACCAGAAACAGCCTTCCGCTTTGAACTTCTTAAAGTTGGACTCAGTTTCCGTAGATTCTTGTTGACTTAAATCATTTAATAATACTGCATGTCCTTGGTTGCGTGTAACTTGTTCCTCAGTTTTTTTTTTTTCGTGTCGGCTTCATTTTTTTTACTTTCTGAAGCTTGTTTTTCACGCATATTGATCGGTGTTAGCCATTCCACTTTTTTTTTTTAAACCCGTTTTTTCTAATCTGTCCAATTCTTTATCTATCTGTTCAATTGAAGCAAACAGCAAATTCCTTTTCTTTTTGAATACCGCCTGAGCGTTTTGTTTTGGCTGTAATTTTGCCTCAATCTTAGTACACGTTCCCAAACCTGGAGAAAAAACAGTAGGAAAAGTTCTCTTTAGTTTCCTAACTAATTTTTTAGCTTCGTAGTTTAAATTTTCAACCTTGTAACAGAAAGAATTTATTGGTAAATCCCATAATTGAAATTCTGTTATCCAATCCGTACCAAGTAAGTTCGTGGTATTTTTCATGACAAATAGTTTAACTTTTTCGCGTTTTTTTATTTAACGTGACGTTTGTAACAAATTCTCCAATAAATTGTATTTTTTTCTCCTGTCACGGACTTCGCGATTTTATTTGTCTTCATTAAAATTGGTTTCCCCAACTTCTTCCACGTATTCAAATTTATAATAGATAGGTCAGAACCAGTGTCGAGTTGCATTTTTATTTTTTTATTACATATTTCGACGGTAACAAATTTTCTGGTTATTCCGTCGTTCACTTCGTCGGACTTTAATTTTCTTATTTTGCTTTTATTTTTTGACCTGCAGTGCGAGCTTTTATGCCCCACTCTTTCACAGTTGAAACATTTTTTATTCCTAAAATTGCAATATCTATACCAGTGAAGTTCACCGCAAGCAAAACATGGCTTCGGGAGTTTTTGTTTATTTTTTTCTGGTATTTCACTTTTTGTTTGATAATCCGCAATTTTAGAATTCTTTTTGGTAGACTGACTTTCTTTTTTGTAGCGTATTTTCCTTACATGCGAAACGCCAGACTGTTCTATCTTTTTTCGAGTCTTTCTTTACGCTAACATATCTTGTGCAGTCTTCTGCCAAACTCTGTACCGAAATCTTCGGTTCTTTTTCCAATTTTGAAAGTACCAATTTTCCTCAATTCTGCGTCTCTTTCTGAAACTAAACCCTGGACAAATATCAAACACTTGAAATTGTCAGAGCTTAATTCTGCTAGTTTGAATTCTTCACAATGCTTGTTCACATTAGCTGCATACGTTATGAAGTCTTGTTCATCCTCTTTCATCAGATTCAAACATTTCCACCTTTTGTGAAACAAAGATGTCTTTTTACTAAATAATTCACTTAATATATTTACCGCCTCGGTAAAAGTTAACTCGTTAGTTTTTTTTTCGGTAAAATGTAGTTTACCAATTTATTATGCTCAGCAGTTCCTAACTTGCTTAAAAGAAGTCTAACCTTTCCTTCAGATCACGTGTGGCAGTCCTCGTTATACACGTCTGTATATTTTTTTAAATACTCTTCAAAAGTTATTTCTTCGTCTGGACTGTACGTGAATATTTCAATCGAATTCCATATTGTATTCTCTGGGAAAGAATCATTTCGTAGATTTTCCTCTTTCCTCTTCTCAGTTATTTCCAGAATTTTGTTTTGAAACTCCCTATGCATCTGTTCCATTTCTCGTTGAAATTGAATTTGTCTATTAAAGGTATCCTCCTGAAGTTGTATCTGGAATGTTTTCTGTAGGTCCAATAAAGTCTTTTGCTGTTCTGTCTGAAACTTAAAAAATTCCTGGAATATATTTTTGCATTCCTCCATCTTCGCAAAAAAGTTTACACAATACTTAAATATTGTACAGGGGGTCCAAAACGAATTTGTAATTTGTGACCTATTTGAGCAAACTGTCTTATCGAGAAAAAATAAAATTTTTTTCTCAGTTGAGAATACGACTGATTTTTCCGTCACTAAGTTGACGTTTTGTCTTTCAAAAAAAAAAAAAAAAAATTTGCCAAGTTTTTTTTTTTTATATATATATATATATATAATATATATATATATGAATCAGTTGTTGTCGAAAAATTTGACGAGCAAATTTTTTTTTTCCGTGTGAAATACGAATTTCGTCACTAAATAACGTGAGCGAATTTTATTTTATTTTTCCAAAATATGAAACGCAATCCCACGTACGTTACGTTATTTTTTGAATTTTTTTTTTTTTCTCTGTATGAGTTATGAATCCACGTTGACAAGTGTTGTAGAGTGAACGCAATTTTTTTTTTTCCGTATGAAACCAAAATACGTTCGTAGCAAAGTGTTGTATATGGCGAAACTAATTTTTTTTTTTTTTCGTATGAATTTCGAATTCTTTGTCGCCAAAATTGTTAGAGTGAACGAAAAATTTTTCTTACGTATGAATTACGAATTCCTTTGTCGCCAATGTTGTTGTTAGACGTACGAAAAGTTTTTTCTTTCTTTCTCCGTCTGAGAAACGAATCCTTCGTCGTCAATGTTGTAGTAAAGTAAACGAAAAATTTTTCTTTTCCCGTGTGGATTACGAGTCCGTCGCCCAAAATGTTGTGGTTAGGCGAACGAAACGTTTTTTTTTTCCGTGTGGGTTTCGAATCCTCGTCGCCAGAATGTTGTGGAGTATTTTCACAGTGGAGGCTTGTATTTCTAATAAGTCGTACAAAACGTTAGGAACTTGGAAAATTAGTCAATGACGCAGCAAATCTAGTTGTGATGGTTGGTACTTCAAATGTCCGAATCTCGACTGAAGCGCTCAACACCGTATTATTTATTTGCATTAAAATACAAAATGTGGTACGAGGCCTAAAATGGGGGATGGGGAATGACGGTCATCTTCTGTCTTAAATCTAAAACTTAGCTAGTCGCAGACACTGACCCAAACATGCCAACAATATTCCAATCACCAAAACAACACATTCACTCCTACCTTTCTTACGACGTCCACCATAATACCTCAAATTCTCTATGAATTCCTAACTAGTCCCCTTATATACAAATAATGTTCATGGGGGGAGGGTCATAAAATAACAAATTTTAAAAATATCCCCAAATGAATATTTACAACATGTCTTAATATTTACAATAAAACTAAACAAAAAAATGTTAGTAATAAAACCCCCCCAAAACCATGAATGTGGCAGAAACATCAGTTAACCGGACGAAATCGATGCAGGACTATGAAAAATCAGTAACATTCAAACCTCCAAGCATTCACACAGGCACACACACATTCAAACACAACAACAAATACGAAAAACACACCCATTCGAAACGAAAGGCGCCCCGCATCCACCAGAGAACTGACATCACTAACCACCTAACGAGGGAGGGGATGGGGAATTAAACAAAAGAAAAAAAAAAGGGACAGAAATAAAAGGGACCAATGAGCATACATACCCTAGCTAAGTTAACCGGGGAAAAAAAAAACTAAAAATTCAAAATAGAAAACCTAGACTAGCCTAATATCTGGGTGGGTTGCCTATGTTCAACCCCGTTAGGACAAAATTCTGTACCTAACCGACATCCAAATGCCACTCTAGGTCAGCCCCTTTTACTCTACACATTCGCGCAAGATTCACCCACCTTTTGCCAAATTCTGATGATGGGAGCCACCGCCTTTCCGTCCTAATCTTGACTTTAAGCTGATGCTTAAAGTACAAGATCAGTTGGGAAGAGGTGAACTTCTCGCCATCATAGAATTCCTTCTTTCGCGTCGTCCAAATCACGACTCGCATAACCCCTAGTAAAGAAAAGAACACATAGTGTTCAGCCTTCGTCAATTGCGACACCACATTGCTACAAACAGAACTGGCTTCCAGGACAAAAAACTTTCCCTGCAGCATGCGAACCATGAGGCCTTCAACAAACTTGCACAACGGCATTACCGTCTTACACTGAAAAAGGCGTGACCAATGGTCTCGACTTTCCCAGTACAGCGACGACAGTTTGGATATTTCTCCAAGCCTGCTGAACAAAGTCTTTTGCCAACCCAGAGGGCCCCTCGAATCATCAGCCAGGTGAGTGATGCCTCATCATTATTGAGACATTTCAACCCAGGCCATATCGAGCGAGCCTCCTGCTTCGTAAGACCGAGCTCGTCGATCAGACCATCTTGAACGGACCCCCTAACTAACAATCGATATAATGCCTTACGAGACAACGCTTGGGCGTCGGAGAGGCCATCCGACGTCCGCAAGAGGAGCTTCAAAGCACGACGACATTCGCGGTAGAAGGAGCACTCGACACGAGATGTACGGCCGGCCTCCTCCTCGCACGAGTGCACACTTCTCAGGGATGGGAAATGTTTTCGGACATCTTCTTTCCAAAAGGTGCCCACCTCATCCAAACCACGACACATTCGGTCTAGAAAGGTAATGCGAAACATATTGACGAATCTCAATGCTAGGCATACCCAGACCGCCCTCAGAGGGATGAAGGCAACAGATCTCGCGAGATACCATATGGGCCTTGCCTCTCCACAAGAAAGAGAACAAGGCCTTGACTAATGACATTAGTCGGGCATACGGGAGTGGAAGCACAGAGAGTCGGTACAGGAGGATCGGATAGATGTGTGAAACACATACTTCCGCGCCTTCCCTTCAGGGAAAGTCTCCTCCGAGACCACAGATTAACCACGACCTCGGCCTTCCCTTGTACCTCCGACCAATTCATTTCCAACTGGAGATCAGGACCGAACCAGACGCCGAGTATCTTGATCGGCCCATCCGTCCAGAGGAAAGGTCCGGGAAGAGAAACTCCCTTCCACGCACCCAACCGCAAGCCCACAGACTTATCGCGGTTGATCTTGGCCCCTGTCACCATCTCATACCCACTGATCTCTTTTGCTGACTTCGTCAATCTCGGCTCTGCTCGACACAAGAACCGAAACGTCGTCAGCATAGGCAGAATACCTGGCCGAGGTGGAAGCACCAGGCAGCGAAATTCCGCGTAGGACCGGATTCGCCTTTAACTTGCGAAGGAAAGGTTCCAACGCAAGAACGTAAAGCAGAGGCGAGAGCGGACAACCTTGACGAATGGAGCGAGACAATACGAAAGGCTTCGATCTTACCCCATTCACTTCCACCAGCGCACCGGGGTCGCATACAAAAAGTCGGATCCAGGAGCGAAAGTCGGCTCCGAAACCGGCCGCCGAAAGGACAGCCTCCAGAAATCGATGGTCAACCCTATCGAAGGCCTTGGACTGATCTAAATTGATCAGCGCGGCTTCACTGTCGACTTGTTCTAAGATCAAGCGTACCATATGAAGGTTATCCTGAATAGTCCTGCCCTTCACAGCACAAGTCTGTTCAGGGCCAATCAGACTAGACAGGACAAGCTGCAAACGGTTGGCTAAGATCTTCGCCAAAATCTTTAAGTCAGTATTTAACATCGTTAAAGGGCGAAAGTTCCCTAACCCATCCCCACCGTCCTTGTCCTTACGCAGCAACTTGATCACACCCCTGGTGAAGCGTTGAGGTAAAGACCCTGCCTCATCCAGTGGTTGAAAATCAGTTCCAGCAAAGGAACAAAAACGTGCGACAACCTCAAGTAAACTTCGTAGGGAAGACCATCTAATCCCGGAGACTTATCCAGGCCAACCTGCTTCAGCGCTTCCCAGATTTCCGACTCTGTTATGGGACCCTCGCACCTAGCCACTTCAGCTGCCGAGAGGCAGGGAAAGTCAGCTAAATAGGCGTCGAACTGAGCAGAGCTCAGACCGGGCTCCCTGGTGAAAAGATCCTGAAAGTAATCCCGAAAGACCTCACATATGCCCGCGTTTGTAGTCACGGTCCGCTTATCCGGTAATGTGACGCACGCTATATGTCGCCTAGACGCGTTTCGATTCTCCTCTGCACGCAGTTCAGCGGCCATATTCGTAGCCTCAGAAGACATTCTTTTTAACCTAGCCCTAACTACCAGAGCTTGATCCTTCTTGATAAGCAAGGAGGCCAACTCTGCCTTAGCTAAAGCTATGTCCCCACTAACACGGGATTTCACTGCCCGATCGACTTTATTTTCTAAAGCAGTTTGCGCCGCTAATCTATCTAGATTGAGTCGACGACTAAAATCGGCAGCAAACGTTCGAATTTTTAGATTTTAAATTGCCCCACCAGGCATTTCCCACAACCGCCCCCGTCAATTCCCTTTGTATCGTTAGTAACAGCTGGTCCCGGAAACCCTGATCACCAAAAAGTGAACAGTTCAATTTCCAGTAGCCAGCCAATCTAACCTTAGGCTTATCTAAGTTTACACGGACCCGGACAAGCCTATGATCCGTATAAACTATATAATGGAAACTTGGACACCCTAAGAGCCCTACATCGACTCTCCTAACTAAGACTCGGTCCAGGTAGCTCGCAAGCGAGCCAGGAGCCGAGTTGCCACTATTTGTCCAAGTCCATGCTACCTCCCGAGGGTGTTCATTCCGGAACTTATCGACAAGATCAAACCCATCGATAAAGTCCCGAAATGGTTTCACATCCGGGTTGTTAGTACCTTGTTTCTGCCCTATACGATCTATATCGGGGTCAAGGACGGCATTCCAATATCCCGCTAAAACTACCCGACGAGACGTCGTCAGGAACGGCGCGATCTGCCGAAACAAAGCAGGCCGCTCGGAATGGGTATTGGGCGCATAAACCCCAATGAGACGAAGAACCTTATCCTTTATGGTAACATCCAGCACGCAAAGCCTGCCCGCCGGATCCGCGAAGACAAGGGTACATGCAGCCTTCAAAGACCTGCTCACTAGCCAAGAGACACCCCTCGAACGACCATCAAAACATGCTGAATAAAGGGCGAACCCCTTAGACAGTATGTCCTCACGATCATGAGAAGAAAAACCGGGTCTCTTGTATACAACATATATTCACCCCGAGGCGCTGAAGGTCACGAGAGAGCCTCGCCCTGCGAGACTCGGATCTCAGGCCCCGGACATTTAAACTAGCTAACCAAAGTGCCATTGTGAAACCGATTAGGGTTGCCCTTCAGGATAGAACATGGCTGGGGTGAGGACACCGACAGCTCGTCCCATGGATCCAGACGCCATCTCATTTTCGACAGTATCATCCTGAGACAAGCCGCCGATGTCCGAAGGGTAAGTTAGTTTTAAAAGCTCTATAAAGGGATGGGTGAACGAAAACGGGGACCCTCCTTTTAGTTTTTGATTTGCATCATCATCATCCGGGTCTTCGAAGGGAGGCAGCTGGGGCACCATTTTTAGAGACGACTGGGCCTCCTCTATCATGCCCCAAATCTCCCGCGTACCCGGGCCAGTTCTAATCACAGTCAAAATTCTTTTTGGCAGACTTGAAATTTTCCGGATTTTCCACATCCACCCCCTTTATCTTTTGAAAATTCCAAAGAACTTTTAATTCTTTAGGGTTCCTCGTCTGCCCAAAGACCCTTTCTGCCTGGTCCCGGGATACGCGGCAGACGTCTTCCCTGGGAGATATGGTGGTTTGATTTTTTTTTTTTTATCGGTCGCTGTTTGAGATCAGGGCTTCTGTTTCTTTTTTTCAGAGGTGAATGAACAGGTGTTTGCATGGGTGTGGGATTTTGGTGTTGTTGAGGAGTCCAACCTGAAGGTGTCTTTACTGGAGAAGGTTTGGACGAATGTATTATTTTGACAGGTGAGTTTGTTACAGATTTTGGCGGATGTGGCTTTGTGAATTTTTATGAAGAAGGGGAAGACGGGGCAGAGGATAGGGGCCCGGTGCCCCCAGCGATTTTTTTACTTTACCCCGCTTAGCCTCCAGTTTTCTTTTAACTTTTTAATTCTAATATTTTCTGCCAGTTTGGTTCATTTGCTTTTTTGGGTTTCACTGGCGTTTTTTTCGTAAGACGCCGAGGCGTCGCCCTCAGAGCTGGTAGAGGGAATGGGGCTGTAGGTGACTTTGTCCTTGGGGTCATGCTGGGACTGAGGAACCGCTGTTTGGGTCTTCCCCTTGCCCCTAACTACGAGGCGCCATTCCCCCTCATCCTTATCCTTATCCACACTTGTGGAAGGCGTCGTTTTAGGGGGTAATGTGGGTCTGGGCCCAACCGAGGGATTTTCCTCATCGGTCCGCCTCGCAGCTAGGCCCACTACAGGCGCCGCGGATTTTACCTTTTCGGCCAAGGGGGGATTTTGGTCACCTGCGACCGGACCTCCAGGGGCCTTCTTCCCTGGGCAGGAGGAGGAAAGGTGACCAGTCTCTCCACACCTCCAGCAAGTTGGTCTCCTACCGGTCACTATGACCGGCATTTTCCGGTCGCCAAACACCAAACAGTTGGGGACGGACTTGAAGGCCTTCTGGTCGAGCATTATATCGAAAGTCCATCCCCCGTTCAAATTGTCAGAGAGAGCCCCTAAAATTTGGCCAAACTGCATGAAAAATGAAGCCAGGAGCTCTCCCGAAATTTGAGGAGGAACCTCGAAAACGGCCACCCTGGTCCGCCTGCGGCCTTCATATTCAGTTCTTATAATTAAATCTTTCGTAATTAATTCTTTTTTGGCCATGGCCAGGCAATCTTCTGGTGTGGGTAGCAGAATGTTCCACATGAAGAACCCAGTGCCCTTAATAACTCTTTGGGGTTTTATCCCCAAGGACAAAAGTGATTTAATCACAGTGTCTTTTGTGGAGCGACAAATCTTACGTGTTTTCTTGTCCACCACAAAAACGGTCACCATTCTTTTTGCGAACACATCGAGTTCCTGGACAACTTCGACGAACCCATCTTTATTAACAAGATGGGTGTAGCCTTTCGCCTTTGTCCAGGAAATCCGCCATGTTCAAAATACAACTAGGGGGGGGACTTCCAGCAGGAGGGCAAATCCTCGGCCGTCTTCACTTGTGCCTCCTTTGGCATCTGGTCCTTCTTACTAGTATCTCCTTTCTTGGCGCTACTAGCACTATCTAATTTTGGGCTATCATCAGCCCGCTTTTTTTCTGACTTGTCAGGTGGGTTGGCTTTAGCAGCCGTCCCGAAAAGGTCTTTCTTCACCTCCGACCGACTGGCACCGTCGGCCATATTGAAATAAAAACGTGGAGACTACCACTAGCGGGTCACTGAAATTATGTCCAAATTTGGGGAAAGGAGTTGGGAAAAAATTTAAAAAAAAAAAAAGGCCTGATGCACCAGTAAAAAAAAAAAAAAAAAAGACAAACTTGATTAAAGAAATAAAAACAAAAAAAAAGCCTGGATGCACCAGTAAAAAAAAAAAAACCTGGGAAAAAATTAAAAAAAAATAAAAGACAAACTTCAAAAAAAAAAAAAAAAAAAGAAAAAAAAAAAAAAATGGCGCCCAAAGGCTGCCGAAAATAAAAAAAACAAAAAACAGAAACTCCTTTTTTTTTTTCCAAAAATTCACAAAATTTACAAAAAAACAAAAAAAAAAAATCTGGTTTACAACCAGAAAAAAAAAAAAAAAAAAAGTTTGCGGCCGAATCCGCTAAAGAATATAAATTAAAAAAAAAAACAAAAAACTAGTCAAACCAAAAAAAAAAAGAAGATAGCGACCCATTACCAAGTCGCTAAGAAAAGAAGGAGGGTATAAAATAAAAGGAAATAAAAATGAAATAGCTTTTATTTTTTCTTTTTCGCTGGATGTCTGAAAATGTACTAAATGTTTTTTTTAAAAAACTGAAAAGAAATAAACAAAAAAAAAAAAAACGTATGGACAACACCCTGCTTACTGTCGACCGGTCGAAATAATCTACGGGTACTCAGGGGTAAGACTTAGCAAAATATCTATACAGTCTTTGGTATTGAAGTATCGCTGTATGACTTCTTACTGAGTCTACGTGCTCGCTCACTGTGACTCTTGCTCGCTACAGTTCGTTCTGTCTGTCTGTCTGTTACCTTTATGAGCAACCTCTGTTGCAATCTCGACTCATAATTTTGTCTCTCAGGGTCTTCACGTAGCAGTAGTATATGTATATACTGGGTGAGTCCATTTGTGTAAAAAAGGGAGAACCCCTCAACACCCCCTCCTTAGATCCCTTTTTTTTGGGGGATTAATATCTTTTCCTTTTATGATCGATAATCAGAGGCTCTGTAAATTTTCATTTCCTGCTAGTCCTTCTAATTTCTGTCTCTTCTTGTGGTCTTTGAATCTCAAAAGCTTCAAAGATCGCCTCCATCGAATCATCATTTTCAGCGGTTGACGAGCTTGGCTCTTCAACCCGTCTTTTTCGTCAATATGTCTTCTGTGGGTAAATTTCTTCTCCTTCTATTGTGTACATCACGTTTCCTAGTCTGTTAATTATTTTACCCGGTTCCCAATAAGCCATATTGTTCCTGAACATCCTAAAATAGACCCGTTCTCCAGGTTTGAATGATCTCTTGAGTACTATAGGTGTATGCCGGTTTTTATTCTTGTTAGGCAATAACTTATCAAACACAGACCGTATTTTTCGGGCAAACATCACTTCTGCTGGTGAAAGACCAGATGGTGTGTTCCCGTTTGGTGTTATTCTGTATACTTGGAGGAACTGCTGTATAGCTTTTTCTGTCGGTATGTCCTCTGCTTTTTTCAAAGCTCTCTTTAGTGTGTCTACAAATCTTTCAGCTTGCCCGTTCGACCGCGGGTGATACGGAGCTATCTTAATATGCTTTACTTGGTAAGTCTCACAGAATTCTTGGAAGTCATTTGAGGTGAATTGTGTACCATTATCAGTTACTAAGCAGTCCACGACGCCGAATCTCGCGAATAATTCATGCAGACAATTTATAGTATTTTCCGTTGTCGGGTTTTTAAATCTGAAGACTTCTGGCCACTTACTAAAGCTATCTACCGTTATTAGATAGTAGTAACCTTCTATGGGTCCTGCGTAGTCCGCATGAATTCTGGACCATGGTCTGTCCACCTTAGGCCATGGTTTTTGTATAGTCGGTGGTGCTTTTGCTGCAGCCGCACAGCCTTTACACCTTTCCACCATTTGCGTAATATCATTGTCCATATTTGGCCAGTAAACAAAACTTCTCATTAATGCTTTCATCCGGTTTTTTCCCGGATGTCCTAAATGAAAGTCCTTCAAGATCCGCCTTTGTAACGATTTCGGTATTACCACTCTCTCGTTATACAATAATATGTGGTCACAAATTGAAAAGCTGTCCGCTAAGCTCCTTTCCTTTTCTTCTATTTTTTTCTTGGTATTCTGAATAAATTCATCCTTTTCCGCTTCTCTTCTTATCTCTAGCAAAGTCACAGGTAGTTCCTTTACTGTATTATGTAACACTTTACTGATTTCATCTTCGGCTCGCAACGCCGCTATTACTGAGTCTTCCAGAGGTTCGCCTTTCGTAGGTACCAATCGCGATAGTCCATCAGCATGCCCAATTTTCTTCGATGGTAGGAACTCAAGTTTGAAGTTGTAGTTCAGTAAAATAGTTCTCCATCTTAGAAGTCTGTTGGCTGTGTATATTGGTAATCCTTTTTTCGATCCAAAAATCGTAAGAAGGGGTTTATGATACGTTTGTAGAGTGAACTCTCTTCCATAAATATATCTGTGAAAGCGAGTTATGGCGAATATTATGCCTAACGCTTCCTTTTCAATTTGTGAATAATTCCTCTCTGCTGGTAATAATGATCTCGATGCATGCGCTATAGGCTTCTTTGTGCCATCCCGCATCTTGTGTAGAATACAAGCTCCTACTCCGTGTGAGCTCGCGTCGCTAGCAATAATAATTTCTAGTTTGGGGTCGAAATGTGTCAGTGCTAGCTCCGAAGTTAATTTTTGTATTATTTCCTTAAACGCTTTCTGACAGTCTTCCGTCCAATTCCATTTGCTCTCTTTTTTCAGTAACTCATTTAGGGGGGGGCTCAATTTATGCATATTTTCAATGAATTCACCGTAGTAGTTTGCTAGACCCAGGAAACTTTGCAAATCTGCGACATTTTTTGGCTCAGGCATATTTTTAATTGCAGATGCCCTCTCTGGGTCTGGTTTCCTACCACTTTCATTAATTATATGGCCTAAGTATTTGATTTCATTTAGGAAAAAATCACATTTTTTTTTTTTTACTTTAAACCCAAAATCTTGAAGTCTTTTAAAAACTTCCTTTATGTGCGATGCGTGATCTTCAACATTGTCGCTTTTAATTAGAATGTCATCCAAGTAAGCGGTGGCAAAGTTCTGGCCAGTGAGCATTGTATCCATCGTTTGTTGAAAAATTGCCGGTGCTACATTTACACCAAATGGTAATCTGTTGAATTTGTACAGTCCTTTGTGCGTATTAATACATAGAATTTTCGTACTCTCTTCTTCTACTGGAATCTGTAAATAAGCCTCGCTTAGATCTATTTTGGAAAATACCTTACCGCCGTTAAGCTTGGTAAATATTTCCTCTGGGCTTGGTAATGGGTAATAATGATCTTTTATAGCCTTATTTAGCCCAGTCGAAAAATCTGCGCAAACACAGATTTCTCCGGATTTTTTTTTTTTACATAGACTACTGGTGCCGCCCATTTACTGAACTCAATTTTTGAAAGGATCCCAGTTTGTTCAAGTCTCTCTAATTCTTTGTCGATTTTCTCTATGGTAGCAAACGGCACGTTCCGCTTCTTTTTAAATACTGGTTGGACGTTTTCTTTTAATTCAATTCTGGCTGCAAACTTGTTGCATCGTCCCAACCCGCTCGAAAATACCTCAGGAAATTGATTATGTAATTCTTCCTTTAACTTTGTCGCTTCTGATGGTTCACACTATCTTTTTACAAAAAGAGCTGATAGGTAAATCCCATACGTCGAACTTTTGCATCAAGTCTGTGCCCACCAGATTTTCTGTATCTTTCATTACGAATATTTTGAGTTTTCTTGTTTTCCCGTGAAATTTTACATTTAGGATTACTTCTCCTTCGAATTTTATACGCTTTCCTGTAACAGACTTAGCAATTTTCTGTGTGTGTAACATGGTTGGTCTATTAAGCTTTCTCCATGTTTGTAGGTTAATTATCGTCAGATCTGACCCTGAATCTAGTTGCAATTTTATCTTTTTATTTAAGATTTCAAGTTCCACATATTTCCTTATGTTAGTATTGTCTTCGTCATGCATTCTAGTAGCTCTTATCCTACTAGTAGATTTTCTGTTCCTACATTGGGATGCCTTGTGACCCATTTTTCCACATGCAAGACAGTTTTTATATTTAAAACGACAATCCTTATTCCAGTGTAGTCCTCCACATCGATAACATGCAGATGGGGGTGGGGGGGTTTCGTTGCTTTTCATTTTTTTTTTCATTATCATTATTTGCCTTACGTTGTACTTTTTTTTTCATTATTATAGAATTTTTTTCTTCTTTCCGGGGAGGGTGAAAAACGTAAACTTTTGTTTAACTTACGTATATGTGATACTCCTGACTCCTCAATATCCTTCGAGTCTTTCTTTATACTCAGACATTTTTGGCAGTCTTCCGATAGTTTTTGTAGTGTTAATCCAGGTTCATTTTGCAGTTTTGAAAGCATTCTTTTGCGCATTTCACTATCCTTTGCCGAGACTAACCCTTGTACAAAAATAAGACACTTGAAATTGTCCGGGGTTAATTCTGCCAACTTGAAGTTGTCGCAATGTTTATTCACGATTGCGGCGAACGTGGAATAGTCCTCATTTTCATCCTTTACGAGGTTAAGACATTTCCACCTTTTGTGAAAAAGTGACGTTTTCGGGCTGAAAAGCTGCGTCAGGCATGTAACTGCTTCATCAAACGTTAAATCATTTGTCTTTGGCAAAATTGGCAAAAAAATTTTGTAATCCACAAATTTTTTGTATTCATCCGTTCCTGAAGATATCTTCAGACGTCTGAAAAAAGTCCCCGAAATTTTTATCTTCTTCTCCAGTTTTGACAAATTTCTATGTTTCCAAGATGTCTTCAAAAAAGACGTCTTTTTCAATATTTTGTTGTTGTGTATTACTTTTTACAATTAGCTCCTGGAGTTGTATTTGTCTTTCAATTTTCCTTCTACGTTTGTAGGAATATTTTCCATTCTTTCTTGGAATTGTAATTGCTGTTCATTTTGTCTTTCTTGATATATATATATATATATGTTTGTATATATATATAAATACATATATATATATATATACAAATATATATAATATATATATATTTTGTGTAAATATATACACATATACGTGTTTGTATATATATATATTTTTGTATATATATATTTATATATATATATTGTATATGTATATATATATATATTTATATATATATATGTTTGCATGTAAGTTCATATATATATATAATATATATAAATGTTTATATATATATTATATATATATATATATATATAAATATATGTGTATATAAATATATGTTATATATGTTAGGATATATATATATATATTTGTATATATATTTATGTTTGTATATGTATATTTTTATATATATATATATGCTTATATATGTATTTATATATATATTTGTTTTATATATATGTGTGTTTATATATATCTGTTTTATATATGTGTGTGTATATATATATTTTTGAATATATATGTCTGTATATATTTATATATGTTTGTATATATATATATATTTGTATATATATATGTTTGTATATATATGATTGTATATCTATATATATGTCTGTATATATATGTTTCTCTCTCTCTCTATATATATATATATGCAAACATATATATTCAAACAAACATATATATATACAAATATATATATATATATACACATATATATGTTTGTATATATATATATGATTTTATATGTTTATGATTGTATATGTATATGTTTGTATATGTTTGTATATGTATATATATATGGGCGTATATATATATGTTTATATATGTTTGTATATACATATATGTTTGTATATATATATATATATATATATATATTTATATATGCCTATATATATATATATATATATATATATATATATATACAAACAGCCTTTTATGTCGATTCCCCCATAGGTGAAACCCTTGTAGGTTTGTCTGGCTCTCTAGGTCTAACTATATTAGGTAAAATATATATACATATATATATATTTGTTTATATATATGTTTGTATATATATATATATATATATTTTTTATATATAAGTTTATATATGTATTTTGTATATATATATATATAGTTTACATTTATATATGTTTTCATACATATATGTTTGCATATATATTTATATATATATTTATTCATATATAAAATGTTTTTTATATATGCATATATATATATTATATATATATAAATATATGTGTATATAAATATATATTATATATAGTTTTGAATATATATATACATATAATTGCATATATATTGATGTTTCTATATATATATTTTTATATATATATATTTTGTTGTGTATGGATGTATATATATATATGTTTTATATATATGTAGTTTTTTTTATATATGTGTGTATTTATATATATGCTTGTGTCTATATATATGTTTATATATATATATATATATATATTTGTAATTATAATATTTTTTTCTTTTAAAATATGATTCTTTCGCTACATAAGAGTTCTCATGTTTCAAAAACGAGAGCCGAAACTTTTCTTTTAGATGCCAGAAATATTGGGATAGAGATATCTGATTTCTATTTTGAATATTGTTGAAGGAGCCCTTGTGTTGCCTCCATCTAATTTTAAATTTATTCTTCTTTGACCCTATGTATATCCTATAAGTGTTAGGACTCTCAATGGATGAGATTGTACATTGGTATACCACGGATTTTGTGAGGCATTTATTTTCCAACGGGCAGTCTTTAGGGTTTCTACAATCACATAATTTTTAGTTATTTTTATCTAATTTTAGTTTATGAGTTTTATTACTGCTTTGGCATACGTATTTTTCTAGGATTTTCTTATTATGTCTTTTTATGATTCTTTCTAGATTTTCAGTGCAGCTGTAACTCAATTTTAAGGTGTTTTTGTTAAAGATCTCGTGAAGAGGTCTTTTGATATTGACTGGTAGTAATCGACAATATCGAACTGAATTAGGGTGCAGTCGCAATATCAAAAGACCTCTTCACGACTGCCCTGGAGTCTGCTACAGTATATTCTGACTTAACTAAGGAAGAAACAAACATAATTCTCAGTGCAAAGAAACCTGTCCTCATCCATAATGGGGACCAGTGGATTAAAAACACTAATGACAATTTTGACATCACCATGGGATCTCTAGACTCTGCAGAATCTTCGGACCTTGTCGGTCTATTTATACTGTACAATATAACCGCCCACCTTGAACTAGACATTAGGGACATCGGGCTATACAGAGATGACGGGTTCATGGTAGTGAGGAGCTCCACAAATTTTAAAACAGAGAAAAATAGAAAGATAATTTATAATGAATTCGGAAAACTACATTTAAAAACAATAGTCAACACTGTTACGGTTTTTTGGGTATATATGCCTATAACTAGGAGATTTATTATAACTTATAGTTACAATTGTGGCACAAGGCCGAAAGGGGAGGGGGTAGAGGCTGGTCTTCACTAACTATCTTATACCTAGCTAATCTGATTCACGACCCATTCATACGTTACAATTTACTCATTCACCACAAGAACTTGTCCATCACCACTCAATCCTTCATGCACCATAATACCGGATTCTCACAAGGGGGACCTACAAAACGCGCCCCAATCCATAAAAAAATTTGATGATACATAAAATACTATACATAAAATTCTAATAATGATAGGATGCAAGGGAGGAGATGAACCCAATAAAAAACTAAAAATAAACACAACATTCAAACTAAACATAACATATGTTAGTAGGGACCGTCCAACCCTCAAAACAGAGAGGCCGCTGTATTCTGCCCAGAGGGACAAAATCAAGAAGCACTCTCGCTAAGGGAGTGGGAAAAGAGGATAAAAATATTATGCCGGAATGGGTAATATAAAGCTGACCCAGTCGAGATGAAAAAGGGGACCAAAACAAACTGGGGAGGTTGGGAATCTCGACTTGGACCATAACCAAAGAGCAGCCGGGATACAGGCCAGGAACAACCTTACTCACATTAACTAGGTACACTGAAGCTTGTCTAACCTAACCAAAGGGAGGGTTCCACAGGAAGCCACCCCGATGTGCTATAGGTTGACCTAAAAAAAAAAAAATCAAAGGCTAGCCCCGGTCACACGAACCAGGCTTGCTACTTTTACCCACCTTTCGCTGAAGACTGTCGAATGCAATCGTTTTCTATCAGATCTAATCTTCATCTTAAGCTGATGCTTAAAGAATTGGATTAGATGGTAATACGAAAGACGATTGCCCCGCAAGACTTCCTCCATTCGCGTCGTCCAAATCACCATTCGAGCCGTGGCCATCAGCATCAGAAACACCATTCGTTTCTCCCCGGAATACGGGGGCGACACATTGTCACACGCGTATGCGCGATCAATGGACACAAGCTGTTCGGGAGCGAGACGAGCCGTCAGCTCGCCGACATGGTCCCATAAGGGGCGGACCCGGGGCAATGGTAGAAGGCGTGCGCAGCCGTTTCTTCTAAACCAAGACCACACCGTTCACAGTCTGGCAAATCCGCCAAACCCCATATGAAAGCCTTGTCATTGAGAGGCAGCCGATTCCGAGCCAATCGCCAGGTAAGCGAAAACTCAGGGTTACTGAGGTAATCCGCCGCTGGCGCCCAGACCAATAGGAGCGATACTCCTCCTCCGACAAGCCGAGCGTATCACGTAGTTTATCCTTCGCGCGACCCTCCACTAAACCACGATAGAAGACCTTCCTAGGCCGTGAAAGGTCACTGGACCGGGGAATGGCCTTCAAAGCCAACCGACACACGCGGATGAAATCCGACTCATCCCGGGGCCTACAACGGCGCTGGGCCCTCGAGATGGGGGACTGATAGTAAGGCTAGGGAAGGCGTCCCTAACAATCCCCTCCAGAATCGGATCTCCTCTAGTCAATGCGCGGCGTAGGAAAGCCAACCTAGAGGCACGGATGTGACTCATAAGGTGCGGCATTCCCAGCCCCCCATGACACGGACGTTTGGTGCAGACTCGTCTGTCGACCCTGTTCACGCGTCTCCTCCATAAAATGGAGGATAGCGATCTCTCGAGCACCTTCCTGCGGTCTTTACAGAGAGGAAGTACGGACAACCGATAAAGAATCAGGGGAAAAATGTATGTAACACACACCTCCGCCCTGCCCTTCACGGACAACCGCCGTCGATTCCAAGTCTGACCGGCAGAATCGACCTTTGCACGTACTTCAGACCAATTCTTCTCCAGCTGGAGGTCAGGCCCAAACCACACTCCAAGAATGCGGACAGGACCGTCCGTCCAACCGAAGCGGCCCGGAAGATCGACCCCCTTCCAGGCACCTAACTGCAAGCCGGACGACTTGTCGCGGTTTATCTTGGCCCCTGTCACCTTCTCGTCCCGATCAAGCGCCTTCTGTACCGCCTCAATGTCGCTGCGGGACGACACGAAAGCAGATACGTCATCGGCGTACGCGAAACCCTGGCTCGAGACCCTCCAGGCACGGCAATTCCACGTAGGGCCGGACTGCCGGTCTCGTCCTTCAGCTGGCGAAGGAAGGCTCCAACGCCAAAGCATATCCGATAAAGGAGAGGCGACAGCGGACAACCCTGACGAACCGACCTCAGAAAGCGTCCGACAACCTTCCGTTCACCTGTACCACAGCACTGGGGGAGCGATACAGGAGGCTAATCCAGCGGCAGAAGTTGGCTTCGAATCCAGCGGCCTGCAGGACAGTAGCAAGGTAGCGATGGTCAACCCTATCAAATGCCTTGGACTGATCCAAATTGATCAGCGCGGCTTCTTCGTCGTCTTTTACACCCTCTATGATCGTGCGGATCAGATGCAGGTTGCTCTGAATTGTTCGGCCCCTCACAGAACAAGTCTGCTCAGGTCCCAACAGAGACTCGGCAACTGACTGCAAACGCTCCTGCAGGATCTTGGCCAAAATCTTTAACTCTGTGTTTAGCAGAGTTATGGGCCTATAATCATCTAGGTTCCCCCCACCACCTTTGCCCTTTTTCAACAGCAAACTATCACGCCCCTGGTAATCCGATTGGGGATGGACCCCGACCGAAACCAGTTGTTGAACACTGCTGTCAAAATCGGAACAAAGATGTGCGACAGCCTCAAGTACAATTCATAGGGCAAACCATCCAGACCGGGCGACTTGCCTCTGCCGACCTTCTTCAAAACCGCGTAGACTTCGCCCTCCGTGATCTCTCCCTCGCAGCTAGCCGCTTCAGTCGGCGAAAGCCGAGGAAAGTCAGCCAAATAGCTGCGAAACTCCTCCTCACGGAGACCAGGCTCCTTGGTAAACCGTTTCCCGAAATGGCGCCGAAACGCCTCGCACATGTCGTCAGTGGCCCGAAGAGTGTGCCCCTCCGGGGATTTGACTTCACGAATGAAACGATCGCCACCTCGACGGACCTCTTCCCTGCGCAGATCTGCGCCCAAGTTCACAGCTTCGGAAGACATCTTACTTAACTTATGTCTAATTACCTGGCCCATGTACCGCTCGCTATTCAAACGATCCAGGGCCGCCCTAGCTAAGGCTATCTCTGGGGGATCCCCCAGCCACCGCCCGGGTGTAACTAGCTTTAAGTGTCTTCACCTTTCAGCTCTATCTAGGGCGAGCCGTTTGCTGAAATCAGTGGTGAAAGACCTAATCCTAGACTTAAGTCGCTCCCACCACTTATTCCCGATAACCGCCCCACTAGCTCCCGCTGCACTAATCTAGTTAGCTGCTCCCGGAAGTCCCGCCTGTCCAGTAAAGACAGATTGAACTTCCAGTAACCAGCCATTCTAGGCCTATGATCTAACGCTACACGGGCACAAACGAGTTTGTGGTCCGTGTAGCCTACCCAGTGGAACGTAGGGCAATCTAGCAGATCTATGTCGGCTCTTCTAACTAACATTCTGTCAAGGTAGCTAACCACCTTTTCAGAAGGCCAACTAAGAGCCCACGTCCACATTTTCCCCCTAGGATGATCGACCCGGTATCTATCGACGAGACCATAATCGTCGATCAGATCAACCAGGCTACGATCGTCCCTTCTCCCACTAGCACCCCGCCCCTGTCTAAGTCGGGGTCCAGAATGGCATTCCAGTCCCCATTAAAACTAGGCGCGTTGAATCAACCAGGAACGGCCCCAACCGCCGAAAAAACGAGACCCGCTCCTCCTGGTCATTGGGCGCATAAACCGCAACGACTCGGAACGAACCACTTTTCACGGCAATATCGGCCACGATCAACCGGCCCTCGGCATCGGTATGCACAAGGTCCACCTTCGCATCAAGAGTCCGTCTGACTAGCAAAGAAACTCCTCTGGCAAACCGGTCCCCATATGCTGAATAGACAACAAAGTCATCCTCCAGCACACACGCATCGGCACTGCAAACAAAGTGGGTCTCTTCGATCGCGGCGACATCCACATCCAGGGACAGAAGGTCCCGGAGCAGGCGGGCAGCCTTACCCCGATCCCTTAAGCCCCTCACATTCAGAGTCGCTAACTTGGTTTCCATTTTCTAAGCCTGCAAATAGAAAAAAGTGAGAGCAAAAACCTACACACATACGGGGCGGAAATCCGCGGGCGATAGCACCCCGACAGAATGTCCCATGCTACCAGTGCCTAATTCGGTCGTCATTCGACCGTCTGGGACAATGCCGCCGACGTCCATGGGGAAAGTTAGCTTTGCAGCCCTGTATACAGAGGGATGGAGAATAACGGGGACCCTCCCAGCACAGAAGTGCGAAACTTTTTTGAGGTCTGGAGTACCTGTCTCCAGGATTTTAATGTCTGGAAATGCTTCTCTACATTCCTCTAGAAAATACCAAATTTTCAGGTTCCCGCCCGTGTCCCTAACACAAGTGGTAACACCCGGGGCCTTTGGGAAATTCCGTGGATCCTCAGTGGATTTCCCATCCACAGATATACACTTAAAGAGCGGACCTAGCCGCGCTTTTCTATGTGAGGACATTCCTCTTTCTTATTCCTTCCTGTCCACCTTACAAATGAGGTCCGGCCCAGGAAAGAATTTCCTCTTCTTTCTTTTTCTCTTATCTGGGAGAGGGGAGACAGGCGAAGGTGTGGGCAGAGGGGTGGAAGTACCAGGTGGGGTAGTTACCGAAGCAACGGAAGAGGTTGAAGGGGAGGGTGATGAAACCCTAGAAGGGAAGGGGACGACTCTCAACTTGGGATTCCACCTGGTCCTGGGATGCCGGGAGGGCTTGGGACCCTGCTACCTCAGTACTATCTTGTTTTGATGCCTCTTCCTCTTTGGAAGCACTAGGCGGAGGCATTTCTTCCACCTCCATCTGTTGCGGCTGCAGGTTCTTTTGGTTTGCCTCTTTGTTGGGACTGGCAGGTTTTGCTTTTTTCGCCCCCTGCTGTTGTTCCCGGTCTTCCAAGGCTACTGCGTTTTTCTGCTTCTGCTGTTGCTGTTGTTGTTGTTGTTGCTTCTGCTGATGTTGCTGCTGCTGCTGCTGCTGAGGCGGCTGTTGCTGCTGCTGCTGCTGCTGTTGTTGCTTCTGATGTTGTTTCTGCTGATGTTGCTGCTGCTGCTGAGGCGGCTGTTGCTGCTGCTCTTGTTGCTTCTGCTGTTGCTTCTGCTGATGTTGCTGCTGCTGCTCCTGCGACTGCTGCTGTTGCTGTGGCTGCTGCTGTTTGGGAGGTGTAGCTGCTCCTTTAGTCTTCTTCCTCCCCACCTCCGACCACTCAGTGTTAGCCGTCTTTTTCCCCTCCTCGGCTGGCACCACCAGGGTAGATACTGGCGCCTGTTTTTCCTTGGAAGCCGGCTTCTTAGTTGGGCATAACTTGGCCAGATGTCCTGCCTCTCCACAAACCCAACAACAGGGTCGGCGACCTTCGACCACGACGTAGATCTTCCTCTCCTTGCAGAGAATTGTGTTGGGGATGTCCTTGAAACCCTGGCGGTTCAATGTCACCATGACTTCCAAGTCACCAGTGGCAATCCCCGCCTTGCTTCGGACTGACGACACCCCCTCCACAGGTCCATAATGCGCGAAAAAGCCGCCCACTTGATCCTCGGTAATGTACATGGGCACATCATGTAACAAGATCCTAGTCTTTCTTGTGCCCATGTACTCTGTCTGGAGCTTTAGAGTCTTTGTTGTGAGGGTGCAGCCAGCCAATGCTTTGGCTGCCTCCCAGTGGGCAACAAGATGTCCCAGCACGCGTTCGACCTGCGAGCCAGGACCTTTGCCCCAATGTTCAGTGTTTTTTTTTATGTTCCTCCATTGGTTCTCTATTCACACCTGTGAACTTTTTTTTTTTTAATATCCACAGTTAAAAAGGAAATTGTTCTGGTTGCTACAGTCTCCATGACTGAAGGCACCGGAACCAGCTCATCCTTCTTGATGAAGTCCTTTAATTGCTGCTTTTGCGTTTCATAATATTCGGGACCCTTGTTCTTTCTGATGGGCCCCCAAACAGCTGGTGCCGTTGAAGTGGTGGCCAAAGGCTCTTTTTCTTGGGTCCCCTCCGCCATAGCGGTAGGGTAATCCCACACAAACAGTTCTTTTTTAACCACAAATACAAAGAAGAGCAAGGAACAAAAATCTCACTTACTTTTTCCCTTTGACGTTGGCAAAAACGTCTACTGACGTCCAAGTAAAACGCACAAAAAAAAAGAAAACCACAGAGGCTAATATATTACCTATAACTAGTGAGCGAGTCAGAATGACTTATTTCCCTTTATAATCGACCAATGGATGGTTGGCCAATCATTTGCCGCCCAACACTGTATTCGTCGTGTATAAAGGCGGCCATCTTGTTTCGTCTACCGGAAGGACCAAAGGCGACCAGGAGAAGGATGAACTACACTCTGCTGTGATATCCACTGCGAACCTAAAGTACGTTTTCCTACTGTCTCCGAAATATTCACTGCTAACCTCTAGATTCAATACTCAAGGACGACCGTCATGGAAATGTCTAACAAACACTAAATTAAAAAGAGTAAACTTCCTAGACGTAACCCTAGATTTAACGAACAACGTTCACCTACCTTACAGAAAACCTAATACTAATCCCCTGTATGTACACCATCAGTCAAACCACCCTCCATCTATAATTAAGCATATACCGACATCAATAGTGAAAAGAAGCTGGCCTCCTTAAGATTATAATCTATAATTTTTTGTTTACAAAATTCTCCTTGCCAATTAATTTTTTTATCACATGTTCTCTTTTTCCTAGGACACCCAAAGTCACTTATCCAGCACTCTTACCGTATCATTAATCACTGTCAAAGTTTGCCATCTGGTTCTTTACGCCAAGTTAGTTTATCATGGAATCCTTGATTTCTTAAGGAATTAAATTCTTTTATCTCATCAAATCTCAATTCCCCACTATTTTTCTCGCGATTTCCAAAAGTTTACAATTGCCACATTGCCATTCGACGTCTTAGCGTTTGTTGACTAAGTAAATGATAACAATCCTCTTACCTATATCGAGACAATGACAAAATTTTACAATTGCCACATTGCTTCTCTTCGCCGGTATCCAAAAAAAAAAAATAAATAAACGATATTTTGGAAAGATAATTAACATTGATTCTCCATGCCTGTATCGGAACGTGTTTTGTTTTCTCAAAACAGTGGTTTAAAATTTTCCTTCTATGTTTTGTTCGACAATGTTCGTTTAAATATTTCCTATATGTTTCGTTAAAATTGATCTGCTATTTTTTGAGATATGTAAGAAAAATGTGTTAAATAGTTCTGCTACCCACTGTATATATATATATATATATATATATATATATATATATATATATTATATATTGTTACGACCCTTCCACTTCTTCTAACTGGATTGATAGAGGAGATAGACGAGGATGGTAACCTATATAATTAATTCAACGTTAATACAATTATTATAACGAATTTCTTTCACCATGGGTCTCTTTCCGATTGATCAGACATGGTCGAGCTGGTTGGAATTGTTTAAGGAACACACAGCGGGTCACAAACAACAGAAACACAGATGTATAGTTAACTATTAAATAAATGTATTACTGTAACATTCAATTGAAAAACAATATGAAAGATAGGGCGAAAATAAAAACAATAAGTGGTTTCGATACAACTTTTTTCTCTCGTGTCAATGTTTACTTTTTGGGCGGTTAAACTTGCTGTACAAGCCTCGAAGTCATTTTAGATTTCTATTCCTTTCGCATTTCTAAATTGATAGCTGGCTGTCGCCTTCCAGCGAAACAATCCATTCGGTGTAAATAGCGTAGGAAGCTTGTTTCGCATACGCGTATTTATAGCTGATTATAGCATTTTATCGCGAACTCCATCCGCTTGGTTTGGTTACCTAAGCCGGACTAAGTTTTCGCTGTTCGTTTTTTCGCGTCTTGGTTTCATCACGTGGTCCTTGATTTCCAAACATGGACCTTTTTCTTGTGTGGGCGAAAAGAGTCACTGACACTTTCTCTCTTCTGCAGGGTTTCAGAGAGTTCAAGCTCGTTTCACTGTCTGGGTTTCATCCGGTTAAATCACGTCGTTAACACAAAAGAGAAAGGAAAATCTAAATTACAATCTTTGCTCAAATGCATGCTAGTTTGGTTAAAATTTGTTAATATTCGATTTTACTTTAATCCTTTTTTTTCTCTCGTTACATTTTCTGCGAGTACTGACTTTTTATTTAAAATACTTATAAGATATAAGTATGGATACGGGTTTTAGATGAGGATCCGTAACAATATATATATATATCTCGAGAAAATACCTTAAAGACCCATGGTGGTAGAACTTGACAGCTAAAAATCGCTGGGCGAGGTTTTGCGTGACATGGAGGGACTCAACATGGAGAGGCTGTTGTGGTTGACGGCCTTCTTGCTAAGATATTCCGTTATGGTAGAACACATTTAAGTCAACTTATGCATAATCTTACAAGATTTCTTTTGGAACTTCTCCATCTCTTACAATGGTTCAGAGAGATGGAGAAGTTCCAAAAGATTGGAGGGATGCAACAATATTACCTATATATAAGGGTAAAGGTGCCCGGGAATTATGTGTCAGTTAGATAGAGATTACACTCATTTCTTCGGCAGGTAAGATCTTAGCCTCTGTTCTATTAAGATTAAACCAGAGAAGAGGTTGACAATATACTGCCTGAGTCACATCGTGGTTTCCGCCAACACAGAGGGACTGCAGATATAATTTTCACAGCACGACAAAGCAGGAAAAGAGCTGTGGACAAAAAATGGACCTTTATCAAATATTTATAGATCTGAGGAAGGCTTTTGACAGTGTTAATTGTAATGGTTTCTGGAAAATCCTCTCGAAATTGGGCTGTCCCCCCAACTTTTTCAAGATTCATAGTGGCCCATCAAGTTTGAAAATGGAGTCAAGCAGGGAGATCTTCTGCTCCTACATTGTTTTCTATCTACTTTGCAATTGTACTGTTTGCTGCGTTCGGGGACTGCCATGGTGGTATTATGATAAGGTACAGGTCAAGTGGCAAGTTTTTCAACCTACGTTGGTTTGCAGCAAGAACAAAAGTCTTTTTTAGTTTAGTACGCAACCTTCTCTATGCCGATGACTGTGACCTGGTCGTACACACAATTCAGCACGCGCAGTTCATGGATCGACTATTAGGGTCAGGTAAGGCTTTTTTTACAAGACAGTGGTGATGTATCAACCTGCCCTCGGAATTCATTATATAGAACCATCAATTTATGTTGATGGTAGTCGACTTGAGGTAGCAGACAAATTTCTATACCTTGGTCGCACCGTCAACCGCCACTGCTCCCTTAATGATAAAATAGCGTTATGGATTAAGAAGGCCTCTGATACATTTGCAGCTCTCAAGGTCTGTGTCTGTGAAGGGCTAAAAAAGCAGACAAAAATTAAAATATATAATACCTGCGTTATGTCATTTCTGGTATATTCATGTGAGACATGGATAGTCTATGCCTGACATCTAGAGATACTAGAACGTTTTCATCAATGCTGCCTTCGGTACGCGCTTGAAATCCACTGGATGTCTCACACCCCTGATACTGTTGTTCTACAAATGGACAATTTACTCTTTGTGGAAGCACAGATTGCGATGGACGGGCTATGTTACCCGTATGGCGGATGATAGAATTCCAAAACAATTAATGTATGGAGAATTGGAAATGGGAAAAAGACCACAGCACAAGCCCAAACTTCGTTACAAACATTGCCTTAAAGAGTCACTATACAAGTGCAATATTTCCGCGTTTCTTGGAGAGCTGGCATTGCTAACAGCGTTAAGATCTTCCTTGAGGCATCACAAAAATATGCAGAAGATGGAAGAGAGAGGTTCATAAGGGATCCCTGAATTTTCATGGGGTGCACACCTGGCCATGTGCCCAATCCAACCGGATATGGCGGGCATTTCAAGGCATACGAAAAGGCAGATTGGAAGTGATGATGATCAAAGTCAACTTCAACAGCCCGTAGATGATTTGACATATGTGCTAAGAAATGCAGATTGATTGCTGGCTTTATGAGCCACTGTCATTCATATAACCGATGAATGCAGTGTTGTGGGGAGAGTTAACTGAAAAGCTGGACTTGTCAGTGATAGTCATACTTGCTTTGTGAGTCGACAGCCACCTATATATATATATATATATATATATATATATATATATATATATATATATATATATATATATATATATATATATATATATATATGAAAATTCTCCGATTTAATCAGTAGAAAGACAATATTTATGAATAAAAATGACAATAGGAAAACTGGTAATTGCTGACGCGTTTGGTCCAATGTGGACTTTATCAAAGCAAAATACGAAAATATTTGATAAAGTCCACATTGGACCAAACGCGTCAGCAATTACCAGTTTTCCTATTATCATTTTTTATTCATATATATATATATATATATATATATATATATATATATATACATACAGTGGGCTATAATATGTTTTAGCCACCCTTGATTACAGCAATTAAGACTTCTTCTTTTTTCAGATAATACCTTGTTGGTATCAAGCTACTCTCATCTATGAACAATAGTTGACTTTTTTTGCAATGAAAGTTCGCAGAAGTAAGGAAATTGGTGAATCAGTGTGGCAAGTCAAATAGAGAAATTGCTAGGTTTTTCCAGGTTAATCATCAAACAGTTAATAATATTGTCAAGAAATTTAATGAAGAAGGCCATTGTCATGTGGAACAACGTTCAGGAAGACCAAGCATCGTATATGAGTGAAAGAAAAGGCCACTGAAGAGAGAAGTCATCAGAAACCGTCGTCAGAGCATCAGAGGTGTCGCCAACAGCATGGAAAAAACCGCCATATGTGGTGAGAAAGACTCTGAAAGAGCTAGGCTATCAAATAAGAGTTTCAAGAAAGAAGCCTTTGATTTCAGAGGTTAACAGAAACAGGCGTATGGACTGGGTTAGAGAATTCGATAGCAAAGATTATGAATTGGGTGTCTGTAATTTGGTTAGATGAAAGTAAATTCTGGCAATATTCGAATTCGAGACAGGTTTATGTTTGGAGAAATCAGAATGAGACTTGGAACACTGAATGTGTGCAGGCAACCGTGAAACATGGAGGGATTGGAGTAATGATGTGGGGCGCTCTCTAGTTTTGGAGGGAAATCTGAGCTGATTCTAGTTGACGAGCAGTTGAATGGTCCAAAATACTGTCAAATATTTGATGTCGCTTGTGAATTTTTGTGTTTCTTTTATAGCTTTGTTTTCATTTACTTATAGATGTTATCATCCTTAATGAGCTATCTCATCTTCCTCGAAGATACATCAAAGCCCTGAAAGCATTAGCTAACAACAAAAACATCCATATATCTACTTCTGAGAAGGGCGGGGGAATTGTAATCATGGATAAACACATTTACCAACAGAAGACGAGAGAGCTCATTAACGAGGATAAAATCACAAGTCGAGCCCTTGATACCCTCGTCGAGACCCATTCGAAGTCGCCGCTTCAGCCGTTTCAGACGACATTCTTCAAAGATGTGACACCCGTTTCTTTGACCTCTCTATCCAATTCTATCTAAGGCCATCTCTTCCCAATTGTTGAAGTCAAAAGCCAGCTTTTTTAGTTTGTTCTTGATACAGTCCTTGTATCTTTTTCTTGGTTTTGCTAAAAGATGCTTTCCGATACACAACACACCATAAAACAATTGCATGCATTTATATATATATATATATATATATATATATATATATATATATATATATATATATATATATACATACATGCATATATATATATATATATATATATATATATATATAAATGCTAATCGAAAACTTTAAGATTTTTACACTTTAATTGTATTATACTAAGTCCATTTCACTTTAACAAATAAATACCTACAACAAGAACAATTTCGTGGATTCAAACTTCAAACAAATTTCTCACTTGATCGATTTGAACAAGAACTCTAGCGTCGCGGCATCGCACTCTACGAAACATATATTGAACTGTCATAATGATAGCATAATTTAAAAAAAAACATCTTTCGGTCTACACATATTTCGTCTTAGTGTTTGCATGAGTATGAGAAAAATGCGCATTGAAAAATGACATTTTGAAATTGTCGAAACAACTTGTCATGTGTCATCCATCTGACAGCAACTTGAATATACGGGTGTTATTACCCAGGGAATTGTTAGTAAGTTAATCTCTTATTAAGTATTGTCAGAGAAGTGATTTCGCCATTAATCAGATTAACATTGCGATTTAAGTCTTTGTATAAATTGTTTCTTTATGATTATATTTGTATATATATATATATATATATATATATATATATATATATATATATAACGTCATCCACAGACAGACTGTTTCGCTGTTTACAGCTCAATTAGTGTCATAGACATCCGGTTGCCTCTAGCTAGGATCGAAACTGTGCATACATATGTATGTATATATATATATATATATATACATACATGAATATATACATATCCATACATACATACATACATACATGCATACATACATACATATATATTGTTACGTTAACCCCATATTTGTACCCTCACCTCAGATTTTATAAGTATATTTTCAGTACCTTTTGTATTTGCGACGAAACATATGAATCTTAATAACTTCTTTTATGCAACTCTTGAATATGCAGATTGTGAGATATATATTGTTTTTTTATAACTAGATGAGTTAGGGTCCAGTTCTCGGAAAAGAACCTTCCTTCTACCCCCATTTCGTACCTGGCCCCTGATGCGTAGGCCAAACAAACGCTGTTTGAAAGGTGTGAATGATGTTAGCCAGTTCCATAGTCGCTGGCCAAAAACGAACGCTGTTTGACAGATAAGTGTGGATGACATTAACAGGGTCCGTGAATGACGCATACCTTTTTTTTTCACCAACACGTGACTCAAAAGATAGCAGTTTTCGTTTCGGCACATGTTAAAAAATAACAACAACCTCACATAGTTGCTGGCTGTCGGACGTCACCAAAAACCAGTCTTAGCTATTTGCCATTAGAAGAAGCAGTTGTCACCAAAACCAGACTTCGTTGTTTGATGCCAGAAGAATTAGAATTAGATGCCACCAAAAACCAAAGGACCGACGCGAGAATCTAGATCAACATCCCGTGATTTTTCTGTGTGTTCTCCTCGCCATCAACACGGATTGGACATCGCCAGTTAAAAATTAATGTTAGAACATTGTCAATCCCACCCGTTACTTTCAAAGAAGTGTGTAAATATCCTTTGAACAAACTGTACCCTGATAATAGTCAATCGACGTCGATTCCAACCTTATGTAAGTTTCTGCATGTTTTTCCATATCTTATAATCTGCCATCTCCGTATTCATATGTATTTCGCCGCTTGTTTAATTAGTAACTTATCTCCCCATCCCTCGTATTATTTAGTTTTCTTTTTCTTTTTCTTACATTTACCCTCCGTGTATTCTAAAAATAAAATCTTTGTATTATATATTCTCGTGTTGTCTTCTGTTGTTCTGTATCTGCGTATTGTTCATTTTCTCTCTGCGTTTACCGACGTCCGGAATTGGAGAATTCCCCTCACAACGTTCTTTTCTTTATTTTTATATCAAACCTTGGAATCTCTTACTTATTATTTTTTATTTTCTCGTTGCGTCCCGTCTATCGTAGTCCCAACGAAACCCCGGGTGTAACAGAATATATACATGAAAATGGGTAAATTTATAACCGAAATCGCTCTTAAAGAAAGAACAATAATATAATAGTATAATTTATCCTCCGAAAACAAAGAAATTATAAGATCACATGAAAAATTGAATACAAAACTCAATCAAAGTACCTTGTCTGTCATATTCAGTGAAACGCGCATGAAAGAAGGATTGTTGCCTAAATATACAAATATATATATATATGTGTGTGTGTGTGTGTGTGTAAAATGTGTAAATTTTCTTTTCCTTTTTTGTTTGGAAGTAAAGTCTGATGATCCGCAGTTCTTTAAAAGGGCTATGGGGAAATAATTTATTACATGGAACCTTAAAGAGGTCTGTTTTTATTCAAACATATTTGCTCTGGATTTACATTAAGCTCTCTGGATTTTATCCTCCTTAGGTTTTATCCATAAATTACCTAGTTTTTTATAAACTATAAATATATATATATATATATATATATATATATATATATATATATATATATATATATATATAAATATATAGAAATTTATATACACATACATACATAGATACATATATATATAAAATATATATATATATATATATATATATATATATATGAGGAACTGGTGGCTGGAGTCCGTGAGAGGGATACGGCTGTACCCTGCTTCCGTTTGAGGTTGGCTGTAGAGGATTTCCTGCTGCTTCCTTAAAGAGATTCCTTAAGTGTACTGGTATCCAAAAGCCGAATAAGGTAATAAGACCTGTGTCGAGAAATCGGTGGAAGGCGATTTTACCCAAAAATTCGTATCGAGTCGGGTCTAACATAGATCGGTTGCAACGTGACATCATCCAGCTGTTGGGCTGAAGCACGGAGCATAGCTGAAGATTGCAGCTGGTCTGGAGGACTTGATGTATACATGTGTAAATGCACACACACACACACATACACACACACACACACACACATTTATATATATATACATACATATATATTTATATATTCATATATATATATATATATATATATATACATGCACATATATACACACATTCATATATATACATACATATATATGTACATACATATATATATACATACATATACATTCATATATATACATACATATACATACATATATATACATACATATATACATACATATATATACATACATACATATCTATACATATATATATATATATATATACAAATTTATTTAAAAAATGTCTCAGAGTTAACCTGTCGAATAAGACAATATTTATAAATGTAAATGACGATAGGAAAACTGTAATATTAGCCGACGCGTTTCGTCCAATGTGGACTTTTTCAAGGCAAAAATGAAATGAATTTATTCAAACAAAGTATCTGTTAATAACAAAACAAAATTTTCTTAGCAACTGGAAGAATTTTTCATACAAAAAGTAGATTAGTAAAGTTAATGATATATTTTTTGTGTGAATGATTTATTGTAATATAAATTGAACTGCACCACATATTTGATTTAAAAGAACTGATCCGACGTGCAAATTTTCGGGATAACAACTGAGACATTACTCTATTCATTGAACAATTCAATTCATGCCACATTGACTGATAAACTCCTACAACAAAAAATTCTCAAATTACCATATTAGTAAAAAACGCACTCACTTAAATTTTCAAAAAAAATTTAACCTTAGCGTTGCGACTGCACGCTCCAAAAGTTTGTATCCGTTAACAATATGACATTTAAAAAAAATATTTCGATTCGCATTTAATTTTTTCGTCTCTGATGCTACCTGGATTTTACTAAAAACAAAATAATTTCCATGCCTGAGGATGACTGAATGTACAGTTGAAAGTACTTGCAGATTAAAGAAAGACCTTATACAGTTTGTAGTTATTAAAAACAAGGATCATAACATTCATCGAGTGGTTT
Organism: Acanthosepion pharaonis; assembly: GCA_903632075.3. NCBI lineage: Eukaryota > Metazoa > Mollusca > Cephalopoda > Sepiida > Sepiidae > Acanthosepion > Acanthosepion pharaonis. Next base: position 60,081 of record CAHIKZ030002063.1, on the reverse strand, counting down.
TTTTGCGAAAGGATTTCGCCATTTTATATCATTAACTTTACTAATCTACTTTTTGTATGAATGATTCATTGTAATATATATTGAACTGCGCCACATATTTGATATATATATATATATATATATATATGTGTGTGTGTGTGTGTGTGTGTGTGTGTGTACATATATCAAAATAAAAAGCAAGAACAGTCAAATTTAGAATCACAGTTCTTTAGTATTTATTTTTAAAACCAGTGATCGATACAAAGTAGACCATAATATTATAATATTACTATTTAAAAATATGTATTCATCGCGACACAGAAATTACCATGTTTCGGAACTAAAACTTAAACTTAAAATTAAAGTTTTTGTTCCATTCTCAATTGATGCTGAATAGCTTTCGAAAAAAAAATGATTTACTTTTTTTAAGCTAAATAGTATTATATAGTTTAAGTTGGAGGGGGACAGGGATTACAAAATTTTAAAAGTGGATTCAAATATGATTAAGTCATATTTTACATATTTATATTTTTATTTATAAAGATCTAAAATACTATATTTATTATATTTATTAGTATACTAGATACTGTATTGTCAAAATTAAGATTTAAAATTTAGGAATTTAATTACACATTTTTTTACTTTCTTATTTGTGATCAAATAATAGATATGTGGGGTTCAAGCGTACCCGGATTAAAGGAGAATTCAATACGGGATACCCTGCCCACAAAATACAACGCAAATTTCAAGAAGAAACAACACGATAAGGAACGTTTGTAGAAAATAGTACATTGTATATTTATTATCTTGTGAATAGGGTAAAAAAGATTAATGTTTTAGTTCGTTTAAGCAAAAATGTGATTTTGATAAAAATGTCTGTGTTCGCTGTCTTTTAACAGAGTAGCAGAGTAATATATATTTGTATAGTTGCAAATGAAAAAGGGGCGAGCAATTTAAGTTGAAAAAGAGAGTGTGAATGAGGAATAAAGATAAAAGGAAAATGTACTTATGAATTGTTTTGAAGTCAGTTGTAAATTTGTTGTTGTTGTTGTTGTTGTTGTTCTTTCCTCCTCCACTTTCGGCTCTTTGTGTCGGTTTGAGTCAGTGATGAAATTTACTGTCAATCTTCTGTGATCTTTTGCGCCCTTCTCTGACTGACTGACTGGCGACTGACTTGAAAACTCTGTATTTATTGTTGACTTTTTTTTCACACTGGCTCGTTATCTTTTTTTGGGGGTTTAGCAAATCGCCTCCTTTCATTGGTCAGAAAATTAATTTCACACCTTATTGTGAAATCTGTTTTTGGTCGTTTTGATCCGATTTTGCGGGTGTGCAAATCTACTTTGTGTTTTTTTAGTCATTTGTTGGAATATAGGATTTGTATCCTATAGATATATAATTACGAAGTTTTAAAATTATGTTTGAAAGTAAACATAATACAGTGTTTACAAAAATATATATATATATATATATATATATATATATATATATATATATATATATATATATAAAATGAAAAAGTATATATATATATATATATATATATATGTCAAAATAGAAAAAATAAAAAATAGAAAAAAGTGTATATATATATCAAAATAGAAAAAATAGAAAATAGGAACAAAGTATGTACATATATGAAAATAAAACGTAAATATATATATATATATATATATATATATATATATATATATATAGTTATAGCACATTTCTCTCATCCTTTAAACGGTTGATTTATCAGGAAGGAGAATTTCTGATGTTATCGGACTGGAGGTGTCGATCTGCGTGGCGGCACTTCTGGAAAGTGACCTAAGCCTTTTGAAAGATATTGTGTAGACGGAACCCTTGGGAGCAGTTGATAGCTGCGCTCGTACGACGTCACAAGTCATCATGCCCGAGGGGTTGAGCTTGCTGTTGATCATGTTGTTTTAACTAGTTGCACTATAAATATGTATAAACCACTGGTTTGAATAAACTACCCTGAGCAAACTTCTATAATAGGGATTGGCTAGCTGCCCTAGTGGAAGGGCACCCTCGAATACGAGTGGCCAATTGTACAATATCTATCTATCTATTTATCTATCTATCTATCTATCTATCTTTCTGTGTATATGTATGTATGGATATTTGTATGGATATATGTATGGATATATACGTATATATATATATATATGTATATTACTTCCAAAGAGGCTAAATGTTAATCGTCTTCAAGTTTCTGAGATTACACAGAATCTGGTCGATAAGATGGATGTTTTAGTAAGTGAAAATAGCTGGACTTCTTTCAAGGAGGCAGTTTATGAAGCATGTGTTGATGTTGTTGGATTTACTGATAAGAAGCATCAGGATTGGCATGATCAGAATGACAAGCACATAGAATAGCTCTTGAAAGTGAAAAATAAACTCCACTATGCATTACTTCATAGTGATTTATCTGGTAACCACAAGAAGGAAATTGAGGCCAAGTTAAAGACAATAAAAGCTGATATGCAGCGAAATCTGCGCATGATGAAGAACAAATGGTGGAGTGACAAAGCTGATGAAATACATTTTGCGTCGGATGTGAAGGTTAGTAATTTATATGTACAATCTACTTCAAATTAATTGTTTACGGGCCTTCTATTTCACTTGTTGTTCCTCTTAGAACTAAGGATGGCAAAAAACTTCTTCGAGATCCCGATGAAGTTGACGAAGTTTTATCGGATCTGTACCTGAAAAGCCTGTTAAAGAAATTCTCGCTGAGGAGGTTGAAAGTACTTTCAGAATGCTTAATGGTGGAAAATCACCTGCAATGAATGGGCTGCATGCCGAGATTTTTAAGCACGGAGGAGAGTCTTTTGCATGTTTCATTCATTGTTGTTGGATGCCTGGGGTAGTAATAGTGTTCCGGATGACTGGAAAGATGCTGTCATGGTTGTTTTGTACAAAGGCAAGGCGGGCAGGGATGACTGTGGAAATTATCGTTGCATATCGCTGTTGTCTGTTGTCGGCAAGGCTCTGTGGAGTTCTGCTGGAACGCTTGTTGCACCATATTGCTAATGAACCACTTCCGGAGTCACAGTCGGGCTTTAGGGCTGGACATGGCACGGTAGATATGATCTTCACAGCCAGACAACTGCCAGAAAAGTGTATCGAGCAGAATATGGATTTTTACCAGGTATTTGTTCACTTGACAAAGGCATTTGACAATATAAACAGAAAGGCTTTGTGGAATATTTTAGGGAAGCTGGGATGTCCCGAAAAGTTTGTTTCCATTCTTCGCTTGTTTCATGATGATATGAAACATGGGTTAATGTTAGTGGAAATCTCTCTGAGCCGGTGACAGTTAAAAATGGACTTAAGCAGGGCGACATTTCGGTTCCAACCCTATTTGCCCTGTACTTCGCTATCGTTTTTGAACATGCCTTTAAGAACTTCAACCTTGATATTTACATTCGCTATCGTTCAACAGGAAGGCTGTTTAGGTTTGATGCAAAGTCGAAGGTTCACTTGTCGTTGATCAGGGATTTGCTATATGATGCTGACTGCGATCTTGTGGCTCACTCGGAATGAGATATGCAGCACCTCATGGATACTTTTTCTAATACATGCACTGCACTGGTATTGACTATGAGTTTGAAAAATCAGTAGTCAAGGGAAGCCATATCTTGAACTAAGCATCTTTGTCTATGGCGAAAAGTTAAAGGCTGTTTGCGCTTTTGTGTATCTTGGGAGCACGTTGAGCACGTTCTGTGATTTTGATGCGGAAATTTCAAACTGCATAAAAAAAGCTAGCGACACATTTGGAAAACTGAATCAATGTCTGTGGTCTCAGCACGGAATTTCAGCGAGTACAAAGCTAAAGGTATATCGTCCATGTGTACTTACAGCACTTCTTTATCTTGCGAGACGTGGGTGGCTTAACGCAGACAAATGAAAAGGCTTGAGAGATTCCACCAGTACTGCTTACGTTGTATCCTTGGCATTACCTGTCAAATGTTTGTTAGTGATGTAGACGTGCTAGAGTGGAGCAGCTGTGATAGTATTGAGTCCTTGAGACTAAGACATCAATTTCGGTGGGTGGATGACAGAATGGATGACAGCCGTATTCCAAAGCAATTCTTTTATGGTGAACTGCGAACAGGGAAGAAAAATGCCGTCAAGGATGCACTGAGGAAATGCAACATTCCTTGTGGGCACTGGGGAGAATCTGCATCAGATCGCAATAATTGGAATGAGGCTGCTCAGAGTGGAAGGTGCCATTTTCAGGAGAAGAGGAGGCGCAAGACTTAAAAGAGATGTGCGTAAAGGCATCCCATTTGAACTTCTTGAAGACACCATTAAGCAGCTCGATCTGAGCGTACAGATTGTGGTAGAGTGTGTTTGTCGGTGGTTGGTCTAAGGAGTCACTTGGGAGCGCACCGACGGAGGGTGGCACTTGACTATATAGCCGTAGACGTCCAGCAACTGAAATGTGATATTTGAAGTAAGACATGCAAATCCAAGAACATACATTTCATGCAGCATTTTAAAATTGCATGATAATGTAACACCCATAAAATGCACCTCTTAAAGTGCCTTAATGTGCCAGAGTATGTAGGTCCTTGCTGAGCTAAAGAGCTACATTCGTTCAGCATCTGTAGATATTCCCCAAAAAAGATATGTAGTAATGGGCGTACTCATCACACGAGTTGGCAACCTGAGACATATATATTTATTTGTGTGTATGTATATATGTAAAGAAATACATACATACATACATACATATATATATATATATATATATATATATATGTATTTATGTATATATATATATAGATTTATTTGTATGTATGTAAAAATGTATGTATATATATATCTATATATGTATGTATATATATGTATATATATATGTGTATGTATATATATATGTATGTATATATGTATGTATACAAATATGTATGTATATGGTAAGAAACCACCAACACCATAACAATATCAATTATTTTCTAGTTCAAACTACCATCATAATAATTATAATTATTGTTATTACCATTCCACCACCATTACTACAATCATTTCTACCATTTTACAATAACTATTAGCTGCTAAAATTGTTATTATCATCACCCGCTCCCCCAACATCATTACTATCGCATCACAATTACCATTACCGCATCAGCCCACAATTATACTTCCTTCCCCCCAGCGAAATTAATATCACCGCATAAATACTAATAAGTATTATAAATTGGAGTTTCTACCATTTACATAATCCAACATTGAATACAGCGACCAGTTTCGTACGTATGTACGCAACAACAGATGGATGCGCATATATGCCCAGTCCCACACTATTCATATATGTCCATGTTTGTGTGAGCTGCAATCCGTAAACGTGCGTGTATGTATGTCTGCGTACGTATGAGTGGCGTTCCAACGACAATTTTTCCTCCCACTATCATAAAAACACCGATATACGCAACCATATATAAATCCAAAATTTAAAAATTAATCATTTTGTCTGACGATCGCAAATAGCGTGAAACCCAGGGTCACAAAGTCACATCAATCCAACTATATATATATATATATATATATATATATATATATATATATATATATATATATAACATTAGATCTAAATAAAAATACATACACACCTTATAAAAAACCCAACACCAATCCTTTATATATACACCCTAAATCAAATCACCCCCAACTATAATTATACATATACCGTTATCTATCAGTAAACGAATAAGTACAAATTCAGCAAATGACAAGATTTTCGATGAGCATATTAATTCCTATAATAAGGCTCTAAAGATGAGTGGCTACAAAAACCCCAAAACTAACATATAAAAAATTGTAAAAAAATGAAAAGCATCGAAAAAAACAGATGTAGAAAAATAATTTGCTATACGCCCCCATACAACCAAATGGTAAAGAACAAATTAGGACAAAAATTCCTCGCATTAATAGTCAAGCATTTTCCTAGTGAAAGTAAACTAAGTACTATTTTCAATAAAAACACACTAAAATTGAGTTACAGCTGTACAGAAAACTTAGAAAAAATTATTAAGAACCATAATTCTAATATCTTAAATAAACACTTATACCAAAACCCCCAAAATTTAGACAATGTAAAAATAAAAACTGATGAAAATAAACAAAAATTATGTAACTGTAGAAACCCTCATAATTGCCCTCAACAAAATAAATATTGCACTGAATCATTAGTATACCAATGCAATATCTCTTCGATTGAAAGTCCTGAAAACATAAAAATATATATAGGTTGCACTAGCCATGAGTTCAAAAGAAGATTCAGCCAACATCAAAGTTCATTTAGGATAAATAAATATAAATATCAGACATCTCTATCGAAATACTTCTGGCACCTAAAAGAATCAAATAAAACACCTACAGTAAAATGGAAGTTAATAAGAAAAGCTTGAATATGTAGGTCATTAAATGACCCATGTCCTTTGTGCATACATGAGAAACTATATATTGCTAAGTTTATAAAAAATAAAAATTTACTGAATCAGAGAAATGAAATAGCTACTTTATGCCGTCATTGTCAAAAATTTTCCTTAAATAATTTTTAAAAATAAAAATAATTTTATAAAATAGGATCAGGTAATATACATACTTATATTTAACATGAAATATTAATAGTCAAGCATTTTCCTAGTGAAAGTAAACTAAGTACTATTGAAAAAAAAAATTTACTTAAAAAATATTTAAATATAAAATTTTTAAAAATCATAATATTAATATACTTGATGTAGAAAAATAATTTTACTTACTGTAAGTAATTCTAATACATTTACTTCTATTAAATGAAATATAGTCTATAAAAACTAATAATGAAAATATTTTAAAAAATTTTAAAGTTGTAATTAAAATTGTAGTTAATTAAAATGAATTCTAACCTAAACTTCTTTTAAATTGTAATTGAATAATAAAGTTTACTAAATCAGAGAAATGAATTAGCTATTTTTGCCGTAAGAGAAAAAAAAAGAATTTTACTTAAATAATATTTAAATGTAAAATTTTTAAAAATCGTAATATAAATATACTTGATGTAGAAAAATAATTTTACTGACTGTAAGTAACTCTAATACATTTTACTTCTATTAAATGAAATATAATCTAATAAAAACAAATAATGAAAATATTTTAAAGTTGTAATTAAAATTGTAGTTAATTAAAATGAATTCTAACCTAAACTTCTTTTAAATTGTAATTAAATAAATAAATAAAGTTTACTAAATCAGAGAAATGAAAATTTTACTTTAGTAATATTTAAATATAAAATTTTTAAAAATCGTAATATACTTGATGTCATAATAATTCTAAAAACTGTAAGGGATTCTAATTACATTTAATTGTTCTTGAAAGAAATATAGTATATTAAAAATTAAAAGTAAAAATATTTCAAATCGTAGTTAAATAAAAAGTATTCTTACCTACCCCCCACTCCAAAATCTTTAAATATACGAAGGAAAAAAATGCCGTAAGAATTTTAGCCGTTAACAATATAATTTTTAAAAAATCCAGACGACACGCTTTTAACGGATGTTAGATTTCATTGAAAAATATATCCCTACCCACTACCAAAACGTAGCAATAACTGATACATTAAAATATAGACATATTGAACACCCAGACACCCCTGTCTAGAAAAATAGATTTATCTGTAATCTTGGAAACATGAATTTTGTTTTAGCTGTGTATTTTTAAAACCCAGTAATTTTAAAAGTTACTCCAAAATTCGCTTGAGGATGTAATGGAACTAATGTCTTTAATTTAATTACAAAATTACATTCGGGGCTTTTAGCTTCCATTTTTGAAACATGGTTAGAACTGTGTAGCGAAAAAGAAATATATTTTAAATCAATTAATTTATAATATTATTGCTCTGTAAATTTACATTGAGCACTATTTTGTAAAAATAAAAATATCTATAAGAACACCGGATTATATATCTTACTGTTCTTTTCTTTCTTTATATATATATATATATATATATATATATATATATATATATATATATATATATATATATATATATATATATGGATGTATATATATGTATATATATATATATGTATATATACAGTCAACGACGAAATTATTCGTACACCCATGAATTTTGAATATTTTTATCCATTCCTCAGAATCTATGTTGACCGGTTTTTGTATGTTAATAAGCGCAAAAATGAATATACAACTCAACTTTCAGTACAATAGGTTAAATACAGCAAATTATGCAAAATAGGAAAAGAAAAACTTTTTCGTACAGTATGAAAAATAGAAAAATTGAGCAATCTTCACAATATTAATAGTCAATAGCATGACCTCTCATCTTTATAACTTCCGGCAATCGTTTTCTAAAGTTTTTGATGAGATTTGAACAAGTCTTTTCTGGGATATTCTTCAATTCTTCTAATTCCTGAAGGTTTTTGATGACCAACGATTTATTCGAACTTTCAGTTCTAATTCATTGAAGGCCATAGCAGAACTATAATATTCTTTTTCTGAATCAACGCAGTCACTGATTTAGACGAATGTTTGGGATCATTATCTTGCTGGAAAGTAAATCGCCGACCTAGATGAACATTTTGTGCTGATAGGTGTAGATTTTCATACAGAATTTTTGATATAGTCTGCAGATTTCATTATCTCTCTTATTGAAATTAATTGTCCAGTCTTCCATTGTTTTAGTTAAACAATCCCAAAAGATCATCGAGCCGCCTCCAAACCTTTCACCTTTCTTGCTCCAAACTGTACATCATTATATCCAAAAAGCTCAATTTTTTTGTTTGATCACTCCATAGTACTTTTTCCCTAAAGCAATTTTCTATTCCAAGAATGTTTTGGCAAAATTAAACCGAGCAATAATGTGACATGGTTTGTAAAGTGAGGTTCGTCGTGGTCGGTTTCCATACAACCCATTTGTATTTAAACAACGTTGTATTGTGCGAGTACTTACGCTGATACCCATCATCGTATCCAAACTTTTGGCGATGTCGTGGAACAGCACCTTCCAGAGAGTCAGTGCGGCTTCAGAACCAACAGGAGCACAACAGACATGGCATTTATTCTCCGGCAGCAGCAGGAGAAGTGACGGGAGCAAAACAATGGGCTGTGTGTGGCGTTCATTGATCTGACGAAAGCATTCGACACAGTAAGCAGAAGAATGTGGCCGATCATGGGTCGACTTCGTTTCCCTTCAAAGTTCTCCCAGAGTGACCAAGTTAGACACAACGACGATCTCTTAAAGCCCTTCACGATTACCAACGGTGTAAAGCGGGCTTGCGTTCTGGTACCAACTCTCTTCACTATCTTCTTCAGTATGATGCTCAATACAAAACACGAAAGATCTTGATAATGAGGACGGAGTCTACATCAGATACCGTCTCGATGGTGGCCTACGACGATTAAAAGCCCAGACAAGACACTGGGGCAACTTATCTTTGCTGACGATGCTGCCCACACAGAAAGGGTTTTGCAGCGGACCACTTCCTGCTTCACAAAGGCTGCTAAGCTTTTGGGGCTTGAAGTCAATTTAAAGAAGACAGATGTACTCTACCATCCTGCGCCTCGGGATGAGCATCGCCCTGCCCACATCATCATTGGTGCAACCGAGCTGAAGGCAGTCCATCGTTTTACTTATCTTGAATATGCCATCACATCGAATGCTGGGATCGACAAGGAGGTTGACAACAAATATACCAATATATGCATGAGTACACATGAATATATACACGGACACAAATATACAAATGACTTAATACTAAAAAAATGTGATTCGTAATACATTAATTTTGTATGGGCTCTGAATTCATTTTAGTCATTTAGATAAGACTGTACGTATATTTAGATATATAAACACGTAAAAAAGGGATTTTTTGTACTTAATTTAAGAAGAAAGTTAACTTTCAAGTATATGAAAATATCGACAAATAAAAGAATAATAAAGTAATTATTTAAGAAGAAAGTTAACTTTCAAATGTATGAAAATATCGACAAATAAAACAATAACAAAGTAAATAGTACAGTAAAGCATTTTTTTAATATTTAAAATTTAAAATAAAACAATAATTAATTCAATTGTAAAAAAGGAAGTTAAAAGTTTTATATCTATGGAAAAAATGGCATTGACAATTTTAGAAAAATGCTATAAAGGAAATACTTCACTTACAAATATACATGAAAATTAAAGATGTCTATAATGAAGTAGTTTTAGGGTCCTGGATACAATCTGTTCGCCTCTATCAGGAAAACGCAATATATTGTTTTAAATAAGCAATTCTTTGTCCCGATCTTTTAATTATACCCTTAGTCGTCCTCCACATTCTTTCAATCGTTTGCGTGTGGATATTTTGGTGTAGTCGAAGAAATTCTACTGAAGCCTCTTCATTCATTCGAAAGCGTTGAATTGCTTCGTACATAGTGATGGAACAATTTGTGCAATTCGACATTTCTGCGGTAGCGTGTAGTGTAGATGAGGATGTGAATAGTATTCGGATGAGCAAATAGACTGGCGTCAACCCTGCTGACAGATGTCCGTATCATGACTGGGGACCACAAACCGTCTTCCGTGGAATGCCCTCAATGCCATTCACCTTGCTCGTTGCGTGCCAACCTGAAAGTATGGTGTTGCAGAAAACCTGTCTCCAGTCCTAACAGCCGGAAAACAGAATGTGGCTTCAGTGTTGGTGATAGGAAAAATACACTTTTGGAGAAGTCACGCTTGCCTGCGTGGAAAGTGCTACTTTTTGTAACACCTTGATCTTAGCTGGTGCCACAGGATAATGTTCGAAAATTTGGACATTGCGAAAGTCACTTCAGTGAATTGGCGCTCCTTCTGCAGTGACGTGTGCCAATTTTGGCTAGAAAATGTGCAGGGGAATTTGGGTGGACCCGGTGTCGAGGTAGAAATCGACGAAGCAGTTATCTCAAAACGAAAATATAACCGGGGACGTCTATTGTGAACGGTCTGGCTATTTGGCGGAATAAGACGAAGAAGACGTTTCTGGTACCACTTACGTCTGATTGCGGAGGAGAAGAAGCCAGGGATGCCCATACACTTGTCCCCTTGATTATGCGACACATCCAACCAGGATCAATCATTTACAGTGTCACGTGGAGAGGATGTTACCATTCGTATATTCTCTGTATTTCGGGGCAAAATACAGGAATATGTGATGGAGATCGAGATCTGCATGAGCAAATTAGAGCTCTCTTCCTCATCCGAAAGCGAACGGGAGAAGATAGAAACGGATTTCTGTCTCGCCAATTGGCGATTCATAGGGAGCTGGAGGAACTTGACACTGCCCAATCTCTATTTCTCTCTAGGTCAGACTCACTAGGTTTTCCTGATTTTCCATCTGGCAGAGGTGTGTACTTTGCTGCCAAACCTCTGCAAGGGAGGCCCACCTTCAACAGTCTGGATATGGACAGAGACCGCATGCGCTTCCGAAACTTCTTGTCTCGCTTCGAGAACTGTGTGGCATGCATGGTTAATGGCACAGAGAAGCTGAATTTCTTAAAGTGTTCCCTCTCTGACAGACCCTTGATGTTGATCAACCATTTGAAAGTGGTCAACAGGAATTACCAAATCGATCTCAAAATTCTCAAAACTGAATTCACTGAACGTGGATGAAATCATCGACCAAGTGTTCCAGGACATAACTGACTACTATCCCAAATGTGAGAGATCCTATTAGGACATGAGAAAATTCTTATCCAGATCAGCGACTCTTGGTGAGCTGGGAAGCTCCTTTGCTTGCGACTTCGACGATCTTTCAGCCGCAGTCGCCTTATGGCGAAATTACTTTTCATTAATTTTCCTAGAGCGGTGAAGAGAGGTGATTCAATTATGTGGAAGGAGGATACCACTATTGCCATCCATTTTACAGGAGACCGGCGAAGCTATTAAATGACTTCTTATTAAGGGAAATTGATTGCCTGGCTTGATCTTGTTCGGTACTTCGGACCCTTGCAATTACTACCCTGTTTCCAGGGTTGGGCCTTTTCCGTTCCGGCAAGGCTTGTTCTCTTCGGAGAGGTGGAATCCTTTTACCCGACTGACCAATCGCTGGCTTCCGTCCAGTGCTCAATTCCACTGCCCGGTGAAATCTTTTCAACTCTGTTTTGCGTTGAAGTCCAAAGGAACATGCGGATCCCCTTGGGGATTTCTTTCCTGACAGTCAAATGCAGCCGGGGCTGGAACTAATGTTCAGCGTTGAAAGTTTTTCGGATTACGACCAGGAAACAGGTAAGACAGTTTCAGGAATCTATTGTCCTGACGGGCAATAAGTATTATGTACAGTTGCCTTGGTATACAGAGAAACTGGCTCAGGTTCCTTCAAACCACGCAGTATCCTTGCGCATTTTGGATCGTGTAGCGCAAGACTTGGAGAAGAATGGAATTTATCAGGAATATTTGGAGCTACTTCGCCAGCAGGAACGAGGTGGCATCATCGAAGAGATCCTTGTTCCTCCTCATCGTTTTAAGAACTATAATTGAATCGCACATCGGCCCGTCATGAAGACTCCACATCTACAACCAAAATGCAACCGGTAATTAACTGCAGCTAAAAGACTGGCAGTTATGTCTCATTGAATGAGGCTGCTTATTCAGGAGTGAATATGACGGGTGATATGCTGAAATTGCTGCTCTCTTTCCGAAAGTATGATTATGCCCTGGTGGCCAACATCAAGAAGACCTTTTTGATGGTTCGCCGTGAATTGGAGGCTGACAAGAACCGATTCTGCTTCTTTCTTAAGAACGGGAACCGACTGTCCTGCTCCCGAAATACCACCATTATCTTGGGGTTCACCTTCAGCCCCTTCATACTGAGTTGTATACTGAAGTACTATGCTGCCCGATTTCCCTTTGACCCATGTCGGTCAATGATGAAGAATCATTTTTATGTGGACAACTTACTAATGACTGAGGAAGATACTGTAAGGCTGCTTGAACTGTGTTCCCTTTCCAGGGAGCGACTGCAGGGGTGGGTGGGTTTGAGGGGTCTTGTAGCACTAAGTGCCCCGACATCAAGTATAAGATGAGCCTCGATGATACCTTAAGTACTCACGGTAGTGAGTGGGAGGAGGTGTTGGGTTACCGGTATTGTTCCGTCTTGGATAAAAATTGTTTAGTTCCCATTTCATGCAATCCCGATGCTTCGACCAAGTGACAGATCCTTTCCGACGCGGCTAAATTGTTCGACCCCTTGTCTCTCTGTCTCCCCGTGACCTTGCGGAGTCGGGTTCTTGTTGGGGATTGGGGAAGTGTTGTAGAGTAGTTTTCACAGTGGAGGCTTGTATTTCAATAATCGTCCTAAATTAGGTTCGACGTACAAAACGTTAGGAACTTGAAATAAGAGTTAATGACGCAGCAATCTAGTTGTCATGGTTGGTACTTCAATGTCTGACAGACTCACTCAACTGGGCCCAACTGGCGACTACTACTACTACTTATTATCTGTGCGAGAGTCTATTACAATAGAATAGGTATTATAACAGGAAGAGAGAATTGGGGTGGGATGAGCAGGACTCGGAGGAATTCCAGTCTCAGTGGTGGAGTCTCGCGCAGCACCTCTGAAGGACCTCTTATTCACGCACGACCTCTCATTCACTTTGACAGGTGGGCACTCGGAGAAGGCCAGACTGGAGACTTGTTCGTATTCTGTGATGTCTCGACAGAGGCATATGGGTTTACCGCTTATGTCTTTTACAACCATCGCTCGGAATTGATCTTTGCAAAGGCTAAGGTTGCTCCTTAAAGAGTAAGACTCTTCCTACCCTGAAGCAGATGGCAGTGTATCTGTATCTGAAGTGTTTGCCTGTTATCTTGAACAGCTGCCTTTCAAATTGTACATGGCAATGGACGCAAGACTCTCTCTCGGTCTATGGCTAGCAAGAATATTTTTGCTAGGAATAGTGATGTTCTCCAAAATGAGAGGCGAATTGGAGACCCCGTTTGGCCTCGCACCCTCCTTCAGAATCAAAAAATTCAGTAGACCTCATTACTAGAGGATTGTCATTGAGGCGGTTTAAATCTGACCTTAAATTTTGGTGCTATGGACCACCTTGGTTGAGTGGAGGTAGGGCTCATTGGCCAGCCCAGGAATTACCTTGCCTCAGCAGATGCAGCCAACCGTCGTTCTTGAGAAGGAATATCCTTCCGTCATCGCTCTGGATCGCTTTTCGGGATTTGCGCGTCTGTTGAGAGTTGCGACCTTCGTATTCAAATTTATTAGTAGAATGCGAGGACTTGAAGCGGACTACGAAAGGAAGGCCGTGATATATTTGAAGCTCCTTCAGTGTCAAGCTTATTGGATCCCCCCTCCCCGGGAAGTCGTAGCCTCATCTGGTCAGGGCACTAGATCTCTTCCTTGATTGGGATGGGTTGATCCCTTTCAGTGATAGAATAATTAGGTTTTCCCATTTTAGCTACGATATAAAAAAAAACATCTTGCTGTGAAAAAATCACCCCATCTCAAAGTTAATCATTATGGATTGTCACTTGAGATGCTCACACTTAGGAGTTAGGTCGACAGTGACTGAGTTAAGACGCAGTGGATACTGGGCTTCCCAAGGTAGACAGGCCATCAAGAAGGTTCTGGTATCATGCGCCTTGTGCAGGTATATCAATGTAAGACCTGTGCTCCTCCCAATGTTGCCAGCCCGCCCATTCCGTGCGTAGAATTTAAGGTTCCCTTCAGGAATACTGCTATCGACTTCACAGGAGGGAATTACAGAAAAGAAGATGTATTTACTGCTCTTCACCTGCCTGCGTGTCCGAGCGGTTCATATAAAAGTGGCGCCTGACATGAGCGTCTTGTCCTTCTTTCAAGCCCTGGTACAGTTTACCAACCTCTACGGCATATCTTCCGCCCTGTACAGCGACAATGTCAAGACCTTTCTGGGCAGTGGTAAGTTATTGGGCCGCCTTTCTCTTTACCACGAGTACCAAGAGAAATTTGGCACGTGCAACATTAGACTGAATACCATTCTCCTCTTTTCTCCTTGGTTTGGGAGTACTTGGGAAAGAAGTATCCAGACCTTAAAGGCTTGCCTATACAAGTGTTATGATGTTGATCTGGGGTTAGAGACAAACGCCAAATAACACGTGACAATAAAAAGGGTTTTAATAGGTTGGTAAAAAGGTACAGAAATCGCCTGAGTAGTCAATAACTAGCTCAGCTAAGAACTTCTCTGTCTATCTGTCTTCCCCATGTCAACTGACATGTCACTATTTAAAGTCTTTGTTCACAGACGCAGACAAGTTCATCTTCAAGAGGGTGGTAGGTTTCCGACACAACAACAAGGTTATCGGCAGAGGCAAGTTAAACTATTTCTCATTCCTGATGATCATATCGGATATTTAGAGGGCAGTGAACAACTGTTCTCTAACATAACGTGAGTTTGCAGGGAATTGGAAGCAGTAACACCTAACATGTTCCAGACCAAATAAAAAACCCGGATTGTTGCTACACATAGGAAGAGGTGATATTTCTTCTGTTGTTCCTCCCAGTCAGAGAAGGTTGATTAAATCTATGGAGCTGTGTAATAATTGGTCGGACCAGTTTCAACGCATTTGGTACAATCAGTACATCCTGAACCACGGGGAGAGGTCTCACGGAAACCGACTAAAAATTAATGACATGGTTCTTGTCAAACCCCCCTCAAACGTAGACCATTTGGGATCCTGGGAACTGTTTTGGAGCTGTTTGGGGCGGGGTGATGATGTCGTCAGGTCTGCTCGCATCAAGCAGTGGGGTGGGGGTGGCCCTGTGCATATCTACTCCTTGAGGCATCTGTACCTCTTGCAACTCTCCAGATGTCGAAGGTGAATCGGGAATTGATTCTCTACCCACTATCTTTTCTGGGACTCCTGTGAATGATGTCCAATCCGACACCCCTTCCGGAGTCGAGACAATGGTTTGGCCCTGTCCTGTCGGCAACGTTCCTCAGGGAGATATGTACATGATTGGTTGCTACCTCTGTGATAAGTGGTCGGACCTGAATTGTACTCAACAGTATAGCAAAAACTAGAGGACGGAATGTGTATACCCCGAACTACTGTCGCCTCCAGGTAGCCTGTGACAACAGCCTGGCACCCAATCAGGTTTACGGTCAGCCTTACCTGTGATGGTGTTTAGTTCGGATTGTTCTGCGTCCTTCGGGGAGAATTGAGATGCGTCTGTAATTTTCCTTCTTTTAATTTTTTTCTTGTTTCTCGAGAGCATGTGGAAAAATAAGTGAAATTACCTACGTGTTTTGGGTTTCGGTCAGGCGTGGGAGGCGGAGTGTTTGCAATGACTTATTTTCAAAGCGTGGCCGCTCCGAGCACTGGTTTTTGTAATTTTTTTACCGGATGCACAGGTCTGCCACTTTGTTACTTAAGACCTGTCTTCCCTCCCTCCTCCTCTTTTTTTTGGTGAGAAGACTTTATGAGAATAGAGTCGTTTCGGGGTTCTCTTTTTCTCTCATTATTAATTGATCCCTGATTAAAATTTGGGCCGCGAGACTAGGCAGTGTTTCGACACACTTACTCTACCGGACCGGCTTCTGATTTATCCTTTGAGTCGTAAGGAATTTTCGACAGAGGTAATTGACAGGGATAAAAGATCGCTTCTTTTTTCTCTGTTACGGAATTATGGATTTGTTATTTTCAGTAGAAAAAATAGACTAATTTTAATTATCAATAAAATACCATAAAGCCGAGAAAATTCTTCATTTTAATGTTTATTATTTGATGTTTATTATTATTATTATTTATATATATTATATAATATTATATATATTATTGTTTATATTATTATGTTTATTATTTGATGTTTATTATTTAAGTTTATACCGTTTTCAATGCGTGTTCTTGTTATTGTTTATGAAATATTGACCGGTATTTGTTTTAATTGTAAAAATAATTAATATTTTTTTATTTTATAAAATTAATTATTTGAAAAAACTTAATTATTTGAAAATAAAAAAAAAACTTCTTTAATCTACATCATTTTATATTTAAGTGACTGGCGTTAAACGGTTAATTTCAAACATGTTTGCTTTTCCGCTGATTTCCATTTTTAGGTCAGAAGTAAAACTATTTCCTTTTCTGTTTGTTTTCTTGCTTCAAATTAAATTTTATCTGATAAGTGCTGTAAAGTGCAATAAAGAAAATTGCTAAACAAGGCACACAGTCTGCACTTGTCCTCCTAACAAAAAGGTAATGTTATGATTGTTTTCGTTTGCTTTCTTTAATTTGAACAAGTTCAAATTTAAATTGAAAAATATAAATTTAAGTAGGTACCTCCATGAGATCGCTAAAAAAACAAAGAGCATAGCATGATGAAAAAGACGCCAAATGCCTAAATGTTTATGTTATTATTAAGAGGAAAGACCAAAAATTTTTTCCTTCTTTTTAGGACATTCTAGATTTTGATTAAAAAAAACTCGTTTCTTTTTGTTATCACCGGAACTAGTAAAATAACATAGACAATTTTTAGCACGTTTTTTTTGTATGACAGACATAAAATT
Source organism: Acanthosepion pharaonis (assembly GCA_903632075.3). Lineage (NCBI taxonomy): Eukaryota > Metazoa > Mollusca > Cephalopoda > Sepiida > Sepiidae > Acanthosepion > Acanthosepion pharaonis. The sequence continues at coordinate 42,579 of CAHIKZ030002063.1, read as the reverse complement.
GAAAAATCTTGCTAAAATAAAAATAATTGTCGGATGTTAATGAAACTTTCATAAACTATTCACAGATGATGGGAATTATTATAAATATGTTTTTTTTTTAATTCTAAAATTCTAATTTATATTTATTACCCCCCCCCAAATAATTTTATGAAAACTCTAGAAATTCAATCGCATTCAGTTTAATTAAAAGTTATTAGTTAAAAAAAGCCCAAGACTTTGAGGAAAGCAACTCATGTTTTTTATTTTTATTTTTTAATTGGACCCCCTCTACCTGAAAATCAGCCTTGAATTGTAACATACAAAACTTAATAAGACAAAAATATTATTTAATTTCAAATACTTTTATTTGCTTTTAGTTGTTTTTATGAATATGGACAATATTTTCTGAAAGCAAAATATTTTTTCGATGAAAAATGAATTTTTAATACAATTATTTGTTATTTCTTTAATTATTTTAGATTTTTATATTTAAGTTGTTAGTTAAAATATTATAAAAGTAGTTGAAAGCCGCATTCACTTTCGTACATGTTTTTATGAAATAGATCATTTTTAGCGCTTTGTAAATTGTATCGCTTCGTCCAATCGGAAGACCCGTTGTAATTTTTTGTGCATAATAAATCGTTAGAATGGCTGTAATTAAAAGGTACGGAATGTCACAAGCAATAAAACGTCACGTGGCTTGAGTGTAAGCGTTCTCCGCTGAACGTCCATTTCATTATTGCAAATTCTTCGTGCGAAACATGCTGAGCATTTTGAATTAGCGTTTTTACTAATTAAAAAAAATTGAACACCATCCTAAGCCATTTTCAGCAGCAACATTACTACATTTTTAAAAGTACCATTTATTTCATTTACATATTTCATTGCAATTTCAATTTTGTGAAGTTGTTTTACAGTTTTCAGTGAGTCGTCTTATTTCAATTTTTCCATTACCAGACTTCATTTTCATACAGAAATTAAAGTAAGTATCATTTGATTTGTTTTTATTTTTTTTTTATATAGCTACTTTTTTCAATATATTTTTTGAATTTGATAATTGTCTTCACTGAGATTTTAATTCATTTCATTTAAATATTTTTTCTTATAAATAAGAAATAACAAAAAAAAAAACAAAACAAAAAACATTCCCCACTAAGCACTGTTTTTTTTGTCATCATCCATTTATTTATCAAAATACCACTATAAATTTTTATGTATTCTTTTTTTTTGTTTCAATGAATGATAATGCTTCAATGACAGTGCTTTGTGATTCATACTTCACTTCTTATTAGTTTCTGTTTCAATTTTAGAATTGAAACCCAATGATGACATTGTTTCTTCATTCAATTTGTTCAAGTATAATTATTAATCTCAGTTATGATATTTTTTCTATAAATTAAATATCAAAATTAATAATAAAATGAATGGAAATACAAATAACACAGTAAAATGTAATAAATGTACATAAAATTATAGTATTTTATGTACACTTCTGATAAAATTTCATAAGAAAGGTACCTATAAATTAATTAGATACATTTCTAATGAAATTTAATCTTACTCTCAACAGTCTTATTTTAATTTCTTAATAATATATTATATTATTATATATTTATATATAATTTCTTTATATATATATTTCCATAAAGCATCGTAAACGTAAAGGTGAAAGCTAAGTACAAAAAAAAATAGAGCGCTGAAAATTCCTTAAAAATAACGAGGTAAATAATTTGTTCACTTAAATCTAAAGAATTTCACTTCTCTCTTTCCGTAGAAAAACTTATCCTCGCGTAAGCTGTCAATACACAATGAAATTGTCATTCGTCACCTGTCAAGTGACGCAAAATGTTATGACCTACTTTGTTTTATTTTCAAACTACATCTTTTCGGCGCAGAAACTAAACAATGCTTTTTTCAAAATATTTTAAATAAACATTATAATTTCTGATTTTCTTAAAATAATTTAAAAAAAAATTATAATTGATTTTTAAAGGAATTTCAAACTGAGATTTTCATTTTTTTTATAAAATGGAAAAAAATAGTTGACATGATTGATTATCTGTCAAGTTTTCCAATTAAAAAAAAACAAGATTTTTAACGAAAATTTTTGACGTGCTAGGAACGATTAAAAAATGTAAAAAATACCCCCAATACTTTGATCTTTCCTTTCAATAATAACATAAACATTTAGACAATAAAGTTTTGTTTTCGTCAAGTTTGGCGTCATTTTCGTCATGCTATGTTCTTTTTTAGCGATCTCATGGAGGTACCTACGTAATTTAAGTCTGATAATTTTCCTTTTTTCTGGTAAATAATTTTTTTTTTTTCTGGTAAAAATAATATTGTGATATTTTGCTTAATATTTACTATGCTAGATCAGTTATTAAACGCATGCACATTTTGAAATTGCAGGTTTCCATTGAAGAAAGGGAATATTTAAAAGATCAGAGGGAGAAAACATGACCAAAGTTTCAAAAGGTAGTTTCTAACTTGGACCTATCGACAAAAATGCTGTAAAAAAATAGAAATATATATATATATATATATACACAATTATATATATTTATTTGATTTTGTTCACGAATTCTTAAAGGGGCTTTAAGATTATGATTGGGTTGTGTTATTAAACCTGTTGCTTTAATTGAACTTGTTAATAGATTTTAATGCTAATTATTTAAGGCGAATATTCAAAACTCCATTCAAAACTATAAATGAACATTCCATACAATAGTTATTCCAAAACAAGGCTTGAGGATGAAACTCCCACCCAGTAGTTAAGGTTTAATATTGGAATTAAACTTATATACTGCTGGCCTTTTTCGAAACACAGTAATTTCTGTTTCGCGATGGAATTATATTTTTTTTTAAATAATAATTATAATCTAGGCTCTATTTGTGTATCGAGCACTGTTCTTTTTTTTTTTTTTAAATAAAGACAAAAATACTAAAGAACTTTGGCTCATCAATCTAACAGTTCTTTCCTATTATATCAATATATACGCATATATATATATATATATATATATATGATGCGGGTTTTTATACCCTTTGAATTTATGTGAGCAATAATTTGTTCTCTGTAGAAAATAAGAGCATTGGCGCGACACGACCAGAGAAAACAGGACAACACCAAACTTGAGTGGAAAAAAGAAAGGCTTTATATCAGAAAGAGGAAGAAAAAAGGGAAGATAGAAAATTGGGTTTAAAAATCGTTGCAAAAAACAGTGGTTTTTGCGAGGACTTAACAGGTAGTAGTAAAGTTCGTTCGGTTAATATTAATTCTCATTTTTGTTGCAACGTCGGAATATATTCGTCTTCAGGTCGAAGAGGGATTCAGTTTTCGGATGCTTTGCTGCAACTTTTGGGACATCCTCATTCCTCATTCAGCGGCCAAGAATACAATAGTATTCTTGGCTGCTCCATGTTTGGACACCATGTGGCTGCTGGTTGAGTTTTACGGAGCTAAATTTATCCGTGTTGACTAGTCGGTGGCACAGGAAAAAAGAGCCCGTGATAGGCTGCTTTCAGCCCAACCCAGAGGCCGGTGATAACGACCCCTACAAAGGAAGGCAATTCATTTATCTATATAATATTTTATTCTGTAACCATGGAAACGTGATTTTAGCTGTGTCTTTAAAACCCGGTAATTTTTAAAAGTTACTCCAAAATTCGCTTGAAGATGAAATGGAACTAATGCTTTTAATTTAATTGCAAAATTAAATTCGGGGTTTTTAGTTTCTATTTTTGAAACATGGTTGGAACTGTGTAGCGAAAAAAACCATATTTTAAATCAATTAATTTATAATATTAATGCTCTGTAAATTTACATTGAGCACTATTTTGTAAAAATAAAAATATCTATAAGAACACCGGATTTTATATCTTACTGTTCTTTCTTTTTATTTATATATATATATATATATATATATAACATAGGGGAGAAGTGTGCAAAAGGCGAAGTAAAGAAATAATCTTCAAACGTAGCTCTACAAATTCAAATAATTTTATTATTGAGTGTAAAATATTTTCTTTTAAGATGAAAGAAATAACATTATAAAGTTCCTCATTCAGTTTTTTCTTAGCCTTGTGTTTAGAAAAATAAACGCAAGCAAAGTTCATACAGAATTTTTTTCAACACAAATGAAAAAATGAATTGTGTTAGTACAGAGAGAAGCGTATGTGTGAAATCTATATTCTTATGTATGCTTAGCTAAATACAGCAGCAGTAGAGGATGTCGAGCAATCAGCTAAATGTCAGCGCAAATACGGCTAATGACAGCGAAACCCGAAATATATTGTCTTTTGTTTATTTGTCGCTTTGTGTTTTCGTACTATAAACCGTGCAAATTGGTTTCTGAAAAAACTTTTAAAGCACGTTTTGCAAAAGGAACTTTAGCACTCAATAAGTTTTTGGGGTGAGGGTGGGAGTAGTCGAAGATTGAGAAAGACTAGTTTTTTAATTTAAGTTACGCTTCTTATAAAAAAAATTTCGGATCACAGAAAGTTAAAAGATATATTTATTAAATTTTAAAGTTTTATTGGTTAATAAATATATTTTTAGGGGAAAAGCTTGTTAATCATTTACCTGGATCTGAGTTTTCATTGTTTTGAGCATACGACATAGAAATGGTCGTCTGTTTTTTCAAAGTACCAGAGCAGTGTCCCATATAAATTCGCTGATTGCTCAATAAATACTAATTTGGAAATTTAAATTTTACATTCGTGTGATTCTACTTTTGCGCAGAGTTGAGATCTTAGTCATACTACTTAAATCTATTGATTTTTTCCTGCTATTTTTAACTGGGTTCTGCAAATATCCCCTCCCGGATAAGTATATCGAAAAAAAACATGAAAATGTAGAAAAACTTTCATTAAATAATTAATTCAGTGTACATAACTATGTAAGAAAAATAAAAAAAGACATAGTTCCCGAATTTGGCTGGTTCACTGGACTACCAAATTCGAGAAATATGTCTCCTCTACCAGATTTTGTTTTTGTAATTGTCTTTTTTTATTCGTAGATGATGAAAATTCTGTGTAATTAGATTTAGTACATGTTCATCTTTGGTACGTTGACATGTTTCAATAGAGATAGCATCTCTATTGTTATTCTTGCCGATAGGGAAGAATTTTTTTGATCTTATCAAAACTTTGTAAGGTCCGTCATAACTTGGTTAAAGTGATTTTTTTAATTGTGTCACGACGAACAAAAAAAAATTCACTGCTGCTGATATCGGAAGGCGAATAAATTAAATGAGAATGCACACGTGTAAAAGAAAATTTCGTCATGTGTTGTTTCAAACGAGAAACATGGAGGACGAGGAAGAATTTTGTTGATTTATGAAAGATTCTCCAGGCAAGCGTAATGGAGTACCGTATACCATTTCTGTGGCGGTACCTTTAATATCTTCTTTAACAGTGGACTGTAGTCCAAGATGAACTATTGGTAAGTACTCGCTCCACTTGCTTGTATCTTATTGAGCAGCCAATGCGACTTTTAATTAGTAATGAAATATTTCCATCAATCCGTTATCACGGGGATGGTAAGCAGTCGTTTTAATATGAGAAGTTCCCAAAGTCTGCATAGTTCCCAATAAGACCTAACTGGAATTGAGGGCTTCTATTAGTCGTAATAGTGGTTGGTACGGCGAAATTATCAACCCAGTGCTCTATAAAAATTACTTGATGACATAAGCAGAAGGCCAATGGGTGAATCTGTATGCGAATAGCCACGAGATGTAGTTAAAGAACCCACAATATCAATATGAGCATGTGAAAAACGGGAGTCTCGTGTAGAAAATGAGCCATGACCACTTTTCGTTTGTCTGTTGACATTGCTTTTTTGGCAGGAAATATATTATTGAGTTCAGGTGCGAATATCATAGACGGCCAGAAGAATCTGTCGGCAATCAGTTTAAGAGATGCACGTTTTCTAGGATGTGAAATGTTTTGAAAATGCTGGAAAATTCTTTTGCGGTATGATGGGACAAGGATAGTTTCTGATGTTATTGCAGTAAATTTTCTTAACGCTAAAAGGAATAGGGAATTATGTCAATAAAACTGAAGTATTTTCAGAAATTTGTTTAATTGCTGTCTTCTTAAGTTGTCCTTGCGAAATGTAATCGAAATTTAGTTTCCATTTCTTTGAATAGTTGACGTACGTGAAAGTGCGTCAGCAAGAATGTTCCCTTTTCCAGAAGTGTGACGAATGTTAGTGGAAAATTGTGAAATATAGTCTAAATGACGTATTTCTCTAGGAGAATATTTATCGCTTTTTGTAATAAATGAAAAAGTCAAAGGTTTATGATCGATGAATATGATGAAACCTCTACCTTCTAACAGATGACGAAAATGTCTGATTGAGGGATAGACAGCCAAAAGTTCACGACCCAATGTACTGTATTTCTTTTGAGAATCTTGTAACTTTGCTGAGAAAAATAAAATAGCTTTTCTTGTTGATTGTTGAAGAACAGCACCAACGTCAGAATCAGACGCATCTGTTGATAAAAATAATTTTGTAGATGGGTCACTGTCGATGTAACTCAGCTTACTATGTTTGCAATTGCTTGTTTGGTTGAGTTAAACGCTTTTAGTCTTCAGAAAAAGTGATATTTTTAGTCTTTGACTTGAAAATAACTGTTAATACAGAAAAAAGATGAGAACACTTGGGAATAAAACTTCTCAATAATTAACGACGCCAATGAACCTTCTTAATTCTCTTAGTGAACTAGGCACATGCAAATCTTTGATTGCATTTATTTCAGAAAGCAAAGTATTATAACAGTTGCATTAATGCGATGTCACAAAAAATCTAGGAACACCGAAAATACATTTTGAAACGTTTATCTTTAAACCATAATAGTCGAAACGAAATATTTCCTAAATATGTTGCCGTATGCTCCTCGGGAGAATTATTTGCAACTCAGACATTGTCTATATATGCAAAAACGAAGCGCAGACCACGTAGAACTCCGTCCATAAATCTTTGAAAAGCCTGGGTTGCGTTTCATAATTCGAAAGAAATACGGACAAATGCCGAAAGGTATACAGATAGCAGTTTTAGGTATATCTTCTGCTACAGGAATTTGATGATAGGCACGAATTAAATCAATTCGTAAAAAATTGTTGCGTCAGATAAAGATGAAGAAGTGTTTGTGATAGGATATTTATCCGTGACGGTAGATGCATTTAATGCTCTGTAATCATCTCATGGTCTCCAGTTATCGCTTGATTATTCTGGACTATATTTATTTTTTGAATAGATGGAGTCAGCTGCTGTAGCGGAACGGATACCTGTTGTTTTAGTATCTGCAACAGTCGCAGAAACACTTAAACTGTTGCTGTTGTCGATCAGGTAACGATTATTCATATTAATCGAAATATTGAAATGTACAAGAAAATCTGCACCGATGATGAGTGTTTTAACATCTGCAAGGATAAATTCCCATGGAAAATCCCGTCTCATTCCCAGATTTAAATTCAAATAAATTGTTCCGAATGTGGCGATTCTGCAGTCATTAGCGTCTTACAAGTTGAATCGTTTAAATATTTTATTTGGCACAAACGAACAAGGTGGAATGCATACGTGTTTTTCACTGAATTTGTAGTGATAAAACACGTGTTTCAACAGATGGGGTGATCTAGTTTTGCTATGTTTTCTTCTATGTCGCTGACAATAATCTGATTGGGATCGGCGATCATTCATCAGAGAATCAAATTTCCAACATAATTTCGAAAGTCTTTATTCTAATTCCTTGGGGTAATCTTTTTTTGATTCCGATTGAATGGCGGACACTGTGTGGTCTATGTCGTAATTGTCTGCGATTTTGTCTGCGAGCTCAGCTAAATCGAACAATGTTTTTTTCTACAGAAAAATGGTATAAATATGTGCGTCATCATTTGTGGGTAGTTTTTCAAACCATAATTGACGCATGATGCCTTCGTCCATTAGTTTATTACCAAGGAAACTTTTCATGTATCGAAGAAGTTGAGATATTGTTTTATCTCCGAGGGACATGTTAGTGTAGAGATCTTTAACTTTGGCGTTACCGACCCTTCGAAGAATGGACTCTTTTAAACACTCGAGTGGTTTATATGCTGGTGGATTTTTTAGCAGACCATCAATCTCTTCAGCTATTTCTGCTGGCAGAGATCCAACTGCATATGAATACATTAAATTTTGCGACGTTATTCGTCTAGCAGGGAAAGCAGCTTGGTTGGTTTGAGTTGAAGGGTGTCAAGTGCATAAAGATATTTTCAGATCCCGATGTCATGATAAATACTGTAGTTCTGTAGATGTTTGGTCTGGTTTGAAATGTGAATTCTTAAAGAATTTCGAAATTTGTGGACGTGTTTGAAAAGTCGGCCGGTCACCATTTTTGTGGATGTGTTCGACAAGTCAGATTGTCACCACGTTTGCAGAGGAGCAGAGTGTGCAGAAAGTGAAGAAAAGAAATAATCTTCAAACACAGCTTTAAATAATTTTAATATTGAGTGTAAAATAAAGTTTATTTTTTTAAGCTGAAAAATAACATTATGAAGTTCTTCGTTCAGTTTGTTCCTAGCATTGCGTTTAAGAAATAAACGCATGCAAAGTTCACACGGAAATTTTTTACAACACAAAAGAAAAAAAATGAATTGTGTTAGTACAGAGAGAAACGTATGTGTGAGATTGTCACGCAAAAAACCAAAATCTATACTATAAATCTAGTTATGTGTACATAGCTTAAATGCACCAACAGAAGTATTTGTCAGGCAATCAGCAAAATATCAGAGCAAATACAACATGACAACTAAGTTCGAATCATATGTTGTGTTTTGTGTATTTGTCGCTTTGTTTTTCGCAATATTAACCGTGCAAAGTGGTTTCTGATAAAACTTTTAAATCCCGTATTAATTTTGCAAAAGGAACGTTAGCACTCAATAAATTTTTGAGCAGTTAGGATTTTTCAAAACTTTCGAGCTGCATCCCAAACAATCTCGCTGATTGGTCAATAAATGGTAATGTGGAAATTTGAATTTTTACATTTTTGTGATCATATTTTTGCACAGATTTGAGATGATGTCTCCGTGATCCGACAGAATTGAGATCTTAGTTATATTATTTAAATCAAATTTTAACAGAGGTCTATATCTATCTATCTATCTATCTATCTATCTATCTATCTATAAAAGGTCTCTCTCTCTCTCTCTCTCTCTCTCTATATATATATATATATATATATATATATATATAATCATGAAAACGTTATTTTTTGTATCTGTCTGTATTTCTGAGATGAGGTATTATCTACAATATTTACATTGTTCGGACTATCGTCCTCATCTTTGTTGCTATATTTATCACAGCGTTTCGGCCGGTGTACGCTCCGGCCTTCTTCAGGTGGTTGGAATGTCAAACTGAACCCTTTATTTCGCTTGCTTGGGGTAGACTGTTCTAGTTCCACGTGCCATGTCTAATGGATGTCAGTTATCTCCTGTTAATTCCACTCTCAAAGTTCTCCACCAGGTATTGAACTCACACTCTTTTGGGTCCTGTCACTGGATCTAACTTGGGGACATCTGTGTATGAATTTCTGGGACTTATAAATTTTCTCTGGCACTTCTTACCACTGGTTCCCATATTGTATTTATTTCTATGCTTGATCGGCTCAGGAGATTTTGGGGCCTAGCATATGTGCTGATTCCTTAAGTTTACGAATTTTCCAATGATGTTCTTTGTCTATGATTTCAACCTGATCCCACAGAGGTGGTGATCTCCCTTTTCTCTCCATATGTGGTCAAGCCACACCTGGACGATCCATCCCTTTACCCTGTATTACAGCTTTGGGAGTTGTTCTTTGAAGTCTTACCTTGAATGTCGACTTGTTTCCTACAGATATTTTTTTCCACAGAGATATTGGATGGCATCCAAGAATAGGGTGTGTTGTTACTCTATTTCTCCATCGAGAACTCCATTAAACATCTTATTGATTTACAAAGGGTTCACTTCAACATTCCAACTTCCTGAAGAAGGCCATAGTATAACACTGTCAAAAACGTATCTTAAATATAGAACAAAGATGAGGACAATATTCCGAATAATCCTCAAACAGTGTATACAAATATTCGCCATTGCTGGTTAGATAATGGCAGAGACCCAAGAATGCAGCATCCTGTGAAGATAATCCCATTCCGTTGTTTGTCTCTGAAACAAGATTTCTTAAAAAGAAACTTTGTCTAATTGTAACATTGTACTATCAACACAAAAATGATATAAAAATAAATTAAAGTCTCTAAAAAATCAAATATCTATCCTTGATATTGACAAGAAAATTAACAAAATTAATGTCCAATCAAGATCTTTTAGATACGATGGACATGGCATTAAACTTGATTATTTTGATTCTTTTAACAAATCTTTATTTAATAAGAAATCTCTTTCTAAACACCGGGTCATTATATCTCAAAATCACAGTAAAACATACAAATAAATTTTTTTAAAAAATTCATTGTTCCTTTTTTTCCCTTTCAAATCTGAAATATAATGTTTTTATTAAATTTCTAAGCACCAACTCCCAACAAAATTTGTCCATGGTTTGTTTTTACATTGCCTTTGTCAATGGGTTATTTAATGATGTTTTCGATTTTTCTTGCTGGGAATTTTTTCCCAAAGTGTATTGCTGGTGATGTTTTTTTGGGCGGCGGCTAGTATTAAAACCTATTTTTACCTTTCATCTTGTTTTTCCGCCTCAGCCTGGGGGTTAATCATTTGGTCATAGCTGGGACCCTAACAATGATGTCTACCACCCTGGATCTCGGTTGACCTGGTAATACCAGCAATTAAGAGGTGGTTTCCTATATTCAAAGCCTCAGATCAGAGGCCTTATTGACTGATATAGTTTATCGCTTTGACTGGTGGACATCCAACAAAAATATTTTTCAACTTTATTTAATACCAATCTATTTAATCAGTAAAAAAAAATAAAATATACCAAATCGAAAAAAATGCCCCAAACTTTATCCAAGTCAAAATTTTATTGTCAAAATCTTTATGTTATTGGTAAGAAAGATGAAAGGATTTTTATTATTCAATTATATTTTGATCCTCTTTAGAACGATTCAAAGTTTTGGTTAAAAATCTTGTTTTTTTTTTTTTGCATCTGTTACACCATGCTTATATAATTTTAAAGCCTTTTGAGAAATTTAATTTTGTTGATATTCATGTTTATATTAGTTAAAAGCAGAACTCATTGGTGAATTTAAATTGTCAACTTTTTTTGTAAAACAGAATCCCCGTTACTGAAAATCTATGATGAATCCTAAAATTAAGAAAGCCATAAAAAAAAGACCTTATTTAATCAGGAAATCGTTTAATTTTGTATATGAATAAGATATATTATGGAACGTTTTGTCTTAAGAAAAAATTTTCTATGAATAATGAATTTTTAAACAATTTTTAGATTTTTTAAAAATTTTAATTATAATAATTTATAAAGTTTTAAATATTTTAAAATTCTATTTTACTTTGTAGAGCTTAGTTTATTTGTCATCAAGTAAAATATCTATTTACAAGAACTGGCCCCCAATATTTTAAAAATTTTATTTTGTTTGTAAAAGTTTTGAATGCCAATTTTTTAAATATGGACATCCATACATGACATCATCAGAAAATAAGAGCGTAATTATAGTAATTTTTCAAATTACATAATTCAATAAAAAAAAATTAAAGAATATTTTCCTAATAAATAAAAAGATTACTGGGTATAAAAATTCTCTAAAAAGACATACACATTAAATTTTGGACTAATGACTTTAAAAATCCATTACCATTCAGAAAAAAAAAGTCTATAATCTATATTGTCAACACTTTAACCAATCTACAAATTCCATGTTAAAAAAAAAGCAATTCTTCTATATTTTAAACATAGAGTAATATTTTTTTAAAATTAAGATTAATTGAACTTTAAAACAGCTAAAATTCCTCAAATAAAGTTTCAGAAAAGTATATTTATTTTTGATAAAGTTTTTTAATCGCTTGAGGATTATGAGCAAATGACAGGGAGGCTACTGGATGGCAAAAATCAGATTTGTTAAGATTTCAAACAAAAATGGTATTATGTACAAGAGGGTTCCTAATATTTATTTACTGGAAACTTTGGAAATAAACAAACTAGAAAAAAAAGGTGTTATTAAATAACATATTTTCACTTATTTGATTTAGACCTTTTTATTTGTGGTAGGTAAAATCTTTATTTATAAGGTTGATATTGATAGTAGTTTTTGGTATTACAGTTTCAGAAGTCAGGACATTATAGGAGTGTCTTTAGAAATAGATCTGATCCAGCACTGATTTTTTTCTGACCCTAAAAAAGAACAGAAATATTAACAGATGGCCTCTTAACTAATTTATGACGTCCTCTGGCAGTTGCATCCCCAAGTTCTGAAGGTTTCTCTTGCCATTCCTTCTGAACTCAGAGCTGTGAGCTTATATTCTTTTAACCAGGATTCCAGATTATTTGCATAAACCTTGGTTTTGATCTAACATCAAAAGTCTTTTTTATATGTTTTGATTGGCTAAAATTATTTTATTTTGTTATTCCTATCTTTTCTATATTTTTTTATATAATGGAAATGATTTAAGGTTTTCAGTCACAAATTAGAAGACTATGAACCAAAAACTTCCAGCGAATTTTATTAAGTTTTCAGATCCTTCTTATTTTGAAAACGACAGGGTTTCCATCTATATTATATATATATATATATATATATATATATATATATATATATATATATATATAAGAGAGAGATAAGTGTTTTAAAGGAAAGTGCCTAATTTTCCAGTTTTTTTTTGTTCATATACAAGATGCGATGGGTAAATTGTCGCCATTTATATTTTTTAAATAAGATTTATTGTTTTTGATTTTGTCAACTGCAGGTATAACAATCAAAATACACTGTTTGTGAAAAAAGAGCCCAATGATGAATTCATTCCACCAGAAATTTTGAAAAGACTTGCTGTACTGCTTAGCATTCATGCCAGAAAGTCCAACAAACACTTCAAAGTGTTTGGGTGTCAATCTGAAGACAGTACAGAGGATTCAAAAAGAGTTGGATGATATATCCATTCAACATAATGGTGTTTGACATGATCACTAGTCATTGTAACATTACCAATCCATTCATCTTCCCATAAATTCAAGATGGAGGCATACATAAAGTTCCTTGAAGAACAAGTGCTGTGAAAACCCTATTTAAAGCAAAGGACTCTGAACCATGCCATACAATTCAGAACTCAATCATGGCTGTCATGACAATTCCTGACCAATAACATTGCAGATTCTTCTTTGGATTTCATCAAACTGCAACACTCTTGATTATGTGTGGAGTGCAGACTAGATGTGAGAATATTCAACAAAACTCCTGGTAAACTTAAAATATGAACTAGAAGGCAAGGATTATGGCAGCATTCACACAGTGAAACAAAGTGACCATCCAAAAGAGTTGCAGTTGATTCAATATTTGTCTTTCAGAAAAACATCAGTCTGAAAAGGTGTAATGGTGATTTTATTGAATAAATTTATACTTTAGTATTTAAAAAAATTTTTTCTTTAGATGAATTTTGGTAATTATATCTTATTACACTGTGATATCAATGTTATATTCATTTTTTGCATAAGTTAGACAATTTTTTCCATTGCACTATTATTTTTATATTTATCAAACCAATCAGACTTACTAAATATTCCCCATCAAAATATGGAGATGAGAATGGAAAGAAAAAAGTCTTTAAATAAAAGTAATCATTATTTTTTCTTCCTGCCTCAATTTTACTATTCCATACTATTATTAAATACTATTAAATGAGATTTTTCAGGGAGTTCTTGACTGTTGGATGATGTTGATTGGCTCATTTGTTGAACTCATTTTTGTTTATCTTTTTTTACTGGGATTTATTTTATCCATAGTATGCCAAATAATATTTTAATGTATCAATTGAACCCTATGCATGGTATTTTTAATCAAAATGAAATTTTTAGTTGATTGCATCAGAACTTTAGAAGGCCCACATATAGGATAACTTGTTATAGGGCTTCTGACATGTTAAAACCTCTGCCACATGATGCCCTTGTGTTATGGGACCTTAAATATAATAACATAATGGACATTCCATCCGTCAGAAATACTCCATCAAGGAGTCTGTCAGTCAGTCAGTCTGAAGTGAGTGAGTGAGTGAGTCAGAGTCTGTCAGTCAGTCAGGCAGTCTGAAACAGAGTCGCGTTCAGACAACTACTACAAAAACAGAATAGTGGTATTCGAGACAATTACTACTAAAACCTGATTGTTCGTACTAACACTTTCTACTTCTCTGTATATATTCCTGTTTGTAATATATCTGTGTTATTCCATATCCGTGTTTGAGTTCTTCTTTATTTGGTTCTACCTTGGACTATCACCATGGTACAAGGAACCGGACCATAACAGAAAATTAGAAACAAGGATAGAACCCTGGGGAACAACTGCATTAATGCAAAAAGAGCTAGAAGAGTAGCCATTCAAAACAATTCATGAAAGAAAGACTAAATCAGTTCAAAAATCTGTCCCGAAATACCTTTTCAAAAGACTGGTATGCCAAGCCCTGTCAGACGCTTTTGGGTTGTCCAAAGCAACATCTTATTTAAAGCTTGATAGACTTGTTGTGGACACTGTTACAATTATACATAATGTTGGTCCACTTCTAATAACGGGCCACAACTAGAGAAACAACTGAAATTAAAATAACATGAAATATCAAATATATATATATATATATATATATATATATATATATATATATATATATATATATATATAATTACCATTCAAATGGTACATGAATATTTTTATGTACCATTTGCATTGTTGTTGGTCAGAAAGCAATTTTGATACATTTTTATTACTCCAGGGTCAATAGTCAAGAAGAACTTTCTAAATTGTCTGCCAAAGTGGAAATGAGGCAGGGCTGTCATGGGCTCATCTATTGACCAATCAGAGGACTCGTTACATGCTGGTTACAACAATGATGTGAAAGAGATTCTGGATTGGCCATTTCCTTTATTTTCTTAAAAGTAACCGTTACAGATTCTTTCAGCAATAATCATTAGTATATCAGCAGTTGACCTAGAGAAGCTGAAGCCATATTGCTTGTCTGAAAGAAGGTCCTGTGATGTGAGATGCTTAAACAGAAAACAAGAGATAAGCCTCTACTCTTGTTCAATAAATATGGAAGGAGTACTCGCTGGGCAATAGGCAAACCTATCTACTCCTATTATATATACTCCTATTATATATATTATATGCCCAATTGTCATCAGTGTGTCCTTGGTTTAAAACTGTTATATCGTAGATAATACAATATAAGCAACTAGGTAATTCCGAGTGGAAAGATTACGCTAAAGACAGGAATTAGGTAAAACAAATAACATGGGTTTTATTGTACAGAAAATACAATGAGTAAGAGTTCTGAATAATAACCCTACTACAATACTTCGTCATGTCTTTTATTTTCTCCTCATTCACGTCTCTTTAGACTGACCAATCACTGTTGGGGTGTGATAGGTTGTTCCACTATAACAAAAAGAAACAGCTGCACATGCCTTTTACCATTGTTCTTAGGTGCACTTGTTCTGTGATTATGTTGTTGAGTTGATGACTCGTATCAATCCTAAACATGTCCATCAATCTCGCATATGCATACGATAATTTGCCACTCCTCTATTCTGGGGTTAAGTGGATGGTGTTTTTAATGCTGCTAGCCATGGCAAGGATGGTGGTGCGAATGACGTGGATGGAGAGAATCTTACGATATGAATGTTATTCTCATCAGGATCTGCTTGGATTCTTTGGGCATCAGCTCAGGATAAAGATCAAAACTGATAGAAAGCATCTGCTTTCAGCAGATTTCAATGAAAGGTAGGTGAAAGTTGTGAGTCTGGTTTGCGTGAATGAGGTCAGTCTTGATTTTCATCCTCTCCAGTTTGTTTTTTCCTCTTTTTACCTTGACTGGATCAGCCTTTGATGTTTCCATGCTGTAATTAATTTTGTCCCTCCCTCACTTCTTTTTTAACTGATTTGTTCTTTACCTCCTCTCCTAAATCTTATCCAGCATCGCAAATCTGTCCTCTTGTCAATTCAGATCTCTCTGTAGTATCTGGTGATATTTCTTTTCAGTCTGTTATCTATCTATCTATCTATCTATCTATCTATCTATCTATGTTAGTAAGACAAGCCTAACCCACAGAAAATAAGCTGCTTGATTCTGCTTATCAGCAGAATACAGAGGCCATGCTTACTTTTCTGTTCTACAGTGGGGTAAACTAGGTCTTCTAACATTTTTACTTGAAATAGATAGATGGACAGATAGAATATAGATAAAAATATATATAAGATATATAGATTTTCATATCTACATATATATATATGTATATATTATTTTGAAATGGACAAAGTTCAACAATTTCATGTATAAACATAAAATGTTTTAAATATATATATATATATATATATATATATATATATATATATATATATATATATATATGCAATTGTCTTTAGACTGACCAATCACTGTGCAGGTACCTCCACAGATTTGCAATACCTAAGGTTTAAAATAAATTTTTTAAATGAAAAATAAAAAAATTAAAGCTTTTATTTTAGTTTTAATTTTAAGTTAGATGAAATTTAATATTACAATAAGCAAATAAAAGACTTTGCTCCATTTCAAAACTAATTTAAATTGACTGGAAAGAGTTTGTTTTTGCTAAAAATGTGATTAAAGTGCCATTTTTAGTTTGTAATTCTCTTTATTAAAAAATCCTCCATACATAAAATATACTTTTCTGAAATTTTATTTAAGGAATATTAGCTAATTTAAAGTATAATTCATCTGATTTGAAACAAATGTTATTTACTTCAAGTTTAAAATATTGCAGAAATGCATTTTTTTAACACAGTGGTAGCTGTTTATTTAAGATGTTGACAATTTGTTAACAGATGGATGTTTATCTAATGTTTTTCTACGGAGGTGGGGGAGCTTTATCTGTAAAAACTAATGGAAGAATATAATGTGAGGACCATTTTTTATATAATTTTTAATCACTCAGTAATCTTAAAAATTTAGGAAAATATTCTCTGTAATCTAATGTTTTATTGAATTTTAGATACTTCGGTTTAAATTTACTATAGTTATTGCTTTTAATTACTGATAATGTAGGGTATGAACATCTGTATATACAAAAATTGCTACAATTATTCATATACAAAGAAAAATTCAAAATTCAATGAAAAATATTGGTGTTTGATGAATTGTTCTAAGCTTTTCAATTTATGATTAGTAAATATAGTTTTTACTTAATAATAATATAATCCAAAAGGCTGAAATTAATACAGAATTTTAAAAGATTTAAAACTTAGTAAATTATTCTAATTAAAATAAAAAAATGAAAACAATTCTTGTCAAAATTCATTGAAAATTTCTTTTTCTTAAGACAATAGTGTCTTTAATAAATTTTATTTATCAAAACAATTTGAAGCTTTTCTAATTAAATAATGTCATAGTTTTATTGCATTTTTTATTTTACGATTTAGAGTAGATTTTTGGTAAATGGTGTTTCTGTTTTACCAAAGAAAATGTGTAATTTTATTGTAAAAAAAGCCCCCCAAAATTTCCTATACTATTCTGTTGATGGAAGAAAAACAAGATGAATGACATAACACGTTATCAGGATTTTACTCAAATTGTATCTACATCCTCTTAGTTATCATAAATGTTTCTCTAAACAGATTTGCGCCTTGATTTATCTAGTCATTCCCTAAAATCATAATTTTACTTAAGTAGTTTATAGCATTTCTAATTTTGTATTCCTTTCCTAGTATGACTAATATTATCTATATTTTTAATTAATTTCTCCTCTATTTCCTTCTATGTCACAGATTTTCACAAGATGCAGCCAGCAACTAGTGAAATCAAATGTTCAAATGTACTGTTGTGGGCTTCAATACCTTTGACAAGATTTTTATGCTCTTGGTTAGTTTGACCTGTAAACAATTTAGTGGACTTATGTAAGTTCAAAGGAAAAATAAAACATAGAATTTGAACAATGAAGTATTGACAAATATATTGATAGAACATTTTACAAAAAGGAAAATGAGAAATTAAATGAAATATTAAGAGTTCAAAGCAGCCTTTAGTGT
The DNA here is from genome assembly GCA_903632075.3 of Acanthosepion pharaonis. NCBI lineage: Eukaryota > Metazoa > Mollusca > Cephalopoda > Sepiida > Sepiidae > Acanthosepion > Acanthosepion pharaonis. The sequence goes on along the minus strand of CAHIKZ030002063.1, from coordinate 24,390 downwards.
CACATTTTGTGGGAGTGAAAAAATGTCTTTTTTAATATGAAAAGTTTCCAAGAAATTTTTTATGATTCTTTCAAATTACATTTTGTGTAATTATCATCAGGGGCGGTAATTCAAAAAAAGACTCAAATTATCATCAAGGGGTGATACAACAGTACATATTCTTAAACTCTAACCGTAATTTCACTTGTTATCAAGGATGAAAGCGGACAAACACTCGCCCTTGTGTGAGTATAATTTCGCTCTACCGAAAACTCATTTTAATCTTTTTTTTTTTCTTTAATTCTTTATTTTTCTATTTTTTTTTTCAATGTTTAAATTTTATTTTATTGTAATTTTTTTTCTTTCTCCCCCTACTCATCAGTGTGTTTGCCCATAGTAACACATTTTGTCCTAATCATTCTAACCTATCTGATGGTCCCGTTTTGAAAGAAAAATCAGAAAAAAAGCGAAAATTGAATGTCTTTGGCTAGATGTGAAAGTGTCTCGTCAGTATTCTCATTTAGTGGCCGACTATTCTTGCTGGATAAAATTTCTGAACTTGGAATTGTTTTCGCCACCTGTTGTTCTTAATTTTTATTGAAAGCATGCCTCCCAAGCCCACTATTTGGTGAGGGCGGTGCATTGGCCGTTGATCCCCAAACCAGGTCGATGCTTGGACTTAAGGTAAAAAGTACATTCACTTGTTATCATGAGGATGAAAGCGGACTAACATTTTTGTTGCCACGTATGTTGGGGCATTTATTATGACATGGCAATAAATCCGGTAACCTTATTTTCTTCAATTTCTTTTTAGAATAGACAATGTGACTTATAGTTAAAAACTTAAAACTTAATGTTGCGAAAGGGTAAATGATAGTCAATAAGGACTCTTTTCAAATTACCCCCCCTCTCATCGTTACCTCTGTTTTTTTTGTTGTTGTATGTGTTATATGTAATAGGAGTAGGTAGGCTTTCCTACCGCCCGGTCAACACTCCTCCCATTCTCTTGGACATGAGTTTCAAACGCCTTGTTTCTTGTTTAGGAAGGGGTTTCCTTTCTCTCTCTCTCACTGGCCTCTGTATCTCCAGTTGCCTTGATCTATCCACTACTCTTCTCATCCTTTCTTCTATCACTCCTATCTGATCTTGCTCCAAATTTTCTGTAACCCCTTGCGTCCTAGTGGCTTTCCGCCTTGCTTGGGGTGAAACGCTTAAGAAAAAAAAAATCTAACCCCTTTCCATTACAAGGTATTTCTGCCTACACTTAAAGGAAACCAAAGCAACTCCTACAGAAGGTAGTGAAGGAAAGTGAAAAGAAAGGGTTAAACGTCAATTGCAAAAAGATTAAAAACATTATTGTCAGCAAAAGAAACAGACTAATATATAAATTACAAATTGGAGATATCAAAATAAAACATGTACAATAATTTATATATCTGGGAAGTGTTTTAACAGAGAACACAAAGTGTGACACTGAAATCTGAAGGTGCATTGGGATTGTGAAAGATGCCATCTAAAAGCTAAGCAAAGTATTAAAAAACAGAAAACTTTCATTACAAAGAAAAGAGTACTGGACTGTTATATAATATCAGCCCTCCTCTATGGTTGTGAGTGCTGGACAATCTTCTTATAGATGAAGAAGAGACTCAAGGCAACAGGGATGCAGTTCTACAGAAAGGGTAATCTGAATACCATGAATTGAGCATGTGATTATGGTAAAGTTTTAAGGAAAATAGGAACAAAAAGGACACATATTTGAAACAGAAAGAAGCAATTGAAATTTATAGGGCATATAATGAAGAAAGGGGGCGTGGAAAATATGACACTCACAGAATATATTGAAAGCAAGTGGGGCAAAGGATAGCAGTGAATAACCTAACATGCTTGGTAGAACAGGGATTATGAGTGATTATAAAAAGACTTAATCTTGTACAATGGACATACAGTTGTGCAGAGCTATTATCCCCCATGTCTTGAAGGGACATGACACATAGAAGAAGTTAACCAATTTTATGGTTTATTATAAAGTGAAAATGAAACAAAAAATCTGCTCTTGTAGAAGACAAGAATTGTTTAGCAATTTCTCTGTTTGAGTGAGAAAGGCTGTGTGAACAAATAGTGTTTTTGCTTCCAAAGTTAAAGTAACATATTGTTATGGTAATTTACCCACACACGCATGGACTCTCCCAGCTATAAATAGGAGCAGGTACTGCCTTTTGGAGAGGGAAGTTTCCAGCAGTCAGCTCTGTTAATATATTTGTTTAACTCAATTCCTTTCTTTGTGTCTTTATTTCTGGTCCTAACAAGGTCACAACACATATCAAGTGAAACATTTGTACCTCAAGAAAAGAGCTTAATTTTGCAACTTGGCAATGCTATAGCTTATAGGAATTAAATCCTATATACATTTTTTAACCAGTAAAATCCTATCAGAAGATTTGTTGGATAAACAATCATTGCAAAGATAAATACTGCCAAAATACTGGTGGACGAAGTTGTAGACCTAACACGTGTTATTTTGGGACCATTTAGAAAATAACAATAACTCCGACCACTACTCCTGCAAATTTGAGAAAAAGATTTTCATGAACCGGTGTGAAATCAATTTCTAATCAATGAAAACCTTGTATTCAAAAAGTTTACACTTCTATGTGAAATTAGATTTTGGTAACCCTTATGGATATAAAAATAGAAGCCTACTGTTTCTGAAGGCTTACAACAGTTTCGTAGGTCAGTTTGAGCTACACATATGTGCACACACACAATGAAAGGGCAACAGCCAACAGCTGCCAACTAAAGCCTTGTCCATGCACAGCAACTGCCTAGTAATCCTATGAACTCACAAACACATTAACCTCACCGTCATAAAATAAATCTGGTCACACATTTCCATCGCACTAAGAACACTTAATTAATTTATAAAACAAACTTCACTGCAAGGGAAATTGAACATTTTATTGTCATTGTATATTTCTGAAAAGAATATATAAATGTTATTTCAACTGATGTTCTATTTCCACTTTTCCTCCAGAAAATAACCTTTTTCATATTTCATTTTAAAATATGTGTTGTTGTTAAATGTTTGGAATCCAGACACACTGATAGCAACTAAAACCTGGGTAGATGGATCCCAACAAGCTCTTATAAAAAGCAGAAAAGATGCATGTTGGCAGCCAGTGTAGAAAAGACAAGATTGTATCTAGTTTGCTTCTGTTTATATATCAATTTGTGATATCACTTTTAACAATTTGTTTAACAGAAATTTATTTAAAACAAAGGAAGTCAGCTTGATTGTTGATAAAGGACGGGCAAATAAAAAAAGCAATGATCACAGTTATTACACAGGTGAGGAAGGTAAAATGTAATGGCATATAAAAGATATTGTTTTCAAATTATTTTAGCTTCTTAAAATTCAATATAATGATTGAAGTAAAAAGAAGAAGAATTTGAATTGTAAGTGCTATTTATGGATATGATTTGGACATAGGAGTAAATAAAACCAAGTTTTCAAACCTTGACCCTTTATAGTAAAATTCTGTTTATTTTCCATTTTATTACACTACTTTGTAATTTGACAAAAGAATTTCTCTAAATTTGTTTTATGACCTATGGTGTGGAATACATAAACTTATTTAGTTCATTTACAGCTTTTGTTCTATACTGCTTATGCATAAATAACTTGCAATAATAAACTAGATATATTTAATTAGAAAATATACTAAATAATAACATTAAAAATAAAATGCTTAACAGATTATCAATAAAAAAACATCTGATTAGTATTTAGATTTTCATAAGAAAAATATTTTAATATTATACATTTCGAAGGTTGCAATTATTGAGTTAAAAATCTATACTTTTTTCCGAAATTTAGTTCTTTATTCTAATATTAAATAATGAGAATCTTTGAAAAGCAGATGCTGTGCAAATTCAAGAAATGGAGTGCTTTGATACTTTTAAATATTTGTTTTCTTTTGATACTAATAGAAGTGGTGCAAATATTTGGCTTGAAGGAACTATCATTTAATTTTTGTTCACATTATCATAGTAATATACATAGAAAGAACAGAAAACATTGAAGTGCGGCAGAAGTCTTTCTTCGAAGCATCAGAAGTTTTCTTTTGTGACATTAAAAAAGCGCCTAAGTATATGACGTCACATAATACCGACCAATCAATGTCTTCCTTTCACTCTATTTTAAGAATGACTTTCAAAATGGCTGTCAGTATAAAAGTAAATCTCAACCTAAGAAGGTCTGAGGTCACATATTTTGAGTTTGTGTATATGAACGTCATTCTGAGTAAAATATGTTATATTTATAACGTCTTGCGGCTACTCAAACAATTTTATTTCAATGGAGTAAACGTGAAATCGCAATATTTGGCTCTGAGCATTAGCCTTCTCTTTACGCCTTACATAGTTTTACTTTTAGATAGCAGTAAGTGTGAATTGAAACTATCGTGGTATTGTAATATCCATCAGGATTTCTTACTTATAACATTTATTTGTTCATATAATATCATATTCTTTACCACAATACTGGTTAAACATTTCTAGATTTGTTAGCATTCATTGTTTATAATCGTTTTTGTTGATTGTGCTGCAAAAACAGACAACTTGATGTATGAGCAAGCTTGTGACAATAGGAGGAAAACCTTGGTCATAAAATCCTACCAATATTGTTCATTTAAGAAAATCTCTTAACTTTTTTATGCTCATCAGCTGTTGAAAATTTATATTTTATCAGTGGAAAAATATTGCCATGACAACAAGGTAAGCAAATATTTTTTATAATACTATAAATAAAATAATAATAATAATAGAAGCAATAGTTTGTTTTTTTAAAAAATGTATAGTATCCAGTGATCCACCAACTCGACTCCTGCTTTTTTATGGGTCTCTCTTTGTAAACAATTTGAAGACGTGTATGTTTTATTTCCATTCTTTTTTTTTTAAATATTTTAAAAACTAATGATGAATCTTGAAAGAATGAAATAGAATAATTCACTTAAGTGATAAATATTTTTTTCGACATCAGCAATACCGTTTGTAGTTAAGCTTTTTTTTTTTTTTTTTTATTTTTGTCTCTATCAGTTACGTTTCCGGCATTAAAGTTCATAAAGGCTCTTAGTCTTAATCTTATATCCATTCATTTCAAGTGTACTTTAAAATTAGTTGTTTTTCCCGTTAGACCTAGTTAGTTTTTGTAAAAAAGGTTTTAACAGAATTCCAAACATTTTGTTTTAAAAACAACTTCCTATCATTTCTCTTGTTCGCAAGCAAGTTTTTGTTTGTTTCTTTTCTTGTTTAAAAAAAATCAAAAAATGGATACCTAAAATAAAAGAAAATATCTTAAATAGTGTTTGATGCAGTTAAAAAAAATCAAAAGCACAACTTTTAAAAATTAGCTCAGAATATTTTATTTTGTAAATTTAGCGTTTTTATTTTTGTGCCATTTTGTTGAAATAATTACTGAAAACATCTCTTTTTCAAATAAAGCCTTCGCATATTTTAATTTAATTTTGTAATTCAAATTGTATTTTGATTTGTATTTTAGGAAATTTAACAAAGTAATTGATGTTTGCTTGTGCATAGTAGATCCTGTATGACGATAAAGAAAAAGGGGGAAACTTTTGAACACGTCGAATTAAAAAATATTATCGAAAAGAAAAAAATAATTTCATTTTATAAAGATTTTTTCGATTGAAATGGTATGACAATTTGTTTGACAAAAAAAGAAAAAGATTGAATAATTGTTTTTCAATTGTCTGTCGAGTTACAATGAAAAATTGATTTTGTGATTAAACATACGACTTAGATTATTGTCACTTTGGTAATTTTGTTGCTGACAGGACATTTACATTGAAAGAAAGCTGGTCACTTGAAAGGAGCGTCAATGTGTTAAAAATACGTTTTCGATTATTTTTTTCTCTTTATCATACAAACAGCAGACAAGAATTCATCTAACATTTCAGACGAGTAAAACTGTAAAAGGTCAATTAAAACCTCAATGTGAGCGCAGCTCTAAAAATAACCTTATCGAAGATAATACTTAAATGAAATGAATTGTTTCTCAGGATGTTAAACCTCTAAAATAATTTGTACTAATTCTCTACATAAAAAAAAGTTAGCATATTTCACTGGCCTTGAACAATTGTTGATTGAAATCTCTTTTTGTTTTTTACTTTTATTTTTCGAATCATACAACTTATTGATCAGGTTGAAAATGAATTGTTATTTATTTTCTGAGCAATTTATTTAAAACAAAAAATAAAAATACATAAAAAACACTATGTATTAATTAATGTATGCAAAAAGATGTAATTTATTTAAAAAAAAAATATTTATGTATTGTAAATTATTTCTGAAGTATTTCACATCAATAAATTTTAAAAATCTATAAAGAACTAAAAAAGTATACATTTTTTACTTTTTTAGGTTCTGTTTTAAAACACGTTTAAATTAAAATATGATTATTTATAATGTAATTTGTTTTTATTAGATGTATGCAAAAATTTCTAGAATTTCTTTAAAATAAAAAGGATTCTGAGAACATTTGCACACACTTCCTTGATTGAAAAAACTGAACAAGTAAATTTATTGAAATTTTTTGTAGATTAGTGTTGTTGAAGTATATTAACTCCTCAGTACAGTTCATTATGTAGAAACGAAATACCTTCTTCAATATTAGCATAACTTTACAGAGCATAAAGTTCAAGTCTTAGGTCTGTATACCATAAACCCACATTAATTGCATGTTATTTGAACTTCCATTCCAGTCCTTCATATAGTACAAAAGAAGAGATAACCCATTATACTCATACAGGGACCAGTGAGAGATGACATATATAAAATTCTTGAAAGAACCAACTTCTCTGCTAACACCACCAGAAAACTAATTGCAATCTTTCAACAGAATAGAAAATCTGGTAATATCTATTCAGATACATAGCATAGAGGATCCAGACAATAGATGTTCTGTACAACACGAGGTCTGTATTTGAAATTGGTTCTACTCTAACAGAGGTAAAATCTCCTGGAAGATGTGACTAAGGACTGCATGTAAAACATTCTGAGCAATTGTGCCATAGAATGGAAGAGTGAGGCCAGTTATGTCATCTCTAAAAATAAGACAAAAATATGTAATCTGTAGAGAAAAATCAGCAATAGCTGGTCACATATGGAAGAAACACACCAACCTCAATGCAAATAAGTCAAAATAAGAGGAATCAACACACATACTAGATTCATACTATCTAGTCAGCAGATCAAACATAGATTTTAATAGTATATAGAAATTATTTTATGCTTTACTATTCAGACCATCTAGCTCATCTTAATTTTTATACTCACAACATTTCAGTATTTTCTGGCCTTCTTCAGGTGTCTAACCAAAAACTGAGTATTCCATCTCTGGAAGCTTTTACAGGAAATACAGCTGCTCCCTAAAATTAATGGTGGAAGTACATTATAGGCTGGAGAGAGAGATACTGAAATTAGGCATGGCTGATCATAAGTGGAGGGAAGAGATGTGGTCAACCATCCTTGTGGAGTAAAGTCAAGATAATAGATAGAAAACATCACTGAAGGATAATGCAGTTGAAAGAATCAGCACAAATCTTAGACACTGACAACTTCTTCAGTAGATTTAGCATAGAGATAATAACCTAATTAAAGAAGAAAGGAAATATAAAATATTCCACCACCTGAGTACAGACATTATAGTTTCAAAATTTATGCAACCACCTTCTCCAGGAGACACAGGGTTGAATGGGTTAAAAGCTTTTGTTAAAATATTTTTGGTATCCAGGCAGTTGTGAGTTAAATCCCTGGGTCTGAAAATATATACATATATTATGGTTCAGTGGAAGAAACAGACAATTGTTCAGGTGGAATAAGACTGGATTGAATAAGAGGTTTGGTTCAAAATTCAAAGAAGGCCAGTGGCTACCACAGTCAAAATGTGAGTATAACAACCAAAACGAGCAGGCTGGTTCAAATACTAAAGCATATTCTTTAAGATGTAGAAAATCATGGCTCTCCATAACTTACTGTCCTTTGTAACTAATAATGATAATTCCTTATCACAAAAATTTCAACATAAAATTAGATAACTCCATGAGATTGCTTAAAAGAAGAGCATAGCATGATGAAAAAGATGCCGAACTTAATAAAAACAAATTTTATTGTCTAAATGTTTATGCTATTATGAAGAGGAATGACCAAAGTTTTTTTTAATTATTTTTTATTTATTTTTAAAAAATTCTTCCTTATTTTTAGAACATTGTAAATTTTCATTAAAAAAAACTTGTTTTTCTCTTTGTATCACCAGAACTAGTAAAATACATATACAATTTTTAGCACGTTATTTTTTGTATAACACACAATTTGGAAAATCTTGCAAAAATAGAAATAATTGTCGGATGTTAATGAAACTTTCAGAAACTATTCATATTATTATAAATGTGTTGTTTTTTTTTTTTTTTTTTTTTTTTTTTCAAGTCTTGGCAGAAATATTTTTTTATATATTTATTACCCTCCTCCATAATTTATGAAAGCTCTAGAAATTTGATCGAATCCAGTTTAGTGATTACAATAGTTAAAAGCACAAAGCTTTGAGGAATGCAAATCATGTTTTTTTTTTTTTTTTTTAATTGGACCCCCGAAAAATCAGCTCTGAATACAAACCTCAATAAAACAAAGATATTATTTAATTTCAGATGCTTTTATTTGCTTTTATGAATATGGGCAAGATGAAAAATGAATTTTTACTACTTTATTTTCAAACTACATCTTTTCGGTGCAGAAGCCAAGTTAAACTTGGTTCAAAATATTTTAAATAAACATTATAATTTCTGATTTTCTTAAAATAACTTTTGAAAAGAATGATAATTGATTTTTGAAAGAATTTCAAACTGAGATTTTCATTTTTTTTTTTTTTTTTTTTATAAAATGGAAAAAAATGGTTGCCGATTTTTGATGACTCAAAAAAAATAAGACGAAAATTTTGGACATGCTAGGAATGATTAAAAAATGTAAAAAAAAAATACCCCAAAAATACTTTGATCTTTCCTCTTAATAATAACATGAACATTTATACAATAAAATTTTGTTTTCATCAAGTTTGGTGTCTTTTTCATCATGCTATGCTCTTTTTTATGGAGTTACCTACATAAAATATATAGATGCTACTGATGAAATAATCAAGTTGTAGATTTGAGGTATGGTAAAATTGGCCAGATTCACTGGATGATCATAGTTTCATTGTGTAGATCCGTGATAAAAGTTCCAAGAGCTTCAAAGTAGACACATCAGATGTGATGTCTTTAGGAACATTCGTCATTGCAAAAATAAAACACTGTGGAGGGTGAGAAGAGACTAAAAGGTAAGGAAATTAGTTGGAATAAACCATATACTGTCAGTGATTTTTTAAAAAATTTTATTAGAGGATATACTCAAGAAAAAATATGATTTTGTAGCAAAAATCATTTTGTTGTCTTCAGAAAACAACAAATTTTTATTTAACATATTTAGTATTTTGCTCCATCTGCCATTCAGGCAGTTAATTTTGTCCTCCAAGAACTTTTCATTTTTCTGAACATATTGATCTAGGTACCTTTTTACAGATTTTCAAGGAATTGAATATTTGTATTAATTTAGAATTCACTGAAGAGCAGAAAACGATGGATGAGTGAAAACTTCCCAGTTAAACTGTAACAATGTCTTTTTTTGGTTACCAGTGAAATGTGGTTTAGCGTTATTCTGATAGAATATCATACTCTTTAGAACTTTTTCAAATCAAGTGTTTATATTCTCTGGAAAAAGTTTATTGTAAAGATAACTTCAAAATATATACAGCATTGTGTTATTGTTTTTTGATAAAGACAGCTAGTGGTGGTTCATTTCTCTTCTCTTATGATCTCTTGCATATTGATGTAAATTATTTGTCTTAAATGTTTAAAATATAATCCAGTAGTTGATTTTGATATATTGAATATGTTGTCATGTCAAATAACATTATTTTCAAGTAACATGTTGATTTCTGTCGACCGCGATTAGTTTACCTAACCTTGAAACAAGACATCTCTAGCACAAAAATTCACAAACCATTTTTGATACAATATGAAAATATTGCTTTTCTTCCATCTTAAATTTTAGAATCAATAAATCAAAATTATTTAGATTTCTAAAAATATGAAAACAATTCACGCTGATATCTTTCACAGTAAGAGTGAGCTTTTGGATCAAATTAATTAAAATTGCCCCTAATGCCATCTAACAACTAAAACATTTTAAAACACTCATTATATCCAGTTGTTCATAATAGTTTGTAAATAGTGATATTTTTTTTTCTTTTCCTCTTTGAACATTTCCAAATTCCTGTTTATAAAATCATAGACAATAAATCTTTCTGTGATCACACACACACACACACACACACACACACACACACACACACAATCATTTAACTGATTTGTGAAGGAAACTTTAAATACAAGGTGTATATTATTGAAAATAACTTTGTTTTAATGCCTGCTCTAAAACAACTGATTAGTTGTTGTACTACTGCCATCAACTCAATGGTTATTTATTAAGAACTGGTGTCCAAGTGGATGTTATATATAAAGTAACTAAAAGTTGACATTTCATGCAGAAATTAAGTTATTCAATATTTCAGTGAGAAAAATCTGCCCTTAAAAAATCATTAACTGTATTTATAAATGTCTGTTAAATTCAATGTACAGATGTCCTTAATTTCTTATGAGCTTCTCTTAAACTAGAATGTTTTTGATATGCAAATTGATATTGTGGACTACAAATTTAACTAATTACATGAACTGTACAGTAATTCTTTTAGTAGAAATAGATCTAGAAATGGTCAAAAAAGAAACATTCTAGAAAACAGATCACATTAAATTAAAAAATTACCAGAGTAAGCATTTTTTAAATAAACAAATTGAAAAGCTAATTAAAATAAACAAAATGAAGTCATCAGCTATGTCAATTTTATTAGGTGTTATGTAAATTTAAAATTATTTATATTTAAAGCTCTGTTTACATTAACACTAGCACTAGTAACAGCTTTAACAGAAGAAAAATACGTTTAATATATTTGAAGAAAAGTCAGTGATTATAGTGAGAAAAATCTAAAACTTTTTTCATGTGTCCCTGTTGAAATGTGACCTGACAATTTAGACCATTCCTGTGAGGAGGCAGAGGTTTGTTTGAGCTGAATCATATTCATTCTGGATAGCCTTAAAATATTTGCAATTGATGTAATAAATTTGATTCCACTTCTCTCTTTACAATGAAGTTTGTAATCCAATATTAAGCTTGAACTGAAAAAAAAAATTGTTAGTTCATTGTGCCATAGATAAATCAGCAGACTGATATTTTTTTGACACCTTTTCATTTGAATAACAAGGAAAACAAGAAGAAAATGATCTTGCAGTTAATTTCTATTTAAAAATGATAAATCCCTTATAAATGTTTTGTGTAGATTAGTCTGAAAACTTGCAAGTGGAACTACTAAACAACAATGACATTGATTTTGGGGCAAAGGATAGAAATTAAAACTTAACTATCATCTTATTGTAATATTTTTTCTTAAGAGACTATATAAGTTTTTAAAAGCAATATGAACTGCCTTAACATAGAAAAATAAAATATAAACTAACATTTTTGAGCTGCTGCAATACATCTTTCAATAAGAATAAAATGGATTGATAATGACATAAGCTCAGTGCTAGTTAGCTTAATATATCACTTAGCCTTAAAGAGTGAGATCTTATCTACCAATGAAATTTTGAAAATGTTTGATTAATTTCTGTCTATATTTCAGAGATGAGGTATTGTAATTATTTACATTATTCAGACTGTTGTCCTCATCTTTATTGTCATGTTCACACTGTTTTGGCTGTTGTATGCTCTGGCCTTCTTCAGGCTTTTGAATTTCAAACTGAACCCTTTATTTCATCCACCGGCGTAGATTGTTCTAGTTCCACATGCCATGTCTCTTCTGGATGTCTGAATACAACCATTGGATAAAACAGAAACTTCAATCTGATATCTCCCAGAGACTTAAGGCATTCTTGAACACAATTACTTATGAGGAAGGATCCAACATGATCTGGATAAATCTTTCAGACACACAAAGTCAATTGTCTCCAAGTGAAGGCAGTAATCAACATTTGTCTGTGCTGAAATGTCACATACTCTGGCTCAGTGTCAGGAAGGTGAATAAGACTTGTGGCTATTAACTGATATGAAATATCCATTAAGCATCAAAAGTGGAATGAGAACATAATCTATATTCTGACCAGTGTCCTCATCTTTGTTACTTTCATAACATTCTGGCCTTATTTAGGTGACTGTTAATCCTCTTAACCTTCAGGGAATTGTTAACTACAGAAGTAGATTCTCATTTTACAGCCCATGCCTAGGGATATCTTGTTCCTTTTAGTATGGTTTAGTTATTGCTGACTATTTAGCGGGCCATGGGATTACTATGCTACCAAATTCATGACTCAATGCTTTAATCCATTAAACTATTGTTCCATGGGACGATCCTGAACCTAGAATTTGAAGCCTTAAATCTAGGTACTTTTTTTTTTTTTTTTTGTAGTAAAAGTAAAGAGTAACGAGGTGTGTTTGAGGAAAGGATACAGAGAAGGACTTGGAACAAGATCAAGATATCAGAAGATGCCGATTGATATTACACTTGAATATTTTAAGATTATAGTTATCAGGGAACCAAGAGGAAGGGAGTTCCACAGACAGGAAGTGCAAGAGAAGAAACTGTTTGAGTAGAAGAGATGGTTACATTTAACAGTTTTGACAGTGAAAGGGTGGGACTGAGATGCCAGCCTGGTAGATTGCTTAAATTCATGCAATCTGGGAACCCGTGAATGGAATGTTGTTGTTGTAACAGTTGAAGCCTTTTGGATTGCTTAGATAAGTAAAACATGTAAAAGGAAACATGTTGGTAATAGGGTTCAGGATACAATTGCTAATAAACAAGATGTTGGTATATATCGGATATACAAATGTTTTATAGAATGGTTAATAAGTTAATCTCACTGAGTAAAAATCTCATTTAATAACAGATTAAACTAATCTTTAAAATATTTACAGAAAAATTGTCAATTTTAGTTTCATTTTTAATCATTAAATTCTTGATTGATGTCTATTTCCAACAAGGGAAATACATTTTTATGTGATACATTTGGCAAAAAATGATTCAAATGTGTCATTCCATTTTTCATTCAAGTTAAGAAATTAATTTTTTTTTTTTTTTTGATTTTTTTGAAAATGCTGCAAAATCAATTTGAAAATGTCCAATCAGTATTGTTTTTCATCAAAATTCATCCATTTTAAAAAAATACTTTTCTGACATCTATTTGAAAATGTTCATGATTTATAAACTCAACATAATTTCTGATATCTCTAGTGCCATAGCAATTCTTTTTGGCAGAGATTTATTGAACTTTCTAACTTTTGGCATAAACATTATGAACAATTTCATTTAAACCATTAAAATGCTCCCCAAAAACATGTATCTTTAATCTCAAAAATCTTCCAGCTGGAAAAATGTATGCAATTCAATTAATTTGTCACCCAATTTTTGCATCATCCACTCCTGAATTTTCTTCTGCAAAACAGGAAAAAATGTCAGCATTCATAGTTCATTCATTGAAAAAATTTTTTGTAATGGTTCAGTCCGTGATCTGGAACCAATTCAATAATAAGTACAAGGTCCCTTAAATAATGTCATCATTTTTAATATAAAAGAACACTTTTATGCTTTGGAATGATGAAATGATCAAAAATAGCAACCCCTTAATCTCTTAAAACAAATTGATGGATTAAATTATACCAAGGTCCTGAAATTAAATAAGCTAATTCAACTTATGGTATACATTTTAAAATTATAAACTTAAAGAAGCAAATCAAAAGCAATAAAGTCCCTCCTGAAAATGAAAACATTTTTCTAAATATAGTTTTTCCTTTTGTTATTAATTCATTTTATCTCTTCTACAGATACAATTAATTAGAATCTATTTTTGCTAAACACATGTATAAATCTAACATGTTTCCTTTTAAAAAGATTAGAGAATGAGATATGGAAAAAAGTTTTCTGGTATTTTTATTTTGTTTTGTTTGATCTTGTGGTTAAACAGACATTGACATAATTAAATTGACTAATGAAATGAACATAAATATTTTAAAAATAAAATCAAACAACAAAAAATACCAGAAAATTTTTTCCTATCTCATTCTTCTGATAAGCTTTAAACAAAATAAAAACAAAAACTTTATAAACATTTCCTATCTGTTCTTTATTCTATCATGCATGCATATTTTTTTAGCTGTAATTTTTTAGACTGCTTACTATATGTTCTTTAGCTACTGCTGACCAAAGAAACAATATATTTTCACTATATTTTCTTGAATAAAAGGATAACATCAGTATGAAATGTGGAACTTTTTCATTGAGACTGGCAGTCAGTAACACCCTATGATGACCAGAAGGTACTTGGTCAAAACATTGTATCTGTAATGGCATCAATATCAGCCAAGATGAGAATAATAGTTTGAAATAATATAAGAATATTCAATGTTTATCATTCATTTATCATTTTCTTCTTTCTGTTTTCCTTTAACACAAAATATATTATCATTTATAATTTCATGATTTTTCCCTTTTGTTTGTTTGTGTATGTGTTTGTATCCTGTGTTTATTTTTTTAGTCTCTGATAAAAGTTTTTTTAAAGGAATTGTATTTGTTATAAAATATTTTGCAATATTTCTTTGGTTTCTCAATATACTTCTTTTCTGCTTCCTATCTTTTATTCATATCTTTTATCCTCTCTATTTTTTATTTTTGTTCTTCAACCAATTCATCAATTCCCAGTCTCTCCATTTGGCATTATCATTTTATAATGTGCAAGAAAGGATCAGTTTAGTACAAAGAACAAAAAAAAGAAAATGATCACCTACTTAGTTAATTATGCTTAATATTACTAATACCAACATATACTAGCTATCAGTAGTTATACATCTTTTATAAGATATAAAAATGTTTTAGTAAAAAAACAGTAAAAAAAAGGTGATTGCCCATTTAATCCATCATGTCTCATCTCCCAAATACCAAGCCATGCTAGTTTGAAATCAAAAGATCATAATCTCTTTAATCTTTGAATTATATAAAACTGTCATAAAATTCAAATATTTTAAACTATGCAGTAAAATTTGTATTGCTTTATATGCTTCACTAAATTTTAACTGTTGCCAGTGATTGTTTATTCTACTTATAACAAACGTCTTTCAGTTGGGGTTAAAATATTTCATGGTGTTTTTAAGCTCATCATTTGAACAATCACTTTAAAGCAGCCATTTATGCCAAAATACTAGTGTTCTTTATATTTCTGTGAATGTATATAAAACTTTTTTTTATATGGATTACTCACCAGCTTTTTGTCTATTAATAAAAATGAGACTGATCACAATTTTACTTTTGATAATTATTTCACATCATTATTCTGGTATTGATCAAAAACAGATCAGCCTAAAAAATTTTACATACCCTCTCTCAGTTCTTATAAAATAAGTATGAGACATTAAAACATTTAGAATTTGTTTTTTATATGAGAGAGCAAATAAAAAAAAAATCTATTAAAATGATTCGATTTTTTGCATGTTTGTTACTATAACACAATAATAATACCATAATTTAATGCAAGTTTTGTTATGACATTGCTATTAAAAGAAACTAACTTGAATAATATAGCATTTTCCAGTCCAATTGAGCTGCTAGTTGCCAAGTTGTTTTCACTTTGACAGTAAAGGGTCTATTAACTTCTAGTTATAGTCATTTCTGCATTCTTTGTCAGCCATAGTGGCTTACCAATCAAAATGCTTTGATAATAATTAAGTTCAGTGATAATCAATATTTGCAAATAATTATAAATTCTATACATGGGAAATTACTTGACATCAAGTGGAATCTATCAATGTCATTTAAGCAATTTGTACTATGAAAAATCTAAAGAAGTTTAATCTGTTCATTATTAGACCATTGTTCATAATGTTACAGAATTTGATGAAATTTATATAAAATGTCAGACAATAACTGAAAATGAGAAATACTTTTATATTTCTGCAAATTAAGTATGTCAACACATTCATTTTAATCAGTACATTTGGCACCACTGAAGTTACTACTTCCATCCATCTTACAATTGGGCTCACTGTGACATTAAAGGCAGAATAGTACAATGGCTTGCCAGTTCATTTTTGCACCGCCGTTTTAGTCACCACTCCCTCCTCCATCTCACAAACAGTGTCATTCTGCATCCTCCTCTCTTCTTCTCACATGATTAATTAATCCCTGACTGAATTTTGGGTCCCAAAACTAGGCAGTGTTTCACAACACTTACTGTACCGGTCCAGCTTCTGATCTACCTTTTGAGTTAAATGTAATTTTCAACATCATAGAGATCAATTAGTTTTTTGAAGTTACCCTCTTTTAACCTTTGCCTAAAGAGAATGAACCTACAAGGTAGAAGATGGTTTGAATTCAGAGTTTCCTTCTCCTAGACTGGTTGCCACCCAAGGCTATAGGATCCAGTTTGTCCTGCTATTTTACCCATAGCTGGAGGTAGAAGAGATGGATACATACCTTTCTCAAAGGTATTAACATGTAAATGAATGTAATGAACTCAACTGGAATTTGAACTCAGCTCTCCAATTCCTCAATTTGAGCCGCTATCCATGATTCCATGTCAACATATAAGAAAACCATAACAGTTCAAAAAAATTGCTACCTCATACTTAATATTGTCTGTTTGACACATTTTTATATCTTCTGTTGCTTTTTGTTCAATTAAAAAAGTTATTAAATTTATTAAAAATAAATTTATAATAACCTTTTTCTTATTTTTGTAACAATAACTTGTTTTCAACTTCAAAAAATGTTTATGTTGGTTTAAGTTTAACTTAAAGATCTTATTAAGAGTTAATAAATATGAGGAGTGGAATTTTCTACATAACTTTCCCAACAAGAGATTCAGGAATGCAATGGTTCACTATAGAAAATATATGGACAGTGTGAAAAGAAGATATGAGGGATACAATGGAAATAGAAATTCAAAATGGGACACACAAAGAGAATCTTTAGTGACATCAGAAAATGATATCATCCCAAAGGTGAATGGACGAAGAAGAAAAAAATGAATGGATGACTGATGAGATTCTTGACATGATGAGAAGGAGACAGAAAACTTTGTCAAGATATGGAAAAACAATGCGGAATACAGAAAACTATACAATGAAATAAGGACTAAATGCAGGCAGGCTAAAGAAGAGTGACTAAACAAAAAATGTGCAGAAATAGAAAGAATGAGTATCACCAACAAAGGAGATATGCATAAAAAAATAAGGAACTAACAGGACAGAAGACATGCTTGTCAACAGGCTGCAAAATATCAAAAGGATGGAATGCTCATATTAGAGAAGGAAAAATTCTTCAGCACTGGAATGAATAAATTGGAGAACTCTTCCACAAGGAAAGAAATAACCAGCAATACACAGAACTACTGGCGGGCTTAAAATTCTAAAACTGAAGTAGAAGCTGTACTTGCCAAATTGAACAGAAACAAGGCGGCAATGCCAGACAAAATTGTAACAAAATGCTGACAGCCTTAAATGATTTTGGCATAGACAAGATTACAGAAATAATAAATGAAATCTACAAGTGATGATATACTGGAAGATCTCAGAAGATCTGCTTTCATAGCCTAACAAACCAGGCACAAATGAATGTGAACTCCACTGAACAAACAGCCTAATGAGCCACATAACAAAACTCATCTGTGTTCTGATGAATAAAGTGTTTTAACAGAATCAAGCCAGAGATAGGACAAGAACAGTGTGGGTCCATCAAATACACTAGAACAAGGAATGCGATATTCATGCTCAGAATGTTATCAGAAAGAGCAATACAAATGTAGAAGGATGTGCACTTATGTTTTATAGACTACACAAAGGCATTCATAAATTAGGCCAAAAGATCTGTTGAAACTGCTCAGCAACCTTGATATATTTGGGAAAGATTAAAATAATCAAGCATCTATACTGGCAGCAAACGGCCTGCATGCAAATAGAGAATGAGTTCAGAAGATATACAAAAAATAGAAAGGGGTGTAAGACAAGGATGTGTCTTTCACCAGACTTATTCAATCTATATAACAAGGCAATTCTGAGAGAACTAGAAATCCTACCAGGATTCATCATTGGCAGCCACAATCTTAACAACATAAGATATGCAGATGACACAGTGTTGATAGCAGACATGGAAAGGAAATTACAAAAATTCCTACAGAAGGTAGCGAAAGAATGAGAAGAAAAGGACTAAGCATAAACTACAAGAAGACAGAATGCATGGTCATTAGTAAAAAATGAGCCCCAAATGCAATTTACAAATTTTGGGGATATTAAAATCAAACAGGTACAAAAATTTAAATATCTGGGAAGTGTTTTAACAGAGGATAGAAAAGTGCAATGACAAATCCAAGACAAATTGGGATGGCCAAAGATGCATTCAAAAGCTAAGCAGAGATTACTTGACTCAAAAACAAAAGAAAAAGTAATTTAACTGCTAAATAAATATTCTCAATATGGCAGTGAATGTCTGGACAATTGATAAAATGAAGACACTTTAAATTCAGATGGACCCTAGGAAGAAGATGGGATGATCCCATGGTTTTGAAAAATTTTAATTAAAAGAAGTCATGGAATACCAAAAATGTCAAACTTACCCATTTTGAAGATGAAGAAGCCAAAGAATATAAAAAAGATGTTATGATGTTCTATGGACATTGAAATTCTAGGACACATAATGAGGAAGATACTATTTAGAAAATAACCTGAACTTGATAGACTGTTGAAGTGAGAGCAAACATCATTTTGAGGAAGGGGACTTGAACAAATTGATAAAGGAAAAATTTTTAAAACAGGAAAACAACGACGAAATACTCAAGAACAACAGATGCCAATTTCAATTTACGATATGCAAGAATTTTTTTATTAATATATTTTTGGTCCACTTCCATTTTACTGAAATATAAAACCAAGCAATGGAATAGAAGAGAATGATGTCATCACACTATCAAAAATGTATTCCTGCATAGAAACAATGCTAATTTTGAATTGTAAATGATGTATCCAAACAATGTCATTTTAAAAAATTCATATTGAAACTTAATATTTCAAGTGGGAATTAATGCTTTAAGTCTTGTAAAGGCATTTACACAACAAATTAATCCAGAACAAGAAAACAACTGATCTACAATTGAGATGGGTATCTTTAAAATCCCCATGAATTGATGTAAAGCATTATCATATTGAGTAGGTTGTGTCCCTGGAATCAGTAGCCCACACTTCATTGATGAACATTGTTTATATATATTTATATATATATTTGTTGAAATAGAAAATACATTTGAGCATTTATTTAACACCTTATACATCTTTGAAAACAAGTAGCTCTATGAGCAGTGAAGATGTTAATCTGCTGGGCTAATGAAGGTGATCCATATGGAGGAGAGACAGTAATTGTTCTAATGAGAAGAAGACAAGAAGGTTGTCTTCCTATAGATTGTTAAAGAATGTTTTTTGAGGGAGTGTGCATTTGGGGAAAAATTTTTACCAAAAAAAAATTTTTTTTGTGTCCTGAAATTATGGTTTGCTGAAGAAAATGAAAAATAAATTTTAGTTTTCAAATGTGTATCTTTTTGGATTTTTCTTTTATGCAAGTGTAAAATATTATTTTAAAATTTAAATATGTTAATAGTTGGAACTTTGGATAAATGGAAAAAAAGAAAACAATATATCATTTTCCCATTGAACAACCTTAAACATGTTCAATTTGCAACAAACTAATGTTAACTCTTTTTAGAAGCAAAAATTTTTTTAATGAATTTAACTGTTCTTTTGAATTTCAATCAGCATGCAAAATATCTTTTTTTTACAAAAAAAAGATTTTTTTTTAAATTTTAAAAACAGAAAAGGTAAAATCATTTTCTTACTGATTTTAAAAGAAATTACGAAATGTTTCAATATGCTGTTGAAAATTGTCATTAACTATTTATTTCACCATTTTATTTACCTGATGTTTTAGTTTTTTTTTAAAGTTTTTTAAAAACCTTTAACAATAAATGTTTTAGAAGCACTGAAAGATTTTAGATATCTGAAGATTATCTTAAGATATTTAGATGTCAAAATCAGTGGAGGATGAATATAATATATAAATTGCTCTTTATCTCTTGCCATTGATGACAGGAAAATCAGACAAAGGAAATAAAAAACAAATGTTACATGTATAATCATGATTATTTTATTTAAACAACTGTAGCAAGTTGTGATTCTTAACCAATTACCTCAAATGACCTTTTGTCCAATTGGTTTAAAAAATTTTGGCTTTTACTTCTATATTAATAAAACATCTCCATTCAGGGCTGTGATAAAATTTTTACTCCAACAGAAAAAGTTTTTGATTATTTTTTATATTGGCCTTTAAAGATATTGCATTCTTTCAATATTTGTCTTCAGATGGAACTTTGATGTAATGTTAAGTGATTCATTTGGAATTTGATTTTTTAAATGTTAGCTATATCATAGGAAATTTAGTCAGATCAAATCGCCATTAAAGTTTGAAGATTAGGAGAACCATTCATAATGTCCAGAAAGTCTTTTCTATCAGTTGTTTAATATATGTTATAAATGTATTTTTATATTGTAAAACAAATTTCTAAGTTTTGTATCATTATTCTCTGGTTTTTGATAATTTGAAATGCATAATTTCAATGGATTTTTTCAAAAATAAGATACATTTATGATAAAAAGGAGATTCATTTACATTCGCCGAAAAATGTTTTCTTTTCCTCATCTCAAAAATTAAAATATTTTCAAAATTTCAGGTATGCACCATTGAATGCTTTTTTTGTAATATCAGTTCAAAAAATTGTTTTTTTAAAATAATTTTTTTCTCATTTCTGGCTGTTTTATGTAGTGTATATAGTTTTTTTTATGGAATAATTTTTTCATTTTCAAAAAAATATATTAATATATATCTATATATATGCTATATATATATTGAAATAAGTTATATAATAAAATATTTAAATAATTATTGACATTTTGTTCTGTCATTTTTACTATTTTGTTTTTGAGAATGAACATTTCCCAATGTTTAGGCTGGTCTGAGACAAAAAATTATTATTTTTATGAACTTTAAATGGTCATAACCTTGTTGCCAAGATAAATAATTATACCATTTTTTCTGGTTTGTTTAAATTTCTCTGCTTATATAAAGGTTTTTACATATATTGAAGATAAAAGTTTAGTTTGGGATTCTTATTTATTAAGAGCTCTATTTTCCAAATTTTTTTGCGGGTAATTTTCAGTACAATATTGTGAAATATTATTGAGATAAGGCATATCATTTTGATATTAAACCTTAAATAAATTAATTTTAAACATTCTAAATAGAAAATGCTTGTTTTTTCATTTTTAATTAGTTAGATGCTCTATCTAATAAAAAAAAATACAAACCTGTACAGCTAATTTATGTTACTGTGGTTTGTTTGAAATTAAGGGTGTTTACAAAGTTGATAAATAATTTTTATTTTTCAAATGAAAATGATATTGTCATGTTATAAAAATGCAATAATATATGTTGTATCCTTTATATTGTTAAATAAATATTATTAATAAGCATTTTTTTTAGATGTAACCGTTTCAAGATGGAAAATGTTAATATACTTATATGGATAGTTAGAAAATATTTTTTACCTTTTTTTGTTGAATGCTTTGCATTCAGTTCATATAAGGAGGATAAACTGAAGAAAAAAGAGAACATATTGTACCATTTAAATCCATATTTAAAAAAATTTATTTTTTATTAGTATAAATTTGGCAATGAATCCAATAACATCTATAAAAACAAATAAATAAGGAAGTTATTAATGGAAATTTTTTATCTAACTGTAAATGTTCATCTGACTAGAGTAGAATTCTCAACAAAAAAATGGAGTGCCCAGTGAGAATTGATCCTTTTAAGTTTAAAAGATCAAATCCCAAGCTTTTTCTGTTATGACTGATAATGACAGATATACTTTGATATTTATATCTTTCTAGATGTAATCTGTTTGGTACTGTTAAATTATTTTTTTTTTTTTTTAAGGAATAATGAAATTTTTATCTTTTTTTAATGTTATTCATTATAAATTTTGTTTAATGGGCAAAAAATTTCTCTTTCTAAATTGTCATAAACTTGTTCAGTTTTTAGTTTAATAGGGCCCATTTATCTGAATAACTGGCATGAAAAACAATTTTTATTAAATATAAAATACTAAATTTATTTTTCTGCAAACAAAACCATTTTTTTAAATTTATTATTATATCAGATATGTATTTTAACATAAATAAAATTTATAATAATAATATTTATTAAATGTTTTGGTTAAAATATTAACAATGTAATATTCCTATATATATATATATATATATATATATATATATATATATATATATATATATATATATATATATATATATATATAGATAACTAGACCGTTTCGAAAAACCCTCGATTTTTTGATTTGCTAATCAAATCAATCTCGAGGAAAAAAGGTTTTAAAAAAAAGAAAGAGCGAGAAACATGAAAGTCTGCCGAAAAAAATCGCACAGATGCAGGTCTGAAGCCCAAAGAAAAAACCCCGATACGAGTAACAACTAACTAACAAAAGAGCTCAATACAACCGTAGAGCAGACCTAGATACACCTAGTGAGCCAGACAAACCTACCTAGGTTTCACCTAAAACGGATCACCTATGAGATATGGTAAATGATTACTTGCATTATTTACATTACTTGAACTGGTATTAACATCTTCATTGCTAATATATTCACATTTTGGCCATATTAGGTGTGTAATATATATATATATATATATAATGCCCCTTTTCTATTACATTCAATGTCATGCATTTGACTGTCGTGTGATTTGTTTATTTTTGAAAAATAATAATGTAGCGTTCTTTGTGTTTTTTTTTTTTTTTTTTTTTTTTTTAATAAAGCATTGGATGGTCAGTTAATAGAATTAGCCTGATGAGACTGTGAGGTCGAAACCAAAGTTGTGTATTCTATCTGACCTCTTGATTTTAAAAATCTTTAAAGTTATATATATGTATTATATATTGTTATGGACTCTCATCTAACCCCCTCCTAAAATTTGTATCCATGCTTATATTTTAAATGAAAGTCAGTACTCTTGGAAAATGTAATGTTATCAAAAAAAAAAAAGAGGGATAAAGTAAAATTGTTGACAGATTTTAACCAAACTGGCATGCATTTGAGCAAAGAAAGACTATATTTTTATTTCTCTCTTAATCACATCGTATGTGATTTAACTGATGAAAAAGAAAGGTGAGAGAAAGGGTCAGTCACCTCTTTTCGACCACATAGGAAAAAGGTTCATACTCTGAGATAAAGAACAATGTGATGAAACAAAGACACGAAAAAAAAATAGAACAATGCATAGTCCCAAGCATCCAAGCCAAGCAGACAGGTTCACAACACGTTATAATCATTATAAATTCCTGTATGCAAAAGGAAGAAAAATCCAATGTGATTTCGGGGCTCAAAACAGCTTTAACAAGGTTTACCCAGAAAAGTAAGTAAACTTCGGCATGAGAGGAGAGAAGTTTTGTCAAAACCTGGAGAGAGATATACATTATACTGAGAACCAGGAAATGACAGCTTCGATTGATTCTTCACTCAAGCCTTCTAGACCAGAAATGAGAAAAAGAAAAAGACATCAAAAGAGAGGAAAGACCTCAAATAGACACTTGTGTAAAAAGAAAGAGAAATATAAAAAAAAAAGGGAAGAAGAGAAAAATCATGAAACACATGAGACATTAAGCTGAAGGAGATAAAAAGAAAATGAACTTTGATGACAATAAGATAAGTCATTGTTTCCCTTATATGGTTACACTTTGCTCAATGCATTTTGTCATATTGTAGATTTGCATGCAGGCCTATCCTAAGATCCGTCTATTTATCAGCTAGTTACTTTTCTGAGAGGATAGATCCTCCCCTCCCGTTTTTACATCCCACAACACTTCTGTTTGACTTATTGTTTTTTTTTTCCACTGTATCTTTCTTGTTGTTTTCCTATTGTAATAAATTTATTTAATTGCTAACTCTACATTTGTGTTTCTGTTATTTATCACCTGCTGTGTGCGTTCTTTAAGCAATTCCAGCTCGCTCAACTGTATCTGACCAATCAGAAAGAGACCCTTTACACGTTAAAAATAATAATACAGGTTGTGACCCTCCTATCTCCAATTT